>JAAALK010000079.1:58741979-59224278 GCA_019279435.1 Zizania palustris | reverse complement strand
GCGAGGTCAAACCTTGATTGTGGTTAAAGTATTAAAGCATCTCACAGGAGATAGAACATAAATTCCCTACATTGAACCTTATTCAGCAAACTATCTATCAGTACACATTAACAATGCACACAATGTCACAATCTACGTTCACAATAAGCAATATACATTCGAAAACGGTTTAGCGATTCAATATTTACATTAGAGGATTATCCCCTACATAAAATTTAGCAAAATGACGTAAGACAGGAAGCGGCATTAGTTCTATAGTAGCTTGACTAATTCCATACATGGTAGCTTGGAATCGCAGAAACTGCAAATCAATAGACAACAGCAGGAACAAATGAGGGAAAGATCAATAAATACCGAAGAGGACGAGAATCGTACCGGCGAACTACAGATGACTTAAGAGAAATATATGCATGGATCTGGGGGAAGGCAAGCAGGAGTGCGTGTACCTCTTGGAGAAGGGGCCGTCGGAGGTGACAGTAACCTTGGTCTTGTCGCGGGAGACGGTGACGGACTCGCCGAGGTTGCCGGCCTTGCCGCCGGCGACCTTGATGCGCTCCTGCAGGAACTTCTCGAGCGACGCGATCTCCATGATCTTGTCGTCGACGGGCTTGGTGCAGTCAATGACGAAGGTGACGGACCCCTTCTTCTTGCCGCCTCCGGCCGCGCCCTTCGCCGTCGACGCCGCCGCCGCAACGCCGCGGGCCATCTCCCCTCCTCGCTTCTCTTTCAGCCGCTTCCTTTGCTGCGGTGGCTGCGCACGGAGGCGATAGGGATTTTCGGGAGGACGTGAGGGAGATGGCTATAAATCTTAGGGTTGCGTTGATCCGACGGTCGAGGCTGTTCGATGGCCATGGGATGCTTCTCTTGCGGTATTTTGACGGCCCAAATTATTGGGCCTCAATTAATGGACTCATTTCATCTATCATTTCTTCTCTTGTAGGCTATAGCTTAGCTTAGGCTTATTTGTTTTAATTTGGAATTATAACAATTTAATTTATTTTTATAAGCCGAAAAAAACTAATTTATTTTGTCAGTTTATTATAATCCGAAATATAGTTTATAAAAATCTGATAATCTAATTTAACTCAATTTTTTTATAAGCTGAATTGTTATAATTTCAAGCTAAAACAAATAGGCTTGCGACAGATGATAAAACTTCGTTATACTATGAGTATTTGTCAATTTTAAGTTAATACTGTCTGATTTTTTATCATCTGAAATCATTTAATCTATGACTATGAGCCATTGTTAATCAATCAAAGTCATTTTAAGGGTGACAAATTATCAAATTTAAATCAAGATTAGATGCCTTTTTATTTCAGACCAAGATTATATAATTGGATAGTATTAGCAAATAAATTTTAGATTCTTATTCATTTCTAAATTCTGTTGGTTGAGAATTTTTTGTTTCATTTAGAACCCATGAGGATCCCCACCTCCCTCATCCCTATTACTCGTGAGGGGATTTTTTTCTCATGGTGTTCCCATCCTCGATTCAATCTAATTATTTAAAGCATAATTCTAAAGATAAATGTAGAGACCAAATTTTAATAAAAAATTCTAAATTTTACTAAAATTTGTAAAAATAACAAACCAATTACTTACTAACAAAAACATTAATCACCCGTAGCAACAGGGCCCATCATTTCAGCCCATTAATCACCAACACTCCCAAAACCCTAACCCTCCAACCCCTTCTCCTCCCTCTCCGGCTCCCCCCTGCACGCACCGCAGCCGCTGCTGCTCCCCCGCGAACTCTAACGATGGCGCGTGTCCGCAACGTGAGGGCTCCTCCCGATCTATTCTCCAACCTTCCGTGTATCGTTTGTTTGGTTTTTGTACGGTTTGGTTCACCCGTGTATTTCCTCGCCGGAGCAGAGTAACGGGCGGCGTGGCGGCGGCGGCGGCGGCGGAGGAGGAGGAGGAGGAGGCAGAGGCGGCAAGGGCAAGGGCAAGGGCAAGTGGAAGATGCCGGTGTCGGTGGTGCGGAAGCAGCAGGCGGCGATGGCGAACGTGGACCAGGTGACCGGCGCGAAGATCCCCAAGAGTTTCGTGTTCTCCCGCGGCAAGATATCCCCGACGCTCCGACACCTCCAGCAGGACATCCGAAAGGTCATGCTCCCCTACACCGCCCTCAAGCTCAAGGTCCTATATCCCTACTCTTCATCTGTCGCAGCACTGATCCACTGATTAGGTTTCTTAGCATCTTCATGAGCCGCAATTTCTGGTGTTCCCGTTGAAACAACCAACAGGAGAAAAAGCGGAACAACCTCAAGGACTTTCTCAATGTCGCCGGCCCACTGGGTGTGACGCATTTCGTGATCCTCTCGAACCCCAAGAGTTCGCCGCACTTGCGCTTTGCAAAGTCGCCACAGGGTCCTACCTACACGTTTCAGATAAACGAGTATGCTCTTGCTTCTGACATTGCAAACTCACAGAAACGGCCACGGTGCCCACCGGAGATATTCAAGAACCCACCTCTGGTATATGCCGTGGTTTGTTTATTTTCCTGGGGGTATTATGATAGTTTTTATTAGGGTACTTTTCTTTGGGGGTAATATCGTAGCTTTGATTCGATTAGGGTACTGCCCACCTAATAGCTTACTTTGTGTGGAATAATGGTTTGACAGATTGTACTCAGCGGCTTTGTGGGTGTTGAAGAGCCTTTCAAGAGCTTGGTTGAATACTTTCGGTATATTGTCCCTATTGTTGATCCTGCAACTGTAAGTAGCGGGTGGTATCTTCATGATGACACTTATTTGTCTTCTTTCTAGCACAGTAAAAGGATGTTATGTTCTACATCACAGGTTAAGCTGTCAACTTGTCAAAGGATTTTGTTGTTACAATTTGACAAAGAAAAGGAAATTATCAATTTCCGGCATTACTCCATCAAGCTTCAGCCTGTTGGAGTCACTCGCAAAATTAGAAAGCTAATGCAGAACAATCAAGTGCCAGACCTAAGGGACCTTAAAGATGTCAGTGATTACGTGACAAAGTAAGAATTAATCTATCTTTTAAGTTGCATATATTGGGTTACTGTGAAGCATGTGATGAATATGTCTAATACTATGCTATTATAATCAGTTTCCATATATGTCATTGAGAACTAACTCATCTTTTAAAGTGTTGCCGTTGTTTACTTTACGTGCATTAATTTTATGCTTCTAAAATTAGATGCCATGCGCCACTGAAAATAAACCAATGTTTAAGGATAAATGTAAATAGAGATTCAAATTTAACAGGAAACCTTCAATTGTTTGATCCTCAGCAGCATTGCTCTATGGATGCTTTAGATCTAGCAGCCAGGACCCATGTAGAAATGATAGAATATGTGAGGATTTCAACTTGTTCTTTGAGAAAATGAGCAATCTGGTAGTTTTATAAACAAGGATAGGTAACTTATGATATTACCGGAGCAATATATTTTATGTGTTGCCTTTTCAGTAGTATTCTTAGACTATGCTGAATAAAATCACTTTTATATTGAACCACATAAAATTTCTGATTTAACAATGCAACACTGAACACACTTAGTTTTTTTTAAGTCCTAAAGATTCATTCTGTTGAAACCATCAAGAGCTTCCTGCCGTCCTTCATGGTCTATAGTCTGCAAATATTTTTTCCCAACAAGCATTCCCATCATTCAAGTGATAAGGCCTTTGTTCAACATTGGATAGATAAAATAAGTTCCCCTCCCTTTTCAATTAGATTGTGAGGTGCTTAAGACATTTCCCAAAGCGAAAAATGCTAGTATTAAAGTAGCTTGAGGGATTATCTGCAAGTATACACTGTTCTAAACTTCTAATACTAGAAATTAGCAATTCATTGAGGGTTGTGTTCTTTTTTTGGAAGACAGAATGAACATTAGCACTTTTGCAATGTAATTTCATGTTTGAGACTGGAAATAAAAGCTTTTGTAGATGCTTGTTATCTGTGTGCTTTTATATTGACAATGTAAATCCACAAAATGGAGGTAGTTGTACTTGCACCTGTTTATAACAACTGTAGAATATACTCCCTTCCCTTGTTAGTTTGTTTGTAACCTTCAGGTAGTTAAGAGCAGTTATTCAAATGTTATATTACGGTGTGATCCCTGCATTCTTTACTAGAAACCAACAGCACTGTTTCCTGTAATTCATCATGTTCTATATTTTATAATGTGCCTGGTCGTATACTTCTCCATCTGCCAGAGCTGGATACGGATCAGAAAGTGAAGCAGATGATGAAGCAGCGACTGTAAGTCTGGCAAGTAATATTGACAAATTAAACCGAGCTTCCAGAAAAAGTGCTGTCAGACTCCAGGAGATCGGACCAAGGATGACTCTGCACTTGGTTAAAGTTGAATCTGGGCTATGTTCAGGAGTTGTGCTCTACCCTGAACCTGGTGAGTTTCCTACATGCTGTGGTGCTTTGCAGAAATTCATGTGAAATGCCTCTTCTGCTTTTTTGGCTGAAATTTTCTCACAATACAGTGGCCAAAGAAGGGGTAGAGGAGAAGGGAAAAGAAATCGAGGAAGAGATAGAAGGCCAAGAGGATGAGGACTTGATGGAGTCAGAGGATGGTTCCGAGGATGAGTCAGAGGAGTGATTTGGCTGGGTTTGAGTAATCACTGACCCAGCTGCCTAGGTTCTCCCAACAATGTGAAGCATCCGCTGTCTTGCAATGACATCAAGCTGAGCTTGGTTCACCCTCGAGACAGCACAGCTGAAAGCCTGAAGGAGATGCTAAGTTAACCCTGAGACAACAACAGGCTTCTTGTAATGTAACAAGCTATGTTCATCCCAATTTTGTGATATGGTCTGCAGGTTAAGCACAGAACAAAACATAATTTAGTACGGTTCTGAGAACTAACAGAAGTTGTTTTGATGTGTCATGTCTTACGGTCGCGGTGAGCTGACCAAGTTTCACCTCCCCCCTGTGCTGCATTACGTCGTCAGAAAGTATTCTTAGCTTTTGCTGGCCATGTCAGTTAGGTCGTCTCAGCTAACTCGAGTTCAGAAAACGAGAGAATCAGACAACGCTAATGATTTCGGAGTTGGGGTTAAGCAGGTTTCTGATCAATTCACGGAGCTACAGGTCGGTTGATCCCTATTAAAGTGCTAGCATGCACCCGAGTTTCGGATTCTAAAATTTATATTGAAACTGAAGTGGAGCATTTGAAGCTAATTAAATCTTATTCTACCACTTTAGTTTATTTTTTTGGAATATTCTCGGTGGAATCCACTCTCTTGGAAAGTGTGTTAGACTACAGCTCCAGAGTTTCGGATTCTAAAATTTATATTGAAACTGAAGTGGAGCATTTGAAGCTAATTAAATCTTATTCTATCACTTTAGTTTATTTTTTTGGAATATTCTCGGTGGAATCCACTCTCTTGGAAAGTGTGTTAGACTACAGCTCCAGAGTTTCGGATTCTAAAATTTATATTGAAACTGAAGTGGAGCATTTGAAGCTAATTAAATCTTATTCTACCACTTTAGTTTATTTTTTTGGAATATTCTCGGTGGAATCCACTCTCTTGGAAAGTGTGTTAGACTACAGCTCCAGAGTTTCGGATTCTAAAATTTATATTGAAACTGAAGTGGAGCATTTGAAGCTAATTAAATCTTATTCTACCACTTTAGTTTATTTTTTTGGAATATTCTCGGTGGAATCCACTCTCTTGGAAAGTGTGTTAGACTACAGCTCTATAGGAGAAAAAAGCTGGAGTTTTGTCAAACACACTTTTAGTTATACCACTTGCGATTTTACCACTTCAGTTCATTTTTTTAGAGTGTTTTAAGTGAGATTTACTTTTTTAGAAAAATATTTTTGGCTCTTGCTCCATAAGACAAAGAAACTGATCCTTAGTTATATCGGTTGGCTATCGATAGTGACTAATTGTACCACTTCAGTTTCTTTTGAGTGCTCGGATCTATTTTTTTAGAAAAATATTTTTGGCGCTAGCTTTAGAAGACAAAAAAATTGAAAACGAACTCCGCGCCAAACACACACTTAGTTATACCAGTTGGGACCGAATAACAGGAACAAACTACGGCTGGCTACACTGATAAAGTGTTATCGACTTTAGTCAGCTACAACGATAATGACTGTTACTGATTACAGTAAGCCCACAAAGTAACTTTCATCTGCACTTCGTCTGTACTCTGTATCTGATTGCCGGTGGCGTCACATCATCAGATCCAAGAAATTGAATTGAAGAAGTAGCCGAGTATAGCCAAAGCAGCATCGCGTCATCATGGCCACTACGGTCTACAGTTAACTAGCCAAATGGCTGCACTTTCTTCCAATTTTAACTGAATTAAAAAACAGCTCAATTCCTCTAAAATTACATGAAAACATTTATTCCCAAGGAGGCCTTGAGATGGAAGAGTTATTGCCCATCTTATTAGGTCTCTACTACTCATGGTTGGTTGCCTTCTTTGCTCTAGGACACCATCTCCAAAATCATAGAGTCCATATATCTAGACTAGCCACCCAACAATGTGAACTAGAAACTTGATATTTCCACCTCATTAGAGACTAAAAATATGAAAATCTAGTGGCAAAATCAAACTAAAACCAATTCCTCTTGGGTGATATTCTCCACCTATAAGGATTACTTTGAAATACATGAATTTTACGTGATTTTTATAGGAATTTAACTAAATCTTTTAAAATTCCTTTTAAAAAACCATTCCAAAGGTGATTTAAGGGTCTATTTGATTTGAGGGATATCCGGGATGAGATGGGACAATTCTATTTCCAGAGGTGTTTGGTTGAGAGACACAAGATGAGATGATTCTCACCAAAGAATATTCCAAGAATATGCTGAAAAAGGGATAGCCTAGTCCCTCAAAATTTGGTGGACCAACCCATCCCTCTTTTTTCGTTCGGTTGACATGTGAATCTCACAATTAACTGTTGTTAATGTTGTTAATTTTGGCATCCATTCCTCTTCCCAATCTCTCCAACCAAACAAAAAATAGAACAGATCTATCTTATTCAACCAATCGTAAGAACCAAACAATCCTATCCCATCTAGTCTCGCAATCAAACGGACCTAAGTGAGATAAGATAGGAACAGGATGGATTTGTGTGCCATGAGGAATCGAGGACACACACCTTCATCCTTGACGTCACCTTTGTAGGCCGTGGCTGATGGTATCAAGGTATGTTTTTTGCGATGACTTCGCCGAAGTCATCATGGCATTGACAAACGTGTGGTTTGGATGTCGCCGCTATGAGCCTTAATTAATCAAACCATCACGTCTGACCTACGTACTAGGTGACAACAATCCATACATATGAATAAATGGACATACATATCCAAAAATGCACGTAAATATTGTTGATAACAAAGAAAACAATCATTAAATCAATATCAATGGCAACATGTTAGAGATCACGGTTAATAAAATCACAATTACAAGAGCATCTCTAAAATATACGCTAAAAATCAAGTTCCTATAATTTTTTGGATTGTGATTATATGTATGTTTTCCTCCGACAGAATATCTATATGGTATATTTGTTAGCCAAAATTAATGTACGGGAGCTATATATTTGCATATAATTCAGAAAGATTTTTTTAAAACAAAATTCTTGGAGCTGTACGGCCAGTAACAGTAGTTTTCAGATTAGACATATACTAAGGCTATTTACAGTGGAGGTTTCATGGTATTAATTATCATTACACGTCAGATTTTTTGTTGACATGCCATTAAATTAACGAGGGAAGAGAAGGAAGCATGCTATCTCTATAACATGGTGCTAACTCGTTTCTAAAACAGATGAAATGAAATAAAACGCCCACTGTGAGCCAAATTGTTTCATCAGAGAGAGGGTATTTAATTCAGTTGCAAAGCATTTAATTACACTGGTTAGCATAGGAAATAGTGAAATAAACTCTTCATTGAGAAAAGTATTTCATTCAGTTGCAAAACTAATGTGATATTATAGGAAACAGTGTTATAAAACTTGCCACTCTGAGGCCCTATTTGGGGGAGCTTCTGGCTGGCTAGATATTTCTAGTATCTAGAAGCTCCCTCAAACAGCACCTCGGGTAACCCAGATTTTCAAAATCTGTAGAAACAGTTAGTCTCTCCAAATCTAGTAGCTGATAAGCTGGCTAACCCTAGCTTTTCCAAATTCTACAGTTTTTTATTTACCCACTATTTCACTGAATAAAACTCACCCACCTAACAGCTAGCTAATCTAATCAGTCAGTTAGATATTCCAGACTAGCTGATTCTGAGAACGAGAATACGCAGCTCCATAGAGAGGACTGAATAGCCTAACAGCACCAGTGCCACTGCTGGTGGGCTCCACAGCGACAAAGAAAAGCGCACCGCTCTTCAACCCAATCACATGTGACATGACATGTCCCCTACGCCCCACTCTCGCCGAGCCGCTTCATCATATCCACCTCGCTGCCCGCAGAGCGCACAGCAGCAGCACGAGGTAGGAAGATCTCGCGAGCGAGCAGGGTGGCAATGGCGGGGGCGGCGGACGAGTACCACTACCAGCTCGGGGGACCGCGGGGGGCGCCGCACGGGCTGGTGCTCGCGGTGGTGGTGGGGCTGGTGGTGGCCGGCCCGCTGTTCCTCGGGGACGGCGGGGAGGCGCTCACGCAGGCCATCGCCGAGCTGCTCAGCCCCGTGGGTCTCCTCCTCCTGCCCCTCTTCCTCCTCCTCCTCATCCGCGTCCTCTCCTCCGACCGCGGCGCCGCCGCGCTCGCCGACGTCTTCGCGTTCGGCGGCTCACCCGACGCCGTCCACCGCGTCGGCGGCTCACCCATCGGCGTCGCGCTCGTGCTGATCCTCATCCTCGCCCTGCTCTACTACCGCTCCGCCCTCTTCGGCGTCGGCGGAGGCGACGACGACGAGTAGCAGCCGGCCGGAGTAGGATTCCCGATTTCCCGGCAGCTGGTCGCGCTTGTTGCCACGAGGATTGTTTCTATAATTCTGAGGTTTATGAGGGGGGCGCGTGCAAATATGCATCTGTAATTCTCTATACTTTAAACCTCCTCCCCTTTGTTCCTCCCAGGATGAGCCACGTCATCGCTTTGCAGAAAAGTCCCTCAGCTTTTTGTAATTTGTCATGACTCCAGGGCATTTTGGCTGGCGTGGCAGCTCCGCGTGTCGCCACGTCGCCCAGAGCGGGTCCGGTTTTTTTGCGAAAAAACCCTCTGGTTCGTCGCTATTTGTACGAAGGCCCAGCGCCATGTCTTGTGTTTTTTGCGTATGAACCCACGTGTTCTCAGATTTTATGTGCGAAGAATAGAAAATTCGTAAAATAGGTCCGCGCTTTGAAAACGGAAAACGTAGTGGTTTGTTTGTAAAAATTTGTAGGCAGCAGGGAACCCCCAGCCCCCGAGTGCGTCGTTCCCCATTCGTTCTTCCCATCCCACGCCTAACCCTAGCCGCCGCTCCTCACCGTTGCCGCCGCCGTCGCCGTGGCACCCGCCGGAGATCTCCACGCCGCCAGCCTCCACCTCCTCCCTCTCCGACGCAGCCCGAGCGCCCCCTGGTCGCACGTTCGCTCCCACCTCATTGCAGCCAAGCCTCGTTCCTGCCCTCCCCCGTCGTCGCCGGCGCCTCCCTCCGCCGCTGCAGCGCCGCGCTTCACAGCTCTCATCGTGGGCCCCGTAGGCAGGAGGGGCGGCGCGGTCGGAGGCAGGAGGGGTGATGCCACGTGATCTCTGCTCACCGACGTTGCTCTCCCCTCTTACTGATTCCCTCTTCGCACTCCCCCTCTTCCTCGCCTCCAGGTACAAAGCCATAAAACATATCCTTGTTGCTCCCTAGAGGCATCATCCTCGTTTCTGCTTTTGCTAAAGTGGATTCATGGTTGCTTGAAATTTTATACTAATTTTCTAATTCATAATGCAGTTCTGCTTCTGTGGCCGCGCTGACCTGCGAGGTGCTAGGTGCAGCGGAGCTTCAATCCATGGAGGCTAGCGAGATGCTGGCGTCCGATGCCTGCATTGCGAATGGCTTGGCACGGGCGCTGGAGAATGGGAGCCAACAAGTAGCTGAGGGTGCCTGTAATGCTATAATGGATCTACGTGCTTCTTCTGTTGGCATGGAGCATCTCGCTGGCTCAGCTGTTCTGCCGAGCATATTGTAAGCATATGCATCTCATGGATCTCTCTGCTTCTTCTGTTATTTTTACTGATTGGTATGATTGTCTCTCAAGTTTCAAATTCAGTGTATTCTTCGATTTACTAGCTTATGTACTTAAAAAATTGATCATATACCCTCCACGATCAAATCTCCCTCTGTGGTTATGCATATACTATATATACCATTAAATGTGAGAAACCAAGGGTGGTTTCGGTGTATGTGATGAGTGATTGACAGGATTATTTACCCTCTGTTCGAAGGGTACCTCCGGAGGGGCTTCGGAGGTGGTACCTCCGAAGGGTGTTCGGAGGTGTGTCACCGGAGTGTGTTCGGTGTTTGCTTGCTGCAGCTGTGCAGCGGAGTGTACCTGTCGGAGGGGTCCGACAGTACGCGATGACTGGGTTCGTACCGAGGGCTTCGGTACTTTGGGCGGTACACCGGAGTGTGTGCCGGAGGTTGCTAACCCGGAGAGGTCTCCGGAGTACTGGATACACTTGTCTGCTTGTCGGTGGTGCGCAGGGACTTCGGAGGCGACGGACAGGGTTCGAGCCAGGTGAACCTGGGTCAAGCGGGAGGCTTGATGCCAGGGGAGCGGGGAGCTCCGTCACGGTGGCTGCGAAGGTGGTCCGGGTCGTCCTCGGGTCGAGTCGTGCCAGGTGAAGGAAGAGAGTGCGGAGTGTGGCTCCGGCTGAAGGTACTCCGAGACAAAGTCCTCGGAGGTGAGGCACTTCGAAGGTACTCCGGATGGAGTGACTTCGGAGTTGGATGGAACAAGTCCTCTGCGGAGGCAAGGAGTTCGAAGTGTGCTCCGGAGAGAGACACTCGAAGGTGGCCCGACGAAGGTCTCAGAAGTCGAGGCGCATCGAAGGCATGGTCCGGGTGAGGCTCGTCGAGGAGTGTGCTCGGAGTGAGGCACTGCGACGGAGTGCTCATGGAATGCTTCATGCGGAGGCCTTGGACGAAGGAGGGACTTCGAAGGGTGGTACTCCGAAGGTGGGGCTTCGGAGTGAGGTTGTCTTGTGGTGCTTCGGCCATGCATGGCTTCGGTACACGGACGGACGGTGTTCGAGCTCGGAGTAGCTGCGAAGCCGTGGTGATCCACTCCGGAGGTGGTGGTGCGAAGGCCCAAGGGCTTTGACGGCTTCGGCTTAAAACCGTCACTGTATCGAAGGACTTCTTCGGCGGAGCAAAGGCCAACAGGCTGCAGGCTTCTCGCCGAAGCTACCGCACCCTCCGGTGCGAAGGGAGGTTCCAGAAGTCAACACTGTAAAGGCTGACACTGTCTGTTCTGAAAAAGGCTGACACTGTCCCCTCTGCAGCTGACAGAGAAGCCTCCAGAATAAAGGTGGACTACCTTTTGTACCCCTTAGTACTGTAGAGACAAATCAGTTGTAAACCCTAGGGGTATTGTAGTCACTTCCTTAGGATGAAGCCGTGGGCTATAAATATGGGGGCTCGGTAGGTAACATTTAACACTTTGAGCATTTACTGTTGAGCTCCTGTACACACATACCTCGCTGTTTTTCATCCAGAGTTCAATATATTTTGTGTTCCTTGTTCAAGCGGCGAAGCCATGCTTCTTTGTGCTTTTGCTTGAGCTCGCTTTACATACCTCGCTAGTCTTAGTGCACCGAAGCTTGTTCTGGCGAAGGGTGTTTTTCTCGCGAAGTGTGTTTTACAGTGTGCTGTCGCTCTGTGTAACACGAGGCAAGACCTCGCTGCTTACTAGCGAAGCCCTGTTCGTTTCCCGTAGTGCTTCCTGTGTCGAAGCCCTTAGCGTAGTCCGTTTTGTGTGCGTGTAGACCTTCGCGTACGAAGCCCAACACCAGTTGCTGTCGCCAAGTACTTGGTCGAAGTCCTCAGAGGGCTGTCCACTCGTGCGAAGGGTGAAGTGCGAAGCCTGCTCGAAGCACCTCGTGTGCGGAGCCTGCACTGACTTAGCAGAGTAGATTTTCGAGGGTTGTTAGTGGAGCGAAGTCTTCTTGGCTTCGAACTTTTGCTCCTGCGAAGCCTGTGTTCGGTGCTGTCGAAGTACCTCCGAACCAGACCTTCGAAGGTAGTGTTCGAAGCCTGTTCCGCAGAAGACAGAACAGAACCAAAGGCTAAGTTTTTAGCCCGAATTTTTAAAAGCTCCCATTCACCCCCCCTCTGGTCGCCGTTTCCGGTCCAACAATTGGTATCAGAGCGGGTTAAGATCACCAGTTGACCTTAACCGGTTTTGTGATCTGTTGGCGACATGGATAGAGGCAGTAAAATTCCTCTGTTCGATGGGACAGACTTTGCATACTGGAAGGTGCGCATGGAGGCTTACTTGTTAAGCCAAGGAAATGCAATTTGGGAGATTGTGGACTCACAATACTCCATCCCTGAGACTCGCACCTCTCAGACTGAGAAGGATCAGTATTTTGCCAATTCCAAGGCAAGAAACATACTGTTCATCGGTTTGAGTAGAAGTGAGTTCGATAGGGTGCAGCACCTTAGGACTGCTAGGGAGATTTGGACAACACTCACTGTCTTTCATGAGGGCTCTGCTCAGATTAAGGCCAGGCGCCAAAGCACCTACAATCAACAGTATCAGCTGTTTGTGCAGGCACCTGGTGAATCTGTAGATGCCATGTTTTCTCGTTTTGACGCGATAGTGAGTAACTTGCGATCCAACGGGACGCTTGCTTACAGTGATCATGATAGGGCTATCAAGCTTCTCTACGCTCTTGACCGTAGCATCTGGGAGGTGAAGATATCCAGCATTGAGGAGTCCACATGCTATGACTCATTGACCTGTGACGAACTCTTTAGCAAGCTGAAGTCCACAGAGATTGCCAAGGCATCTCTTGCTGTGCACAGAAGCTCTTTGCCACAGCCATTGGCATTGGTTTCTAGCACTAGCCGTGGCACCACTGCAGAACCAAGCACTTCAGGCACCTGTGTTCTTGCAGATGGTTTTGCTTTGTCCTCCCTGGTCTCCGTCACAAAGGAGCAGGTGGATACTCTAGCTGATGATGAGCTTGCTCTCATTGCCCGGAGGTTCACCCGCTTTCATCATGAGAGACGGGATCAGAGGAGAAGTAGTTTTAGTGGCTGCTATGAATGTGGCGACACCTCTCACATTAAGGCCAATTGCCCCAAGGTCAAGAAGAGAGATGAGAGTGAGCGCCCCAAATTCCACAAAAAGGAGAGGAAGCCCTTTGTGAAGGGCAAGCGCGGCAAGATGGCTAAAAAAGTAGCCAAGGCCGCTTCCAGAGCTTTTGTTGCTGCTCTCAGCGACATCGACACATCCTCAACTGAGGAGTTAAGCTCTGAGGAGGAGGAGTCCCCAAGGAAGGAGGACAAGAAGGACAAGAAGGGACGTGACTTCACCGGCCTTTGCTTCATGGCCGACAGCGATCACAGCGGCGATGAGCTTGACTCATCTGAGGTAAACCTATCATCTGACCAGCTTCTAATTAAATTAGATGAGCTGAATGAAGTTGTGCTAGGTCAGGATAGATTGCTTGTGCAAGCCGCTAGAGAAAGAAAAGACCTTAGACTTAGGCTAGAATCTGTATCTACTGAATATGCCATGCTTAAGTCTAAATATGATGATGCTGATTGTGAATCATGTTCTGTTGTCATGAGTGAGCTTGCTCAGTTGCGCTCTGTACATGCTCAAACTCTCTCTGAGCTTGAGACTGCACAGAAGCAGCTTTTGGAGGTGGATTCTAGACCTCGTGATATTATTGATTGCATGAACTGCTCTTTATTGCGCGATAGCATTAATTTACGTGATAAGCATGTTCATGATTTAGAGGCTAGATTGGAGAGGGCCGGTAGTTCTAAGGATGTGCAACCTGTTTGTGACACTTGCATCACCCTTAAGGACCAGCTAGGCACTGTCAGAGAGCGAGCTGAAAACCTCATGTCCGAAAATGAATACCTTCGTTCTGTGGTGAACAAATGCACTGAGGGGAAGGGTAGGATGGATTTGCTCTTGGCCAAGACCAAGTTGTGTGCTGACAGAGCAGGGGTAGCTCTAGGTTTGGGTTTTGAGAGGATAGCTTCAGACAGTAAGGCCAAAACTGTTTTTACCTCTCCTACCACCCTAGAGAAAGAGAGAGCTCTGTTAGACACCCCATCAGCCAAAAAGCCTACCCATCCACCAAAGAAAACCACACCTCCTATCAAGAAAAATCCTCCCAAGAAAACCACACAGAAGAAACCCAAGGAGCCTGTGAGAGTTGCTCCTGTGACCCATGAGAGTGCCCCTAGGAGAGTGTTTCATTGTTCTTATTGTCAGCGGGCGGGTCATTTGATTGGTTTCTGTTTCCGTCGCATCAAGGATGAGCGACGTGCACAGGCGATGAGCTATCAGGACATGCATTACCCATCTTTAGGTATGCATGAGTCTGAGTATTACTCTCGTCCTGTTTTCGAGGCTCCTCGTGCTTCTCGGAGAGGTTTTGCTCCTCGAGGTGTTCACCATGTTCCATATGGTGGTAGACCTCGAGCGAGTAGCTTTGTACCTCGTCAGAGTAGGAGACCTCGTCATGCTTTGCGTTCTTTGCATGTAGGTAGACCTCGCACTTTGCATCATTCTGATTTTTATGTGCGTAGACCGTCTACTTTTACTGTGCCTACTACTCGTGTCACTCAGTGCTGGATGCCTCGTCATTATTTTACTCACCCCAGCACTGAGCGATCGAGGCATTCTTATCATGTGTAGGCGACAGGTCGAGGCCTGGAGGGCACGTGGATCATGGACTCCGGTTGTTCGCGCCACATGACCGGAGATGTAAATTGGTTCTCCAGCCTCACAACAACCAAGCAAAGGGAACATATCACCTTCGGAAACAATCGAAGGAGTAGAGTGAAAGGTAAAGGTGTGGTAAGAATTAATTCGAACTTCACTCTCAAAGATGTTGCTTTGGTTGAGAACCTGGGATACAATTTGTTGTATGTATCTCAGTTGCTTGATGAGGGCTTCGAAGTGCGATTTCATCGCGATACTTCGCAAGTGCTCAATTCGGATGGCGTTGTGGTGTGTAAGATCTTTAGGGTTGGGAGAGTTTTTGGAGCTGATTTTTCAGAGTCGTCTGGTTCTTCTCATTGCCTTGTTGCACATTCGACTTCTGAGCTTTGGAAGTGGCATAGGAGACTAGGGCATATGAGCTTTGAGTTGCTCGCTCGTCTGAGCGCCCTAGGTTTGATCCGAGGATTGCCCAAGCTCAAGTTTGAGAAGAATTTAGTTTGCGCTCCATGTCGACATGGAAAAATGATTGCCGCTTCGCATTCGCCAGTCACCACAGTGATGACTGAACAGCCCGGAGAACTTCTCCATATGAACACTGTAGGTCCTTCTCGGGTTAGTTCTTTAGGCGGCAAGTGGTATGTACTTGTTATTGTCGACGATTTCTCTCGCTACTCTTGGGTCTTCTTTCTTGCCAGCAAGGATGAAGTGTTTTCACACTTTCGGAGCTTGGCTTTGAGACTTTTCACTGAACTCCCAGGTGCATTAAAATTCATTCGAAGCGATAATGGCACCGAGTTCAAAAATAGTCTCTTTGTTGACTTTTGCATGGAGCATGGCATAGAACATCAATTCTCTGCTCCGCGGGTACCTCAACAGAACGGTGTTGTTGAGAGGAAAAACCGCACTTTGGTTGAGATGGCTAGGACGATGCTTGATGAGCATAGGACTCCTAGAAAATTCTGGGCTGAGGCCATGAACACTGCTTGCTACATCTCAAACCGAATTTTCTTGCGCTCAATTTTAAACTTGACATCTTATGAGCTACGTTTTGGGAGACAGCCCAAGGTTACTCATCTTCGAGTTTTTGGCTGTCGCTGCTTTATCCTAAAACGTGGTAACTTGGATAAATTTGAGTCGCGATCTTCTGACGGGATCTTTTTGGGCTATACTACTCATGGTCATTCCTATCGTGTTTATAACTTGGAAACTAACACTGTCATCGAGTCATGTGATGTGACTTTTGATGAATCAACCCCCTCTGTTAGTTCTGCTTTTGAACAGGCAAATGAACACGACATGGAACAGACTTTATTCGAAGACGAAGATCCCGGAGAATTCGAGGATGATCCCCTACTACCCTCGACATCAACCCCCGAAGCTAACCCCGCTTCAACTACTTCGGCACGAGGTCCCGAAGCGACTACCTCAACATCGGTCATCATGGACTACTCCAACGCACAAGTTGAGGGGGAGACTGCATCCCGCCGCGAGGCTCCACATCATGTCCAAAGGATGCACCCTCCCGAGCAGATCATTGGTGAGCTTGATCAAAGGGTAACTCGTTCTCATGCCCATTTCACTAATGCTGCTTTTGTTGCTTCTTTCGAGCCCTTAGATGTTAGTCATGCACTTTCTGATTCTAGTTGGATCAATGCCATGCATGAAGAGCTTGAGAATTTTGAAAGAAACCAAGTCTGGACTTTAGTTGATCCTCCACCAAATGTTCATTTCATTGGAACAAAATGGATTTTCAAAAATAAACAAGGGGAGGATGGGACAATTGTTAGAAATAAGGCTAGACTTGTAGCTCAGGGCTTTTCTCAACTAGAAGGGATTGATTTTACTGAAACCTTTGCACCTGTTGCTCGCCTTGAGGCCATTAGGATTTTGCTTGCCTTTGCGACATCCCGGGGATTCAAACTCTATCAAATGGATGTCAAAAGTGCTTTTCTTAATGGCTTCATAAGTGAAGATGTTTATGTAAAACAACCCCCTGGTTTTGAAAACCCCAAGTACCCACATAAAGTCCTTAAACTTCATAAGGCTCTTTATGGACTCAAGCAGGCCCCTCGGGCGTGGTATGATAGACTTAAGTCTTTTCTGCTTGAGCGAGGGTATTTGATGGGCTCTGTTGATAAAACACTGTTTACTCTCAAGCATGACAAAGATTTCCTCCTAGTTCAGATTTATGTGGATGATATCATCTTTGGTGGCTCTTCTCATGCTTTGGTTGCCGAGTTTGCAGATACCATGAGCAGGGAGTTTGAAATGTCGATGATGGGTGAACTCACCTTTTTCTTGGTTTGCAAATCAAGCAAAGCAAACAAGGTACTTTTGTCCACCAGACAAAGTACACCAAGGACCTGCTCAAGAAGTTCGACATGTCCGATGCGAAGCCTCTCGCCACTCCAATGGCTACATCTGTAGCATTGGACCCTGATGAAGATGGAGAAGCCGTAGATCAGAAGGAGTTCCGAAGCATGATCGGCTCCCTCCTCTACTTGACTGCTACGAGGCCGGACATACACTTCGCAGTATGTCTGTGCGCTCGTTTTCAGGCTTCACCACGAGCTTCGCACCGCCAAGCGGTTAAGCGCATCTTAAGGTATCTCAAACACACCCTTGAATTTGGCATATGGTATTCATCGTCTTCATCTTTATGTCTTAGAGGTTATTCAGATGCGGATTTTGCTGGGTGTAGAATTGATAGGAAGAGTACCTCAGGTACTTGTCATTTTCTGGGTACGTCTCTGGTTTGCTGGTCTTCCCGCAAACAGTCTAGTGTTGCACAATCAACGGCTGAGGCCGAATATGTTGCTGCAGCTAGCTGTTGCTCTCAGATTTTGTGGATGGTTTCCACTTTGCGGGATTTCGGGTTAGATTATAAGAGTGTTCCACTTTTCTGTGATAACACTAGTGCTATTTGTATTGCAAACAACCCGGTTCAGCACTCCAGAACCAAACACATTGATGTACGATATCATTTTCTCAGAGATCACAATGAGAAGGGTGATATTGAACTTCAATATGTTGATACCCAACACCAGCTTGCCGATATTTTTACAAAACCCCTCGATGCTTCTCGATTTGCTTACTTGCGTGGGGAACTTTGCATTTGTCACCCTTACGGCATTTTGTGAGGGGGAGCTGATTTTAATTGTCTTGCATATGCTCATTATGTGTGGAATTGCACTTACATCTTTTGCTATTATATGCCTGCTTTTAATTCAAAGATATCATGACAGCTCAGCTCTATGAAATATGTCTGGAACATTGATTGTGCATGATGTTTTATTTTCTAAAACCAAAACTGGCTCACTGCTCAATCGTGTATCTAGCTTGTTTAGGCAGGACTGCTTTTAGCTATCTTTTATCTACTTGACAGCAAGACACTGTTCCTTGGATGCTAAAATTTGCAACTTGAAAAATTGTGTTCTTTTTTCATGGATATTTATCAAAATATTTCATTCATCTGAATCAAAATCAAAAATCCATGATTTGCCTGGTTTAAATGAAAAGATCCAGGAGGGTTTGTTTGTCGCACTACTCTATTCTGGACTGCTTACCATTGCACTTTGGTCTGAACTGGGATAGTGTAGTGTATGCCAAAATCACCGCCTTAAGCTTCAGATGGCTTTCATGCCTAGGCTTGGCTTGATTGGAAAGTATAAGGTGGACAAACAAATAACCCCTGGCATTAAGAAAAAGAACAACAAAATTAATTGATCATCAAGTTTGCTTTGACAGCTCCTTTTGAACAAGACTTGTCTGTCTAGGGTAGAATTTGTTAGCTTTGCGCAGTCCTTGCCTTCACATGTCTAGCTGCTATGATTAAGTGGTGATGCTTTAATCTCAAAATGTCAAAATCACATGCCATCATCTTGTTTCACAGAATGTTAAATTGAGCTGAGCACATGATCATTAGTTTTAATGTTGGCATATTTTTGCATTATATGTCTTTGCAATTCTATTCATTTCGAAGCTTTGCATCTTTTATTTGCTCCTTGATGCTTGCATTGCCAAAGGGGGAGAGGTTTGCTATGTTCTCTGCCGCAAGAAGGCATCATGTTTAAAAGGGGGAGAGATTTTTGACATAAAGGGGGAGAAAAATTTGCTAAACTCAAGGGGAGTTCTTATCAAGGGGAGATTTGCCAAAAAGGGCTTTTACTCTTTTGAGAAAGGGGGAGAAAAATTCTTTTATCAAGTGACATGCTTTGGCTCTTTTTGAGTTTTTATGGTCACTTGTGTGCTGAAATTTTTTAAATTTTCTTGAACTTCGATTTGGTTGTCAATGCACTCATCAAGGGGGAGATTGAGAAACCAAGGGTGGTTTCGGTGTATGTGATGAGTGATTGACAGGATTATTTACCCTCTGTTCGAAGGGTACCTCCGGAGGGGCTTCGGAGGTGGTACCTCCGAAGGGTGTTCGGAGGTGTGTCACCGGAGTGTGTTCGGTGTTTGCTTGCTGCAGCTGTGCAGCGGAGTGTACCTGTCGGAGGGGTCCGACAGTACGCGATGACTGGGTTCGTACCGAGGGCTTCGGTACTTTGGGCGGTACACCGGAGTGTGTGCCAGAGGTTGCTAACCCGGAGAGGTCTCCGGAGTACTGGATACACTTGTCTGCTTGTCGGTGGTGCGCAGGGACTTTGGAGGCGACGGACAGGGTTCGAGCCAGGTGAACCTGGGTCAAGCGGGAGGCTTGATGCCAGGGGAGCGGGGAGCTCCGTCACGGTGGCTGCGAAGGTGGTTCGGGTCGTCCTCGGGTCGAGTCGTGCCAGGTGAAGGCAGAGAGTGCGGAGTGTGGCTCCGGCTGAAGGTACTCCGAGACAAAGTCCTCGGAGGTGAGGCACTTCGAAGGTACTCCGGATGGAGTGACTTCGGAGTTGGATGGAACAAGTCCTCTGCGGAGGCAAGGAGTTCGAAGTGTGCTCCGGAGGGAGACACTCGAAGGTGGCCCGACGAAGGTCTCAGAAGTCGAGGCGCATCGAAGGCATGGTCCGGGTGAGGCTCGTCGAGGAGTGTGCTCGGAGTGAGGCACTGCGACGGAGTGCTCATGGAATGCTTCATGCGGAGGCCTTGGACGAAGGAGGGACTTCGAAGGGTGGTACTCCGAAGGTGGGGCTTCGGAGTGAGGTTGTCTTGTGGTGCTTCGGCCATGCATGGCTTCGGTACACGGACGGACGGTGTTCGAGCTCGGAGTAGCTGCGAAGCCGTGGTGATCCACTCCGGAGGTGGTGGTGCGAAGGCCCAAGGGCTTTGACGGCTTCGGCTTAAAACCGTCACTGTATCGAAGGACTTCTTCGGCGGAGCAAAGGCCAACAGGCTGCAGGCTTCTCGCCGAAGCTACCGCACCCTCCGGTGCGAAGGGAGGTTCCAGAAGTCAACACTGTAAAGGCTGACACTGTCTGTTCTGAAAAAGGCTGACACTGTCCCCTCTGCAGCTGACAGAGAAGCCTCCAGAATAAAGGTGGACTACCTTTTGTACCCCTTAGTACTGTAGAGACAAATCAGTTGTAAACCCTAGGGGTATTGTAGTCACTTCCTTAGGATGAAGCCGTGGGCTATAAATATGGGGGCTCGGTAGGTAACATTTAACACTTTGAGCATTTACTGTTGAGCTCCTGTACACACATACCTCGCTGTTTTTCATCCAGAGTTCAATATATTTTGTGTTCCTTGTTCAAGCGGCGAAGCCATGCTTCTTTGTGCTTTTGCTTGAGCTCGCTTTACATACCTCGCTAGTCTTAGTGCACCGAAGCTTGTTCTGGCGAAGGGTGTTTTTCTCGCGAAGTGTGTTTTACAGTGTGCTGTCGCTCTGTGTAACACGAGGCAAGACCTCGCTGCTTACTAGCGAAGCCCTGTTCGTTTCCCGTAGTGCTTCCTGTGTCGAAGCCCTTAGCGTAGTCCGTTTTGTGTGCGTGTAGACCTTCGCGTACGAAGCCCAGCACCAGTTGCTGTCGCCAAGTACTTGGTCGAAGTCCTCAGAGGGCTGTCCACTCGTGCGAAGGGTGAAGTGCGAAGCCTGCTCGAAGCACCTCGTGTGCGGAGCCTGCACTGACTTAGCAGAGTAGATTTTCGAGGGTTGTTAGTGGAGCGAAGTCTTCTTGGCTTCGAACTTTTGCTCCTGCGAAGCCTGTGTTCGGTGCTGTCGAAGTACCTCCGAACCAGACCTTCGAAGGTAGTGTTCGAAGCCTGTTCCGCAGAAGACAGAACAGAACCAAAGGCTAAGTTTTTAGCCCGAATTTTTAAAAGCTCCCATTCACCCCCCCTCTGGTCGCCGTTTCCGGTCCAACAAAATGTTAAAAGAAATATTTAAGCAATTGCTTGACCCTCATGTCCACAAGATCAATTTAAGCCTTATGCCCTTAGTTAGCATATCATGATGATGGCTCAACAGTTTATAACTAGGTGAGAATATTTAAATTTGATGAAAGAGATGTTCTTTGTTTGTACTGCTGAATATCTTTGACCAGTTAAAGTAACTTTACGTAGGTATCTATTTTCTCAGGTTGAATCTGTTTCTGGAGTCACTGATAGCAGAAGCACCGAGTACTCAAAGAGTGATTATAAAGCAAACAAGGCTCGTTTTGTTAAAAATAGTAAATTACAAACAAATTTGCTTCCATTAGTTTGATCTCATGAAAAAAAGAAAAACATAAAGTGCGGATCCGTGGAACAGTAGCTTTTTGTCAATAACAATCTCAGTTTCTCGAGCAAGTTCATTGTGTTTGGTGGAATTGAAGTTATGGGCTAATTGAAATAGTCTTTTCCACATAAATCCTAACCCCTTTGTTTTGTGGCTACTGTTCTTGTTTACTGCACACTATTTGTGGATTGAGGCACCAAAGTAAAAAAGGAATATTTACTGTGTGCTGGATTGATCTCTCTCAAGATTTTGCCCCAGGACTGATGGATCCAATATTTCGCCTACTGATAATTAAAAGATGGAACCAGTAAATACATTACGGTCGGTCAGTGGTAACAGTGACGGATAGGAACCATAATTGTCATCAAAATATAACTACCTTACCTACCCCTAGCTCATTGTACATCGTTTGTGTTTCTCGATGTAGCTATGTGCCCGGCCATGCTTGGTGCATGTTAAGCATGTTTGTTTATCAAAATTAATATTAAAAATTATGGTATGTAGAACTGTAAATTTTCCGCACAATAATGTTATACATCAATAAAATTGTTGAATGTCGTTCACACAGCAGTACTCATGGTGGATTCTTATCACGTTGATAGCTTGCATAATCTGAAATATGATCTAATTACGAAAGTTCTGCCTTTGTTATATAAAATTTGGAAGAAAGGTGGTACCCTGGGATCATCGACTGACTGCATCTACTCGAAGAATCAATTTCAAAGTTCTGAATATGGTATATCTGAAGCTTTTGTTAGGCTTTCGATAAATATTGCCTATGTGTTCCACTTAGAACCCGACGAAGTCAGGATACCTTGTCACCTTTTCATGAGTATAATTTAATTCCTTTCTAAGGTTTTGGAGATGGTGATGCCTTGCAATTTTCATTAGTACATTAATGCATCATGAAATGGTAGCAAAATAATGTAAATGTATGGGTATTGTTGATGACCGTTGATGCTATTTCATTAGTATGTTATCGATGTTTCTTATGTTGTGTATATGGGTTGTTTTTAGTTAAGCTTTTCCAAACTTGAATTAAAATTTAGGAACCTTAATGCATATATTATCATTGTGTTTTATTTATTTATAGAGTTATCTAAAAGATTAGTTTTTGTTGTGTTTTTCCAGGGGTAAGAACTTTTCATCTTTTACTCAACTTATCTAAAATATTAGCTTTTATTGTGTTTAGAATTCCTGTTTTGCAAGATATAACTGAGTTAGTGAAACTGTAAAAGAATATGGTGAGACTAAACCATATGGTTTGTTAAATGTCATCCTTATGAAGGTGTCACAATCTTTCTTGTTTGTTCTATGGCTCAATTTGCTGTTGTGCCTTCATTTTATCACTATGATATTTATCTGCATCGATTAATTATTTTTTTATCTTTAGTAGCATTCAAGTATTAAACATGTGTAACATGCTATACCACTGTATGTAGCGAGGGTATAGCATGTTCCTTTTTTGTTAAATGTAAGCCATAAATTCATATTTAACCTTACACATGTATTGGAGTGTAATTTTGTCATTGTTTTGTTTTTAGAGAATAAGTGGTAACAAAGCTATGTTGTATTCTACTATTCTATTTCCAAAACACTGTAATTTATTGTCTTTCTATTTAGAAGCATGGTAATTTATTGTCTTATTTCTTTGTTCATTAAATTATAAGGAATGGACTTAAGTGAGATGTATTCCAAAATGATTTCAAAGTTACTATTGGTGAATTTACTAATATAAATATACAAAAGATATAAATAAATTGGATTTATTAAGAGAACGTCGCTTTTTGATGGGGCGCCCAACGGGCGCCTCCTTGTCTAGTTAATTACTACGAGTACTCTGTTTCGTCGGGTTGCTCTTCCAAGCTTCTGTTCTACATCGATCTAAGTGCTTTGTATTTTTTTTATTTTTAGAGCAATTTGATAAATTAATGGTTAGAGTAAAATACTATAGTTAAATTTTTCTCTTACAAAAATATAATAAATTAATGGTTCGTATAAAATACTAAAATATTTTTTATTAATAAGAAACAAGTTTTTAAAATAATAGAAAATTAGATCTAAGTGATATTAAAGAGATAACATGTAATTTATATAAGGTATTGTTTGGTTTGAAGATCGGATGGTTAAGAATATGAGATGATTTCATTCCTCTTTTTTGGACAAGATCGTTTTTATTTAGTTAAAAAAATAAATATATTTCATATTTTTTTATTTGATTGGACACATGGAGACAAAAATAGAATATGATATCTAACAAGTGAATCCCACACGTAATCCTCACAAACATCTTCCTAGCACACCATTCCCCAGCCAATGGCCGCCACGCTACGCCGTCGTACACTCGTACATTCGTCCCGACCGGCGGTGCCCTAGCATCCATAGCCGCCACGCTTTGGTGGTCATTGAGCCGCTATCTCGTTCATGCCTCTACCCCCAACCAGCGCCTCCACCTCCACCTCCGATCGCCTCTACCCTAATCATGCTTGCAATCGGCCTAGCCGCACCGCCCCGTCATCCCAATCGTGTCTCCATGCTAAGGGAGACGAATGTAATTAACCTAATTACACTATAATTTGATAATATAATATTATAGTAAATATTTGCTAATCATAGATTAATTGTGTTTAATAGATTCATCTCACGGATAATCCTCCGATTTAGCAATTATTTTTATATTTAGTTTACGTTTAATCCTTAAAATTGATGTCCAAACATCCGAAGTGACACGGACTAACTTTAGTTCATAAAACCAAACGCCCCTTAAGGGTGTTTATTTTCCCTTTCCTTAAAATAGTTTTAGCTAAATTTAAACCGTAAAACAATTCTGGATAATTCTGGAGCTTGCAGCAGGAGAGACATACCTCTGGTGGGGCCTCTGGATTGGTAGGAGAGGAAGATGGCGTAATTTGGACGTATAGCCTAGCTCCATTCTCAAATAAGTGCATTTTTATTCCATTTTAAGTTAAAATATTTTAAATTTGACTAATTTATAATAAGGAGTATTAATATGTAACATATTGAACAACATACCAAACAAGTTAATTTGGACTTAGTTGGAGAGGTAGAGGGCGTCATTTCAACATGTTTCCAAATAAGTGTATTTTTATTTTATTTTAAGTTCGACAAATTTATTGTAAAGAGTATTAAACAACAAACAACTAAATTATAAAAATATATTTTACAACGGATCTAATGGTACTTATTTGATATCATAATAATTATTATCTTTTTCTATAAACTCGATCAAACATTTTTTCCCTTACAAACAAAATAAGGTAAACAGCAACCTTTGCAAGATAGATCAAAATCACATTTATTACTCTACATTATGTTATCAAAAAAATGTCTGCATTAACATAATGCAAAAATGAAATAGACACATTGGACACAGACAAGTTACAGAGTTAAAACTAGCACATGTTGTTAACTTCAGGCCAGAAGGAACTAATAGCAAAGAGAGGCACTCAACTAATTTGAAGTTCATTCTCTATGCATCTTTCTGGCATGTACTTAGAATATCACAATGAGCATCAATCCCTAGTCCATGTAGTGAGGTGGTGTTGTTTGGACGAAAAGCTCCTCGTCTTCGTCATCGTCATCTTCATCAGCGCCTACCCAATTGCTCGGGTGATGCTGCGAGCGAGGGTTATCACTGACAACATCTGCAACAAAAAAGAGGAAGTTATTCAAAGATGATATTTTAACACAAATGCATCAGTAATCGATGGCTCTAAATTGTAATGTGTTTTATGCTGTGATAATTAACCATGAGACTCTTCCAAGTGATCCAATTGAACAAGCTGATCTCTGTAGTACATATTAGTTAAAGAAACACCTTTTGAGGGGTAGGAAAGCAGAAATAACTAATGATTACGATTCAATAGATCCCTTTCATTAATAATAAAAAAATGGGAAATGTGCATGAACTTCAACAATCTTGACATGATTCATCAGTTCTGTGCAGTAACAAATGGTTTGTAACATGACCTAATTGGCATAGAAGTTCAGATGCAACTATCACTTTTCCTTAGTAACTATTCCCTATAGAATTGTATGTAAGATAGTTCTTTTTATGGACTCAACATCTTGTCTCAGAAAACTGCAGACTTAATTTCTTTGGACTGGGAGAATAAATATTCTAACGGATTCTAATACCATAAACCTAATTAAAGCAAATTTTATGCATCCGACTTCGACTTAGAGAACAGACCAAAAGAAATATACAAGATAGAAAGCTACAAGTGGTTGTTTGTGGATCACATCAAGATAATTCTATTGTTAGGGGGAAAAATCTTCCAATCACCAGTTAGTGGATCACGCCCAGTCATATGGCAGTCCTTGCGGTACCATCTGAATATGGTCCTCATGAAGCAGCCAATATGCACTGTACAGGGCCTTTGGCCCTATGTGATGGTTACCAGATCAGCATGGTGCATAGTACGATGCAGAAAGCCTTGCCTGGTGTGTGACCATACCAATGGTTGACAGGATCCATCTATTAGAAATACACACCTGATAGCTCTGACCATATTTTAGTATGGTTTGATACATTTTCAGGGACTGGTTGTGGTGTAGCAGCAACCCTTGGTTCTTCCGCTTGCTGCGCAGAAGTGGCTGGCTGCTGGGCAACACTGCTATCAGTAAGTTGCGATACAAGCATAGTGGCAAGAACTAGTGTTGCATCAAAATCAGAACTTGATCCATCGTCCAACCCAAATTTCGGAGCCAAAAGGACATGCCTGCAATTCAATTGAAGCCTTGTAAGGTCCAAGTGAAACGGATAATAAAATTCAACCAGCATGACAACTTACTCGCCAGCTTTCTGAAAGAATATGAGGATATCCACTTCGCATCCTTCACAAAATGTTAAGAAAGCCTAGTTTGAAAGAGAGAAAAGAAAGTAAGAAATATGTCAAGACTCATGCCAAAAAAATCAGAGCAGATAACTAAGTTGTTGCCTTAATCAGCGGTAAAAGGGTCAAACCCACAAAAGGGTACACCAACTTCACAGAATACCACTTGAGCCACATCCTTGTAGTTCAACCAGAGATGAAAAATTAACAAACTTATGTCAAAGCAACCTACAGTTATTCAGTAGAAAGCAAGAGTTTTGACTTGCAATTTGTAAACTCTAAATACCTGTGTGAACTCTACTGTGCATGCAGACATATGGATACAGCTATTTTTCATCATTTCATCTGTCATGTTCTTAAATAAATATACAAATTCATTTAACTAATGCTAAATCCCAATTTTTCATTTCCCATTCCAAGGAACCATTCTTTATTTTTTTTAGTTTGTATCCTATATATATTGGATATAAGTTCTGGAAGTACAAAAGACTGATAAGATCGATAATATATTACCTTGAGTTCTTTCACCCCAAATGTGACATCCACCGGATCACCAGAATGCACATACTCCAAGAACTCTTCTGCTGGGTCGATCCACAGCTGTGTGTGCAGCCTCGTGTCGCAGTCATCTGCAAGCCCGTAGATAAAGATCACAATCCACAACCCAATGACCTCACAAAACCAATGATCACGATACCCAATCACCAAAAGAAGCTACCTTTTGCAGGGTCGATGTAACTTCGGAGCTCGATCGCCTTCCCCTCAACCGCATCCACCCCGCCACCGGCATTAGGAAGCCCAGCAGCAGGATCGGTGGCAATAACCGTTAGCTCCTGCAGCGATGACTGGAAATTGGAGAGCAAGCGCGCGAGGTCCCGCGGCCGGATTGCCAGGCGGCTGGAGAAGTTGCTGCGGTCGAGCGCAAGCGTCTGCACCTCGGGCTCCGCGCTGCACGCGATGCAGTACGTCTTCCTCACCCCTGAACAAGTTCGAAATTTTGATGAGAAATTAGGAGGGAGAAGCGGGCACCCGCCAAAACAGCAAAATTGGCGGCGGCAACACTAAAAAAAGCGCGCCAACAGCAAGGAACTGCACGGGAGCACAGGAAAATCCGCTGAAATTTGCAAAACCCTAGACGACGGAGGGGATCGGCGAGTATGTACCGCACCGTTGAGGCAGTAGAGGGTGAGCTGGAGTTTGGGCGCGTCGGGGTGGGGGAGGGAGGCGGCGATGCGGTCGAGCGCGGTGGTCGGCGTGCGGAGAACGGAGAGGACAGACTTGAGGAGGACGCTGCACTGGAGCGGCGTGGACGACGGCGCCGGGCGGCGGCGTCGGCGGCGGAGATGCGGAATTCGTCGAAGAAATCCCGCTCCAGGGAGATGGACGCGAACGCCGACCGCGAGCTGTTGAGCGTGTGCAGCTCCAGCTGAAAAACCAACCGCAAAACCAAGCAAACGTCAGAACATCCGGCCGCGGAGGCGGGATACAGGCATTCAAAAAAAAACAGCTCGCCGCGGAGGCGGGAGCCAGCCGACCTTGGCGGGGTGGGCCTGGACGACGAGGTCGGAGCCGACGCGCGCGAGGCAGGTGACGCACCGAGTGAACGTACGCAGCGCGCCGCCGCTCATCGACAGCTCCATCGCCGGCCCGCCGCCGTGTCCGGGCTCGCCTCGGGGGAGGGAAATGATCCCGGAGGCAGTCTGCTGGGATCCTTCACGAGGAGTGACGGCTGGGTCTCGTGGGCTACGGCCCAAGGCCCAAGGCCCATGACGTGGCTACAACTGCAAACTATTGCTACGGATTTTTTTCTTTTCTTTAATGCACTTATTTTTCTGTTGCTATAATGATTTCCTACATAGTAATACAGGGTTTCAACATAGGACTATGAAAATTAGGGATTGAGTACTACACTTATATACTTAACTTAGATCATGTTTGGATCCAATCACCTGATAGTTAGTAACTAAAAATTAGTTTTAGCTCGTTCAAACAATACAAAAGGTTCTGTTTGGGAACACAGTTTTTAAAATTATGGTATTTCAAAAACTACACTATATACTACATCCATGATAATACCACATTTTTTTAAAAAAGTGCTTCATACCAAAGTTTTCAATACTGGAGATTGAGTACAACATTTCTAATACTACAGTTTACTTTACAGAGATTTCAGATGAAGTTGCCAAATACCTTTCAATATATAATATTGTAGTATTGTTCAATACTATAGTATTGCTTCCAAAATTACAAAAAACTTCGTTCCCAAATAGGGTCTAATTGGTAAACTAATTATTAGTTCATTAGCTAACTAATGGTTAATCCGTAAAAGTGAACTAATTTGATCTAATGGAGATCCTTAGACTATTTTGCCCCCTACACACTGTAGCACGATTATTGTAACAAGACCAAAATTGATTTTAACTACTTATTATTCTAAATATCCAAACATGCATAACTAATTTTTAGCCAACTAATTATTAGTTAGCTAACAATTAGCTCTGATTATTAGTTAGATACTGTTAGTTTTACTCTATCCAAATTGGGAACTTAATAATTTTTAAGATTATATTAAAGATTACGAAAATTTTGTTGATAGAAAGTAAATTGTATCGTTGAGACCTACACTTAATATATTAGTAATATAGTGATCAAGTTTGTAATCTCGCACTCACGTGCTTGCATGAGGTATCATATTGCATCCATCTACGGACTAGTCAAGAAACTTACATGATATCTAGCTCAATATGAATTGAGCCCTTGTAATTGTGCGTACGGTAGATAGTACCGTCTTGCTAGTTGGTTCCAAGATATCTATACTACATTAAAAGTAATTAGTAATGGTAAATCTGTCACCTCCACAATTCATCTAATTAAAACGTAGACCATAATTGTAATTAATATATGGTAGTATGGTGTTTTTTAATATTGTAATTTTTCCGCTAGCTGTGACTTGAAAGAGCACTCAACTAATAAATCTATACGCAAATGCGGTGCTACAAAAGCTGAGGGTGTAACAATCTGTATAAATTCTGTATACCATCTCAAACAAAGTAGACTAACAAATATGTTTTATTTATTTGTGGTATATTCTGTCGGCAATATATAGATTTATCCTGATCCGACTGAGAACGATTGCAGTTATCTGTCCGTGTGAATAACGAATGCATGTTGCTGCGACGCAAAAAGGACAGTGGGATGTGTGCTTCAAACTTCAATTCGACGAAGCCGATGGATCCCAACTAAGCTGTTCGTCTGAATTATTGGAGAGCGGAGGAAATGCGGCGAGAACGACGGCCCAGAGCCTTGACAATTTTCAGTTAGCTTGTGACGAATCACCGGTGTAACTTGGACACTTGGTCCTCATGTACCCGGTCAAGATCGTATTTTTCGTTATTCCCAATTGTAAACTTGTTACATCATATCGAGCCGTAAACTCCAATTGGATCAGTTCATGTTCATCACATGGAGTTTGCTGTCTGGCTCTGATAGTCTGCTCTTGATTTGCTGGAAGCACATGGAGTTTAGCCTGAGGCATGCCTGCTAAATCTTTCCCAAGTTGCCTAATCACCACTGGCGAGCTCGTGTTAACTACATTAAGATAATGTACTGTTGCTGCACTCAAGTCACTCATCACTGAGTCATAGGCTTTGACGCCAATGCCGCCGCCGGCTGCTGCGACGGCGGCGGTGGCAGCAGCGAGATGCACGGGTTACTGCTTGCTGGAACGTCGCCGGTTTATACCGTCCTGGAAGCTTCCTCTCTCCTGACGGCGGCAGCCGACGCCGACATCCGCAGGAGGACGACGGGTGGGGTGCAGGTGCAGTGCAGTGCAGTGAGCCGTGCACGCAACTACGTGCGCCTGATCATCTCTCTCCCCTCTCTCGCAATCAAACTAAAATCTTTAAAGACTGAACCGATTAATCTTGTGGTTGCACATGACGAAATGATCGTTCGACTGCACGGACGATCACGGCGTTTATCTTTTCTTTTCGTCCCTGATCGATCTTGCTTCCGGTCTAAGGCTCCTGCACTGACAGGCAAGAATGCAAGATCCGAACTTCTGAAAACCGGACAAAACCCCTGCAAAATCTCTTTCCAAAATGCCCCTTTTGTGTGGATTGCTGAGGTTTGGAAGAAAGAAAGAGGAGCTCAAGAAAAGCAAAAGTTCAGTCAGTTCATCGTGCTACTTTGATTGCCTACGCAGCTCCATGTCAGCCTCGTGGATCTTTCTCGTGTAAAGTCATCACCTACCACTTCTTGATCTGGAATTGTTCATGCCCATCCCTCTGGTGATCCGATTCAGCCCCGAAAGGATCTCCCGATCCGTCTCTTCTCCTGCAAAAGACGGTCCAGCCTGTGCTGGATCAACAGTCTGTTGGTTAGGTAGTAGTGTTGATTAATTGTGCACCACCACTTGCATCTGAAAACCAAATGGTACGGAGCTCTCAGCTGCACTTCACTAGCTCGTCCTCTTCGGAAAAGATTCCAGCAGCTCGCTCGAGCAAATAATTTTTAGCAACAGTGACAGTATCATCATTCAAGACCAGATTTGCAGATGTAGACAGTAGGCAGAGCTAATCAATCTGGACACAGCTTGCAGTAGAAATGTCAGTGCTATTACTGTCCGAATTCCAGCTCCGTAAAATGTTGGGAATTTATGGCAACCCTGAGCTCTGAACATTTCAGCGCTCCTGCTACTCTCCACAATGCTAGTCCCCCTCTGGTTTAATTCCACCGAGAGCGACACGCGATTTTGTGTGCAAGAAGCTGCAACTACTCAGTGCAGTAATAACATCTGTCAATTAGAAACCAGAGGCGTCGGACAGCCGGAGAAAATTCAGCAGAACCATTTTCTGCAAAATTTCAGAACGTGTTCATATCTCTCTCTTCAGAACAAGTTCGTTCGTTTCCTGAACGACAGAAACTTCCCTGACCAGCATCGCTCTTAATTATCACCTAATTTCTCCCAAAGTTGAGCGCGTTACCGATTTGTATGTGTTCTCAACGTCATGAATTATTCAGAAAGCAAAGCTACGAGAAATCACGCCAGATCAGCCCAAAATCATCCTCCACATGCTAAATCGTTTTTTTAATAATGTAAATGGCCACAAAGTTAAAAAAATCTTAGAACTAAAAAAGAAGGGCTAATTTTTTTCGTGTCATTACAATTTTCACGGTTTGCCAATATGTCATCGGTGTGTCGCTGACAGATGGAACCGCCACAGTCACTGATAATAACATATAGTTAATTTCTAAAAATTATAATGACATGTGAGTAATTTTCATAAGATGACGAGATAAGCCCACGACTCTCTCTAATAAAAAAATCAAGTGATAGAACGTTTTCAAAATCATATATTTTCTCCAGTTACACATGTACCAAAATTAAGTTCTTTTCAAGTTTGTTCAGCTGTAGCTTTTCATCCCATGTACTCTTCTCTCTCTCTCATTTTGTAGAGAAATTTTGTTCCATCTTCTCCTCATGCAAATCACACTAACTGGGAAATTTTGTAAGACCGTTACTCTTGCTGCTACATTTCCATCTTGGTTGTTACTATATATATGATTCAATGCTCCTAGCTAGAATGATTCACACGGCTAGCGTTTTGCCGGATGAAAATGTGGTCGACAAAAAAACGAGGTGTTTAGGTTCTAGCATGGCTACACACGATAAATTTCTAGATTAATTGGTACCACCTAATTAACTTTTTAATAAAAAATGTTCTTTTCAAGAACTGTTTTTTTGGATTGGAGAGGTTACGAAAAAGGCGTGAGCCATAAAGTCTTTTCACTAGCTAACTAGCTATTGAAAATCTATAAACTGAAACAAACTGACTCTAAAGCAGAAGGGAAGAACCAAGCAGTTAGAAACTTTGCCAGCATACGAGCGAGAGGTGCAGTAGTGCAAGGAAAATGACTCAAAAGTTCACTTATTTGCAGATGCAGCATCGATCACCAGCTCAGCATCACCAAATTAATCATGCAATGCAACCCGATTAAGCCACGGAAAAATCAAAGAAGCTCCGATCCAGAACCAGCTTAATTAGGCTGACGATGTACGTATAATAGTGGTTAAGCCCCAAATTCAGAATGAAAGTAAGACCAGGTGGCCACAAACAAAGATTGTTTGGCTTTGCAGAAATTAAAGCAACCGTACATCGTCACAATCAGAAGAATCTGACGTTTTCCGGCTTTTGAATTATAGTTCATTTTTAGATTACGTAGCTACTGATTCTCACAATCAGAGTCCAGAATTTAGACCGTTTGCTTCAGCTGCAGATTTTAGAAATAGTTATAGGTATCAAAAACTAAAACAAACAGTCTCTAAAATTATAAGAATTGGCCGTTAAGAATCTGAAAAAGTCGGTGTTTTTATAGTTTTGGATTCTAGTTCATTTTTTAATTTTATAGCCATTGTGTTTCGTGATCTAAAGCAAGGATATATATTATTTTAAAAAGTTTTGGATTTTAAAAGTAGCTGTAGTCGTATGAACTCAGCATGCTTAGAGAGAATCCTAATAGATGCACTCCATGTTGAGCTAGTGAGGTGAGGACATGTTTGGTAAGTTCAAATCTAAAATAGGACATGGGGTTGCGGAGCTATATAAATGTAACTCCACCCTTTCTATGAATTTTTTGGACCAAATTCAAATGCTTCGAAATTAAAAATTGAGGATCTACTAACTCTATTGGAAAAGGATGCAAGAGCTAGAGCACTCCAAAACCGACTCTAATCACGCAAAAAAAAACTATAGAAAAATTTCTCAAATGTCATTAGAATTTTTAAGAATTTATAAAAAACCACCGTCAATGACTTGTGAGGCCCTGATCTATCGGCGACACACCGATGACATATTACAAACCGTGAAAATGAAAATAATTATGACACGGAAATAATTAACCCCAAAAAAGAGAAAATAAAAGGAGATTTTTGTGACACAAAGAAACCAGAAAAATGGAGACCGGATGAATAATTGCATCCAACATCCATCGTGCAGAGCTATTGCACAAACCATATCTCTTATCCCTTTTTTTCCTCTGCCGCACTTCTTCAGAATCCAAAATTAGGTTTCAGTTCATCAGCTAGCGCTAGGTGAGATGACACCACTAATGCTGTCGCTGTTGGTAGTGAAGATGTGATGTTAGCCCAATGTAATGAAATCCAATGGACTCTCACGTCCTTCTTAGATAAAAACGAGCACACGATATGTAATGCCATGGCCGAATTAAAGTTAGGCGAGGTTTGCACTAAGTGTGGTTTTTAGATAATACTACGTACATGTCTATGCGTTGTTAAAATATATTCGTAATATATATAGAGAAGATCAGATCTATCTAGCGTACTCGTAGATATTCCGAATGGATTGGTGTCTGCGTTAACTTAGGCAAGGCAGCTAGAAAGGATGGGGGTGGAGCAGCACCAGACTCGGGTGGGCGTTGTGTCGCAGAATTGATGATCACCATCAACTCATCTTTTTTATAACAGTAAAGATAGATGTTTGTCTCTGTCTCTTACTATTAGACACGCAACCAATATCAATAAGTTCTATTGGCTCGGTTATTGAAAGAAAAACTATAGGGTGACGAGACAAAATCATAACTCTCGTATTCATAAAGTTGGCTTAAATGTTACGAAAAAAATCAGATATACTCTAGCAAATAATTGACTACAATATTGTAAGAGCATTGTACCATTGCGTACAATATCATGATACCAACCATACCATTAGAGATGAGGTTGTAGCTTTACAGCCTATAATCTTGCTCATAATATGTCCTTGTAAGATGCAAAGGAACCTAGAACCCTAGCTTGAGCTTCTCCATGATCTGGCTGGTGCACAATCATAATTAGATTGTCAATGTACGTGTTTGTATCTGTGTAAGGAACAATTGGACGGTGGCTGCCATGCATCATGCTAGCACAGGAGGTGCTGTGTCCTGACATTTTGTCCCAAATTAAGACTAGTAATGAGAATATATATTTAATTGTTGATTCTAGTAGATTTATGATATTATGAGATGTAAATGATATATTTGTTATATTTTGAAAAAAAATCACATTGTGCTTTAAGTTTATAACGGTATAAAATTTTAAGATATAGAATAGAAACACATGTGAAAACAATTCTGGAGCTACCACCGCCAATGACTCCATACATGCCTAAATGATAAACTCTAATAAGAAAAAAAGTATCCTATCCCATAATATTATAATTTAGAATTGAATTTAATATTTTTATAATACAATAAATTTAGACAATACCCCATGTTTATTCTAGGGACTATAAAATATCAAATTTAGTTTTATATTATAATGTTATAGTATAGAGGGAGTCCATAGTACTACCTCCGTAAAAACTTTAGACTACTATTTGACTTTATTAATCATTATTCTACCAACTGATTTTTGGTCACACACTTACTCGTCTGAAAAAAAAGTATTATGAACTTTTTACGTATTTTTAGTACTTATATTAAAGTGTAATGTGGCAGAGTGGTTACATGCTAAGCATGCATGCAGATAGATGGCATGCTTTCAGAGTCATTGACACGAACGAATGAACCAACAAACAAACGCCTTCTGTGATCAGATCAGATCTGATCGATGTGATCAACCCAAGCAAATTCCTCTGGTGGCCACTAATTAATTAATTAATTAATTAATTAGAGTCTAATATCTCTTACAGTTGAAGGCCCACTAGCTAAGTTTGCCTACTGATGTGTCCACCACCACTCCAAAATAATGCATTATTAATGCCTCCTCAACCCCAATTATTAAATCAGATTAGTTTAGTGAGCAAATTACCTTTAACTAATGATCAAACTAAAAGTTTGTATTTTACATGTTATGCATATAATATAGTTGAATTTTCATATGAAAATGTTTCTATCTGATATTAATTTTATAGCCATTTATGATTTTACAAAAAAATATTTAAAATTCTACATTAGAGCTAGCAGGGATGGAGTGGAGTGGAGTGGAGTACATGTGTTTAATCATGCCATCACAGAAGCTGATTTGAGCAAAGCATGCAGGGATAAATCATTCACATGTGGACAAGCCCAGCTCCTTATTAAATTCATCATTGATTCTTGTAAAATTATTGTATTATGAAAAGAAATTTATTAACATGAGATCATTTTTCAAGAGCCTTGTGGAATGTTATCCTATTTCTGAAAAAGAAATAAAAGCTACATAATTTTTATTTATAAAAGTTATCTACTATGTCACAAATTGTAATTTGTTAATACATGATCTCCTCCATAGCCACTACATGTCATACCCTAGTCCACCGTCCTAATATAGAAATAATTAGTATATTAATGCAATCTGTTATATATATTATATGTTTTTAGCTTATACAAATGATAAGAGGAAAACATAATTGGTGTATCTCAGTATAATTACATGCCCTAATTAATTAGAAAAGTAAAAAATAGAAATTAAGGGTGGGGGGGGGGGGGGGGGGGGGGAAGCTCGATCGGTGAAGCAGAGCTAGCTTTGACGTTCCAATGGGAGCCCGGCCTCGCGTCTCCTCAGCTACTACATACGTGCTACCGGGGCCCAAGCCTATCACGGTGGCCGGCCGACGTGACGTCGTGCGGCGCTGGTGGCCGATCACATGACGCTGCACGCGTTGGGGTTCTCGTCGTCGAACATGCGGTACGAGTCCAGCAGCGGCGGCGGCGGCGACGAGTGCGTTCCGGGCGGGCTGTAGTAGTCGTGGTAGTAGGGCTCCGGCGCCGAGTGCGGGTACGGCATGTAGAGGTAGGAAGGCGACCACTGCTGTTGCATTGGCTGCGGCGGTGACAGTGGCGGAGCAGGCTGCTGCTGCTGCTGCACGGAGTACGCCGGCTCCGGCCGCGGCGCGTAGTAGGACAGGCTCGGGCTCGGCTGCGCCATGTGGTAGCTCAGCACCGGCTGGGGTGCCGTGTAGTAGGAGTACGGGTAGTGCTCCTCTTGTGCGTGCTTGTGCGCCGGCGCCGGCGGGAACAAGGACTTCTCCGTCGTCGCGGCGGCGGCGGGCACCAGCACCGCGTCGCTGGCCTCCTTGGGACTGCCCTTCTCTTTTTTTGCTTCATCTTCGTCATTATTGCCGGCCTGCTTGGGGGCCGCCGGAACGGGAACGACTTCTTTGACGGGCTCGGCACGCTCGCCGTTTTTCGCCTTCGGCTCGGCCGCCTCGCTCTCGCCGGCGTCCTTCGTTGCCTCGTCGCTTGGCTTCGCCTCCTCTTTCTTCTCCGGCTCGGCTCCCTTCTCTGCTTCCGGTTCCTTCTTTGATTCAGCGGTCTGCTCGGCAGGCTTCATCTCCGAGCTCTCGGCCGCCGGCCCGGCCCCCTTCACTGGCTGTGGCTGGTCCTCCGTCTTCTTGTCCGCCGCAGCATCACCCGCCGGCGCTGGCGCCGGAGCCTCAGGCTGGGGCGCAGCCTCGGCCTTCTTAGCGGGAGCCGGCGCCGCCAAGGGGGCCTTATGCGGATGCTGCCACGGCACGGCGTTCTTTCCGGACTTGTACAGCCGCCTGACGAGCGTGTCGCCGTCCACGGTGCCGGTCACCGTCACCTTCTGCATCGCCGCGTCCACCTTCACGTCGTGCACGCCTGAACAACACGAGACGAACGAACCACAAATCAGCTCAGCGAAAAAAGGCAGCGACCCTCGAATTAATGCCGGCCGGCCGGCAGAGCTCAACGCCGGCGTACTACTATACCTTCGATGCTCCGGAGCACCTTCCTGACCTTCTTCTTGCACCCCATGCAGTGGATGGATACCCTCAGCACGACAGTCTGCGCCACGGGCGGTGCCACCGCCGCCACCGCTTCCGCTGACGCCATGGAGGAGGAGATTGGTCACCGCTGATGGCTATCTTGGGGATTTGTGGCTGTGATCAGGAGGACGCTGGCCGGGAAGGAGGGAAGGCCGCGTCAGGGGAGCTCGACTTATACTCGGTGGGGAGAAGCGGGTTACCGGACCCACTACCGGAAACTCTCTGTTTGCCGAGTGCCCGTGGCTTTGCCGAGTGCATTCCTATATTGCACTCGGCAAAGACTTCGCCGAGTGCCCGATAAAATGCACTCGGCGAAGCCCCACGTCGCCGATAAGGCGTTGTACCGAGTGGGGTTCGCCGAGTGTGGCACTCGGCGAAGCTTTTGCCGAGTGCAAAAGAGACTTCGCCGAGTGCCCTAGGCACTCGGCAAACAGCCATGTTCCCGTAGTGACCACCGCTGCTTGGGGTAGGGTGGCGGTTGTGATGTGAGATCTTCGTTACGGCAGTCGTCTTATCTACACCATCGATCTGTTTAAGATTTGATGGGATACCGATGGGGTTTACCTCACATTAGAGGAGGAGAGTTCTGCGTCGTTGGATCTTGGATCTATTAGGCAGTGTGGATTGATGACTGTAGAGGATAGTCGGGCTAGCGAAGTTAAAATAGTTGGTTTCAACGGTTGTATGGTTAACAAACTGTGTTTACTAGTTTAAGCTTTTTAAATTAAGAGGGTATTTGGATACCCTAGGCTAAAGTTTAGTAAGATTAAAATAGTTGGTTTCAACGGTTGACTGTAGCATCATATTGTCAAATCATGATCTAATTAGGTTTAATAGATTCGTCTCATAAATTAGTCTAAGGGTTCTAAAATTAGTTTTATAATTAAATCATGTTTAGTACTTCTAATTAGTATCTAAACATCCGATGCGATGGGGCTAAAGTTTAGCCCTAAAAAGCCAAACGGATCCTAAGTGTAGCGGGAATCGTTTTATATCGATGATACTAATAATTAGACCGGTTATCATATACGGTTGAATAGTGAATGCACTGTGTTGGGTTGTTTTACTGGACCGGCCTACTATAGGAGGAAAATATAGAGAAGAACATGGGAGTTTGCCATGAAGTTGGACGCTCCATTTCCAAATATTTTCATTCGACAAGATTGCGTGAGAATTTTATCTTTCTTTTATATTTTTATATTCGAGAATATTTTAAACCATCTTATTTATCAGATATAAACTCTAGACCGACCTGATATAAATCTAAGAACTAAAGCCATCCTAAATATATCCTAAACCCTCGGCAGAAGCCTGGAGTTGGGTTTTGAACCACAGCTAGATCCAATGTTCCAAACTAACCGACTTATGATCACTTACCTCTCACTTCCTTTTATTTAACCCTACCTTTCTAAGGGCAACTTGCATGGTCTATTTGCGTCAGCTCCTCCTTTCTAAGATCTATAGGTTAGATAAATGGTTTCCACATCATATTAACAAATCTGTCATGGAGCTAGATAAGGATCTATAAACATTTTCTACTCTCAAATCTGAATATGTATCCTTGGTAAGCAAATCCAGGACATGCATGCACCAACTTTCTCGATGTATCTCCTTCAGCCTTCACTACGGGACTGCCTGGCTTTGCCGAGTGTCTAGGGCACTCGGCGAAGTCTATAATGCACTCGGCAAAGGCTTCGCCGAGTGCCACACTCGGCGAACCCCACTCGGCACTAGCCGTGTCGGCGACGTGAGGGTTCGCCGAGTGCTTTTTATCGCGCACTCGGCGAAGTCTTTGCCGAGTGCATTATAGACTTCGCCGAGTGCCACGTATAGCACTCGGCAAACTTAGCCGGTTGACGGCCGGGGTGGCCGTTAACGGGCTTCGCCGAGTGCCCCACGTGGCACTCGGCGAAGGGGGCTCGGGGGAGGGCACGTGGGGCTTCGCCGAGTGCCCCACGTGGCACTCGGCGAAGGGGGTGTGCCGAGTGCCACATGGGGCACTCGGCGAAGGGGACTCCGGGGGGGCACGTGGCACAGGATGGCTTTGCATTTTGCTTGTTTCGTTGTTTGCAGCTCCCATGTGCTTCCCATTGGCATTGTCTTCTTCTTGCATCGAAGAACTCCTCCATCTCGCCTTATCTCTTCTAAGTTCTAACGAAATTGCATGACATCGAAATGCCGAGCAATTAATCGTTGGTTTGAGTTTGGAAATGTAATTATTCGGTTTTTTCGCAAGTTAAAACAAAAAAAGTTTATTCAGCCAGCTTAATATAATTTATGGTGCAGATTATAACAATTTAGTAAATTGGTTCAATCTAATTTTTTCTATAAGTTAAATTATTATAATCTAACAGATTAAGTATTACACTAGAAGAGAGGAAACAAGGAATCTAGCTACTCGAATTTAGGCGGTGAAGTGCAAACGAGATCCCAGTCGGCCCTTCAGCGCCCTCTAATTTCGATCGGACGGACGCGTGAGGAGGGCTTTGCACAGGTGAGACCCACTTCGCAGGAGGCTTCGGAGAGAGCGAAGGAGGCTCCGCACCGTCCGATCAAATTGGACGGCTACGAAGCTCGACTGCCCTCTGCAGTCAGTCTTAGGAGCCGGTTCTGGTGAAGTGAGTCTTGACAGTTCACATACGGATAGGCCTTTATTAGGCTCTTGTAAAGTGAGTTTATTTACTAGAGTAATTTCGATTGATACTGCTTAAAAACACAAATCGTCGACACGTAAGCGATGTGTATGGTAAATCCAGATATATATTTTTTTTTGTCTTTTTAGCGGATCTCATGTAAGTCGTGAAACAAGTGTTGGAAAATTTAAAAATGTTTAGGCCGGAAACATGACATTGGATAAATGGATTTACTACTCCAGATGGCATTAGTAGTACGCTTTCCGTGACTTAGCACTATTCTATACCACGTGTGTAGAATAACTATTATATATATATATACACACGAGAGTATTATGCTACACCACGTGTGTAGAATAACTATTCTACACCGACCACTTTCAGTAATATATTTTCTCAGTAGAATAGCTATTCTACACCCGTGGTGTAGAATAACATTTGTATAGAAGCGCTATTCTCTACACCACAATTCTACACCGACTACTTTCAGTAAAATAGCAATTGAGTACTACTTTTTTCTCGGTAGTAGATTTTTCAGTAGAATAGTTATACTACACCCACCCGTGGTATAGGATAACCGTGTGTGTATATATAAACACACTTGCGAAACAATTCGTACGACAAAGTTAAGCAATCCGAAGATGAATAAAAAAAATAAACTGCACCCATGCATGATGCATCACGCAAGAACGGGAAAAGAGGGTGGGCCAACTTGCCACTAGGCAATTGAACAGGCAGCAGCCCAATACAGGTCGGGTAGGGACCATCCCGGGGGCCGCGGGACAGGCCCATGGCCCACGTCCACCGGAAACAAAACGTGACCCTGCGTGACGACACCTCGGGTACCTATTTCTTGTTTGGGTTATTAGCTTCCATGTCACCGTTATTCTGCAGTACACCAAAAATGCCACTGAAATTTCGCTATTAGCCAAGAAGCCATTATTTTTTGCTGACAGATGCTACTGTGCCATTTTATACATCTTCTGGCACTACGGGCCCACCTGCAGACATCCCACATTTCGTATTGACCCCTTTGCCCTCACTAATAGTTACCCTATCCTCTCTCCCCTCTCTCGCACCAAAAATCCCCACTTTCATTCTTGCTGTGTTCTCTAGTGCCCTAACCCTAGAAATGGCGATGCGGGTTGAATCGAGCCATTCGATGGGCAGCCGGAGCAGTAATCCAGATCGAAGCAGTAATCCAGACCCTCTAGGTGAGCATCTTCCTCTGATTGATTACCCGCAGTGTCGTATTCCCGTCGTTAAGCTTCGAAGCAGGAGGGTGGACACATTTAACCGGGTTTTTTACAAGTTTCCCAATAATTTTCAGGTATGAACTCTTCTGCTGTTGGATTTGGGTATTTCAGTGCTGTTTTTATAAGCTTTTCAACTCATTTTTGTTGTTTTGTGCATAGAACGATGATACCTGTGGGTATTTTTGGTGGCACTCTGACTATGTGAACCTGTTGCGGGTGAAGCAACAGAAGAAGAGTTTTTTCGGTGGTGAACAAGAGTGGACAGAAGTCAGTAGAATCTCTGAGGAGAGGGAAGATTTGAGAAAACTTAGCCTAGAAATTTCTGAAGTTAGGCGGCAGATAGAGGAGTTAAAGCAGCAACTTTTCTTAGGGAAAAATGTAATTTTGCTTGCTTTAGCTGTAGGTGTCATGTTTGGTATTTTAGTTTGTATCAGTTTGGGAAGCTAATAATGTTGATTCAAGTTTGAGTCAGTTCAGGAGAAATGTAATTTTGCTGCTGGAAGTGAATCTGTGAGCAAGTAATGTACCTTGAAGCTGGGAAGTGAATCAATTTAGTTGATGCATTTCTGAAGTAATGTTCATTCTTTTGATGTGTCACTGCAATTTTGTTTAGAAATTTGTGAAGTTTATTTCATATTAAACTCTGACATGGAAGTTCAATATGATACATTTTGGCTGCTGGATACAAATGTTGGCTGAAGATGTCTCCTTGAAAATGCTTGATGAAGTTACCATACAAATGCCTCATGCATTCTCTATGCTCAGCTGTTGGAAACACCTTGCTAACTGCTGTTTCTAGGCCTTTACATGCATCAGTTGAGATTACTAGGCCCTCAGGGGAACCAATAGCAGCTTTTAGGTTCTCCATGAACCAGCACCAATTATCTTCTGTCTCTGAGTGGAAAATACCAAAAGCCACATTGTACAACCAGTTGTGGCCATCCACTCCAGTTGCACTAGCCAACTGGCCAGTATACTTCCCCTTCAAGCTTGCTGCATCCACTCCAAGGTATGGTCTACAACCATCCAAGAAGCCATCTATGCATGGCCTAAGTGCAACAAAAATTCTCTTGAAGCAAATGTCTTCTCCAATTTTTTCAATCTCTATCTCAATTATACTTCCAGGCTGAGAAATATCCATCTGAGCCTTCCAATTATATAACTCTTGAAAGCTTTCTTCATATTTGCCATGAATCTTTTCTAGGGCCAGTTTCATACCTTTCCAAACCTTGGAGTAGTTTATCTTTATTCCATATTCAGAACACAACTTCTCCCTAGCTTCCTTTGCTCCCTTACTTGGGTTGGCTTTCAACCAGTCAGTCAGTCTGTCTGCCACCCAACTTTTACTTGCCATCTAGCCTTCCACTAGCTTCACTGTTGGACAAGTGTGTTCAACAGGTAGCACTTTAATCTGCAAGTAACAATACCTGAATTAAAACTACAAACATATTTAAGCTAACAAACATAATTAAATAAATCCTAACATTTACCTTAATTGTAGTGCTTCCAGCAAGTCTAGAAGCATGGATCCTCCATGGGCAGGTGCTATGAGCACACCTGGCAATGAACCTTGATGGATCTGTTTTAATGTTTGCAAACTCAAATCCTACCACAACTGCGTGGTGTCTAATGGCTTTCCTAAATGCCTTGATGTCAGGAAATAGAGCTCCCTTCACAATTGATGGATTCTCATGGTCATGTTGGATATTAGGGGCTTCAGGATCTGCATCATCGATCTCTGGTTCAGTATGACCACAGGATGGGCCATCCTGTGGGCATTGTTCAGCATGATCACTAGGTCTAGGCTGTTCATCTACTCCAGGATGTGGGTCAGTGGGTACTGATAAGTATATGAACTCATCATCAATCCCCACATATTCCTCCACAGGATCAAATATGTCAGGAAAAGGTGCCTCACTAGGTGGGTTTTTACCCACAGGTGCCTCACTAGGTGCATTGTTTGGTGCCTCAGTAGATGCATTGTTAGGTGGATCACTAGGTGCAGGCACAACTAAAATGGGAAATAATGAATCAATTTCAAGCTCTATATCTGGTCTGTCAAAAACTCCAACAACTATTTCACACCTCATCTCTGTTTTGTATGTTTCAATTAGTTCACTCATGTGTTGCTCACTAAGAACCTTTACATCTTCACCCATTTTTTTGTCGAAAACCCAACATTGACAATATTCAGCTCTTGACAATTTCAGTTCCTTTCTTAGACTAGATGTAAGCATATCTAGTGTAATGCTGCCTAGTTTCATCTCCCATTTGAAGACTTTGTCGACAACAACAGTTTTTCTACCGGTTGAATCAGTTCGGACGATTGCCGGGCATTTAATCTCTAACCCGAACAGTCCGTTCCTAAATGATTTACCAAAGCAATAAATTACATGCATACATACAATAATTCATTCAAAAAACAACATTTTACCCTCTCATGGAATAAGTACGCAGTGATTAAAACAATTGAAAAGCATATTAAAGACCACTAAAATAGCTACTGCAGTGCTATGAAACCCTAACTTTACTGCATTTTCAGTGAATAGAACGGGAGGACAAGAACAACAATGACTCACATTGCCCACATCGACCACAACATTTGAAAGCATGCATCTTCTTCTAGGGTACCCCTTCTTCTAACCCTAACCACTATTCGGGAAGGGTACCCATTGGGGAATGCTGCTCCTGTGCGCGCGCCGATGGGGACAGGGACTACAGAGGGGAGGAGGGGAAGTGGCCGTGCACCTGGACTCGTCGATCTCCGGCGCCGGCGCGTGGCAAACCATCGTCGGAAGCTAGGGTTCGTCGCAGGAGAAGTGAGTCGCGGAAGAAGAGAGGGGATGCGTCGGTTATTTTGGTGCGGAGAGGGGAGAGAGGATAGGGTAACTGTTAGTGAGGGCAAATGGGTCAATATGAAATGTGGGATGTCTGCAAGTGGGCCCGTAGTGCCAGAAGATGTATAAAATGGCACAGTAGCATCTGTCAGCAAAAAATAATGGCTTCTTGGCTAATAGCGAAATTTCAGTGGCATATTTGGCGTACTGCAGAATAACGGTGGCATGGAAGCTAATAACCCTTCTTGTTTGGTTCACCCCCCTCCTCTCTCCCCTTGGGCCCTGCGTTCTCGATAAGGCTCACTGCGGCACGCTCCTGATATTGGCCTATGGATCCGGGGGTTAACCTTATTTGGGTTAGATTTATCTCAACTAACCTCAAAATATCCAAGAGGGTTAGAGTTGAATATTTCAATCTAACCCATAAAAAAAACTAGCACCTCCAAGGGGTGCTAATCGGGGCTAGTTTGTATTAAGCCTACCAAAAAAGGGATTTCCAGCCACACAAGATCCCCACACAGCCACACAACCACACAGCGGGACTAGTCTGGTCACAATAAATCAAACTGAAAAGTAGTCAAATGATTAAAAAAATAACTAATTCTAACCTCTAACCCTTGCATCCATACACCTCGAGAGCTAGAGTTATTTCAGACTTAATTTAGGGTTAGAATCTAACTCTAACCTCTAGCACTGCTAGAGTTTCCATACAGGGCCATTGTACAGGGTCGGTTACATTTAGATTGGTTAAAAACGCTCTATCTATTTATCTATAGTCAAATTTACAGTATTTATTGAAAAGTCTATATTTCAACAAATTTACAGTATTTATTGGAAAGTCTATATTTTATTGGATGGTAGTAGTGGTGGGAGTAACTTTGCTAAAAGTGGAGGTCCTAGAGGTCTTGGTGGCAAATAAAACATTTGAGATATAGATTTTAGTTTTGGTGCATCGCTATACATGGTCATGTGGATGCTTTATTATATTTTCTTTTATGTATGGTTCATAAATATTAAATTTATTTTATGGGACTAAAGTATGAATGTGGTTTGCATTATCTATGTTTTTTAATTTTATTTTATCTATGTTCTTTTTAAAATATTGTAGATGGTGTATACTAGTGATGAAGATGGTTTGCTTGAGCACTATTTGGAGGAAGAGGGATCAGACAATGATAATTTGGTTGTGGCTATACTTGTTCTTGCTGATGCTGAAGAAAGGGATCACAAGAAGGCTCGACGTGGTTCGATGCCTGGTCATCAAGTGGTATGAAGAGACATGTATGCTGGTAACTTGTGTATTGTGGTACGAAGATAAACATGAACATGAGAAACTCCGAAATGATCTTGTGGGCACTACATAGTGCTAGCTAGTTATTTATTATGATAGATGATTATGTTATTATATTTAAATTTGAATATTTGTATTTGCATTTAAAAATTTAAATATAGTCATTCATTATTAAATATTAAATAATTTATTATGTATTGTACTTTTGTCAAATACATGTGCATAGTGTGTGAAAAATGATAGAAATTGAAAATATGGGCTTTATTTTGAGAGTAACAACTGAAGTGGAACCAAAAGACAGATAGAGAGAGCCCTCAAATCAAAAATAGAGACCCTAATATAAGGGCTATGGTTGGAGTTGCTCTTAACTATATTTTTTAGCTATTGTGCCTTGCAACTATTGAGCCAAAGATCTACGGATATGTCTCCACTCTGATTTGATATAGAGCCGACGGATCCTCCAACCCATTGAGTCAATTACCACCCTCATTATGATTCACGAGACAATGTTGAAAAATTAGTTACACAAGTTAAAACCCAAAATGCATGTATTGATAATTAATAATAAAATAATATCATTAAATAATAAAAAATACTATTATAAAGTGTCAGAAATATGATACCGGACCTCGAGTGGTTTTAATCTGATCGATCAATGATTGGAATTCTCCAGGTGACCAGTATTCGAGAGTCTGAAGGCTTTCAGATCCAACACTCGGAAGAGGGCTTCCTGACCACCATCATTTAGACGATCATCATTAAGAGCTTGTCTATCATTAAAATCTCCGTAAACTGGTATTTATAAGGCGGCAGTTATCTTTTAGAATTAATACTCGCATACTAATCAGTTCTTAGTTATTAATGAGACTAATTATTCACAATTTGTAACCCCTAATCCCTCTCATATAAAGGGATTAAAGGAGCCATGAAAAAGAGAGGATTATTCTCATATTATACACATATGAGTAGAGTTTTTATCCTAGGAACACTCGAATTTGTCTAAAAACCTTCGTCTCTGTCTCATCACTTGAGATAATCAATGGATCGTAGCACAACACCCCTTCAATCTAACCAAAACCTCTCTTCGTATACTTCCGTCAAGAACTATTATCGCATACAACGACATAAAATGATTGATAAATGCTAGGTAAGGATATCAAATCAATAAAACTTTCTTATTTTTGACTAAATTTTAAGAGTTAGAAATAAGATTTTGTTGTTAAAATTAAAAGAGTAGAAATCAAATTAATTTTTAGTACATAGGGAGTACAATCGTGAGAGGTAGGTGTATTTATTGAATTATTGATATGTGTCCTTTTGACTTTTCTGCTTACCATAGCAATCCCATTCGTTAGCTAGCTCTGCTCATCCGTGGCACTGTGCAGGAGGAAGAGTTTTGATAAAATATCAATTCAAACAATGGATTTTGTCAATTTACTATTCAGACTCATTTTCATTGACTTAAGTGGTGTTATATGTTAGTCTCAGAAGTGACATTATAATCTAAGTGTATATTTACGAGTGATAAATTGACAAATTTTTCTGTAGGAGGTGGCCTGCTCTGTTCATACAGAGCTGCAATTTTTTTTGTTTTCTACATATCTGGCATTTGGAGATTCGCACGAGTATTATCTTTAATCAGACGATCAGACCATTTCATCCTTTATTAATTTCGTTTAGTTTGTCATAAAATGTTTTGATAAATATGAACAGGGTTAAAATTAGGTATAGGAACAGGGGAAAAAACCTAACAATTAAGTGCCGAGCAGTAGCTGTCACGTCAATGCCGCATCATCGCCATACTTGTCCATCGGCAACAGTAGCCGCATTAGACTATTCACAATGGTGAGTTTCGTAGCACTGTTTTTTAAAATGTCAAGTTAGCTTTACAACTGAATGAAATATCCTCTCTCAGTGGAGACTTTCATTTCACTATTTCCTAAGCTAACTAGTGTAATTAAATGCAACTAGCTCTCATAAAATACACTCTTTCTGATGAAACGATTTAGCTCTCAATGGTTGTTTCATTGAGTTTCATCCGTCTTGAAAATGGGTTAGCACCATGTCATGGTGATGACACTACTTCCTTCTATTTCTTCATTAATTGAATACCATGTAAGCAAAAAATCTGATTTGATATAATAATTAATACCATGAAACACCACATGAAACACTCATTGTGAATAGCTTTAGCAACATATAGGTGGTCAACTTCCTCTTTGATCGACTTTGCTTTCTAATATCTGCAATAATGTACGATATTTTTTCATAATAATTGAGCTCCAAAAACGTTTCGTGAGTTAGGCCCTTCTCTTCTTTTCTGTTGATCCGTCAATCGTCGGCATGAATGAATATTTTTCTTAGTAGCTGTTCCATTCTATATAACTAGTCAGATGCACGTGTTTTGCAACGAAACTTTATTTTTAATGATAATTTCAATTATTAATATATTGCATCGTAACCTTGCTGAAAATACAGTAAAACAATAAATAGTAAATAAGCATAGAAAATATTGCTGAAATGGAAAAACGAACGTGAAATTCAGTGAATCTAACGGTCCATACGTAAAATTCTTGTTTTTTGTGTGATTTTTCGTAAATCAAGGATATTTGCGCAAAATTCTTGTTTCTATGTGATTTTTTAGAAATCTAAGGGTCTCTACGTAAAATTCGCATTTCTGCGCAAAATATGGAAATTAAAGTACTAAAATGCAAATGTATTTTTTTATTTTCTTTTATTTTCTTTTTTCTTTTCTTCTCATGATTTTTTTCTAGTCCGATTGGGCTTGGCCCAACTGGGCGCAGTGGTTGCGCATGTGCACGTCCAGAAGGCGGAGACAATTGACACGTGGGGAGGTGGTTTTACTGAGGTATAAGTTTTGGCTGGTTTTTTATGGGATGTGAGAGAGACGTTGCACGGGGAGAAAGGCTGTCCACTTTAATATAGTAGAGACTATATAATTTCAAGTCAAATACATAAAGAAAAACGGAACCGCTCGCTTTCATCGGTAATTTAGATGTAGGTTCCGGCCGCTCTCTTCTCTCTCTCTTTTTTTTTCTGTTTCTCCGTCCATCGTCGGCACAAGTGAACACGCCGTGCAAATCCCCACTCCACCCCTCTCCTCCCCACCATTACCAGACGACGAGGCAGGGGCAAGCCGGGAACTCCGCCTGCTCCTCCCGCTCCTCTGTTTTCGCGCACAGCACCAGCGGAGTCCAGGCAGGAAAGGAAAGGGAGGAGACGAAAAGGAAGGGGGAGTTACTACTACAACTCGGCGACCAGGCTAGCGTGCAGGTGCAGGTGCAGGTCGGCCTGGCGCCGGGGGAAGGGAGGGCGGAAGAAATGGACGGAGACTTGCAGCGCAGCCCACCGCAAACGCAGACGCTACGGAGAGGGGAGCCCAACCAGCACCTATTGACCCCGCGACTGCGCGAGAGACAGACTCCACTCCGCCATCGTCACGCGCGCGCGCACGCACGCACGCATCCGGCGCGCTGCCTTTACCCCACCTCCGTATCGTCCTCTTCCTCCTCACTCCGTGATCTCCCCCTCTCGGCCTCTCCTCCCCAAACCCTAGAACCCCTACGGCCCCGGGCAGGCGCGGATCGGCGGATGCACGCCGGCGGCGCCTGACGCGGCGGGGGAGAGAGATGGAGGCAGTGCCGGAGGAGCTGCGGTGCAAGCGCTCCGACGGCAAGCAGTGGCGATGCAGCGCACCCTCCATGCCGGACAAGACCGTCTGCGAGAAGCACTACGTGCAGGCCAAGAAGCGGGCCGCCTCCTCCGCGCTCAGGGCCTCGCTCCGCAGGTCCTCCGCCGCAGCCTCCGCTTCCTCCGCCGCCGCGCGGCGTGGCGTCGACCACGACGCGGGCCCGCACCTGCCGATGGCGGTCGCGAAGCCCCTCTACGGGAGGGTCGCCGGGGAGCCTGTCTACGTGGCCGAGCCGGCACCGCCGCGGAGGCCGGTCTACGGGCTGCCCCCGGGCAATGCTGCAGGCACGCGCACCGCGGCGGTGAGTTGTTTATAGGGACAGCACTGCGGTTGTGTTCAATTTGGTAAATCTGTGGGTGTGCTTGTTCTGATACGTGCCTGGTAATGGTAGGAGCTGGTCGGGAGAGGCTCGGTAGGTTTCGTTGCCTGCAGCACGGAGGCGAAGGGCACTTGCCATCAGTGCCGGAGGGGTGTGAATGCCATTTGGTGTACAAGCTGTGAAAGGAGGGGGTACTGCAGCGACTGCATCTCGAGATGGTATGTTCTGGTACTAGTTTTTAACTGCTGATGAAGAATAATTCCTAGTAGACGCAGCTCAGGTTTGAGGAATGACCGTTTTTAACAACGTTTAGAGAATTTCTTTATGGTTCATTTTATGTGCAGCATGAACTATACTACCATACTGAGAATATTCCTCAGTTTTGCGCTGGCCATCACATTGTGGTTGTTAGTCATAGTCCCCAAATTTTTATTTATTGTTCACATTGAAAAATGCTTGTGTATACATATTCTTCTCCAACATGTGGCCAGTGGCCATAGAACATCGAGATTCTACTAGTTGCCATCTTGTTAATATCAGAAGTACAATCTTTACCTTGTCTTCTGAAGGCATGTTTTTCCATTGTCTAACTCAAAATAATCAAATTCCAAGGCAACAGCAATTGCAGACCCTGCAGATCCCAAAACTATGGCTGACCTAGTAAAAACAGAAGAGGAGCATTTCGTTGCACCTGTATGTATTTTTTGTTCAAATCAACTATGCATCAAGTGTTTTTTTACAGTTTCAATTTTCTTGGGAGGAACTAGTAAATAAGTGGGTGATGATTGATTTCGATGATAATGACTAGGGACAAGAGATTTGACAAACAAGTGTGTAACTGTGTAAGTCGAGGAAGCAATTAGTTTTGGGCATTAAGTGATGACAGATGGGTGGTGCAACATAGGCAACATGGGCTGGTTCGGATAAATTCCAAGATCTTGGACAAGGAGTAATGATAGTCACAAGATTAGTAGAATGTCCTCTTGTTATGGAGAATTGAAGGCATTGAAGGAGACTTAGATCTGTAACAATTGGGTTTGCTGTAGGGTTTTGACTTTTGATTGGTAAACATCAAGCTTTATCTTTAAAACTTAGCCAGTGGATGATAGCTGTTTTCTCAATGCTGCAATTTCTCAAATATCAGTGTTGAAAAAACTGGTTATCGGTTGCTGATTGACGATTATTGGTTAATCAGGGATTAACTGAATTAATCAGTTGACCTTTAATCGGTTGGCATAAGTACTTATGTAAACATGTATAAGATCTTGAGAAGGTTGTTTCCAATTTTGACTATTCACACTTTCACGGTAGTCTTCAAGAGTGAAGACTTCACAATTCACGTTCTCACTCAAGTCTAGAGGGGGGCGTATGGGGACTGGAGAGGTGCCCGATGCTGACTGCGGCAGCGGCAGTGAGGGAGTCTCGAAGGGTGCCAACGGCTAGAGTGCTTGAAGGGGGAAACATGAAAGGGGAATTTGGATAAAACCCTAGCAAATAGGGTTTCTATATTGGTTCATTGTGATTAATCGGTGGTCAACCTGATTAATCGTGTTGACCAGCCAGTTAATCGTGTCGACCAGCTGATTAATTAGACAGCCGATTTCTTGGCTGATTATGCTCTACATTAACTGGTGATGTGCTGATCACAAGTTAATCGACCAATAATCGGCTAATGGGCTGATTTTTTAACACTGTCGAATATATACAATGTCATTAGACTTCTTGAGTCTTCTTTGGAATTAACCGTTTGTCATTTATTTCAGCAATCAGATATTGTTATATTGCTATGTTGTGTTACTGTTTAGTGTTTACACCATTTGCATTTTTATTGTGTTTGATAGGAGCATCAGCAGTTGCATATTTGGATTACATGTATCTTGTATTGTGCTTCTGGATCTACAGTTAGGGCTGCAAGCTCTTTTAGCGGTTTAATGATTTAATCACTTTGTTCATGTATGGTAGAATATTGCAATGACCTTATATATGTTAATAGTCTGGCATGCAAAAGCTCTATCTCGCACACCGAAATGAATTTATTTTCTCTCTTAAATTTTTATATGCTCTAAATTGTTGGCTAACTATGAGTGTTTGATTATCATCATCACTGCCCAAATTTTAGAGGCTCTAAATTGTTGGTTTACATAGGAGGCTATATGGAATACTTGCTGTAGTCACAAAAAAGATGTTACCATTGGAAGCATGAAACCAAACTATTGAAAATTGACCATCATCTAGACACTTTTGGATCAATACATGCAATTCATTGACCTACCTTATTCTAATGTAGTATGTAATGCAGGTACTCTGACATCCCATTGGATGATGTTCAAAAGGTTTGTCCAGCATGTCGTGGCATTTGTAACTGCAAAGTTTGCTTACAAGGAGACAGTGTAATAAAGGTCTTTAACTTATACTGAGAATTCTTCTGCCTCTGTTGCCATATATTTGATTTTTTATGCTGACTGAAATTTCCTAAATTTAACTTTTTTCCCCCTCAACTCTCAAGGCAAGGGTGCAGGAGATACCTGTTGTAGATAAGTTGAGATATCTTCACAGTGTTTTGGCACATGTACTTCCAGTATTAAAACAGATTTATTCTGATCAATGTTTCGAAATTGGTGTTGATACCAAAGCTTATGGTAGTCCAGTTTCTCTCTTACCTTCTTGTGTCTCATTTGCATCTGAATCTTCTCATGTTTCAAATACTAGTTTAACATATTCTTTGTGATAGGACTCAGGACAGATATCCTCAGGGCGAAGATAAATTCTGATGAGCAAATGTGCTGGTACTGTCTGTTGATTATTTATCATGAGAAGGTTCTTATTCCTATGATGTAATATTTAGCTTGTAGTGATACCTCAAAAATTATACTTGCAGTGACTTTTGCAAAGTGCCAGTGTTTGATTATCATCGGCATTGCCCAAAGTGTCTATATGACTTATGCCTTGATTGTTGTCGAGACATAAGACGATCTCGGACCAATGTTGCAAGAGGAGGACATGCGGAAGCTCATGTACTAGATAGAAGTAAAGATACTCCGAGTAAAAGAGCAAGACTGGAACCTTCTGCAGAAGGTGCAAATGATAAGTCTGTCCTACCACCATTGGGTGCGAAAAATATTAACATTAGATCTTTATTCCCTACATGGAGAGTCAATAATGACGGAAGCATCACTTGTGGGCCTCATGAGGCTGGTGGTTGTGGCTCCTCAAAGTTAGTGTTAAGGCGGATATTCAAAATAAACTGGATTAGTAAGCTTGTAAAAAATTCTGAAGAAATGGTCAATGGTTGCAAAGTACATGATCTGGAGAGTGGATGTTCATCCTGCAATTATGGCAGAAGATTAGAATTATGTGGTCACCGTAACATTGGTCTCTCGACATGTTCTGGTAGTGATGGTTTCAATCGGAACTTTTTGTTCTCTCCACAGTTGGAGGACTTGAAATATGAAGGTATTACTCATTTTCGTAAACACTGGATAAAAGGAGAGCCTGTAGTTATCAGGAATGCATTTGAGCCTTCTCTGTCATCAAGCTGGGACCCACTAAATATTTGGCGAGGAATCCAGGAAATCATGGACGAAAAAGTGGATGAAGATGTCATAGTCAAAGCTGTGGATTGCTCAAATCAAGCAGAGGTTAGCAGGGAGTGTTAGTTGCTAGTTTGTCTTTTATTGTTATTCTGGACTGTTGGCATGCTATTAATTTTTATTGCTTCTGCTGGCCCATTTGAGTATGAATTCATGATCATGTCCCTTGTGCTCGTGCAAACACCTTTTGTCTATCCATGTTATATGTTACTCATCATGCATATATGGGCATGTAGAAGTGGTGGATTGAAGAATGTTTCTGTAGTCATTATATGTTTGGTCCTATGGCCATCCCTTAACAGATATATCCTCCGTTTTATTTCTTTTTAGGTGGATATTGAGCTGAAACAGTTAATCAAAGGCTATTCAGATGGTCACAGGGGGGAAGATGGGCAATTAATGATGCTGAAATTGAAAGAGTGGCCCCCATCCAATGTATTGGAGGAGTTTCTGCTTTGCCAGAGACCAGAATTTATTGTCAACTTTCCACTAGTTGATTTTATCCATTCTAGATGGGGTTTTCTAAATCTTTCTGCTAAGTTACCCCCAGACATCCTACAACCTGAAGTTGGCTTGAAGCTGTTAATTGCATATGGAAGACATCAAGAAGCTGGCAAAGGTGATTCAGTGACAAACCTAATGATTAACATGGGTGATGTGGTAAGTCGGGCTTTCTGAATTTTTTTACTTTGAAGTTCTTGTGATTTAGTTGCAAAATGTGCATTTGTTTTTTTCCAGGGATGTTGTCTTATATGAGGCTGCTTGGATGACCTACAGCTGTCAACGGAGATTTTGAATTTTAGATCCTAATTTTAGGATAGTGTTTAAGTTTTTTGGTTCTTTTTTTTTGCAGTTTTGACATTATGACCATTATGAATAGAAATATAAAATTTGTATCCTAAAATTATTTTTGATTGCAAAGATACCAAATGGCAACTTATTTTCCAACGGATTAAAAGCATAACCAAGTGTGTCATATGTCAAGTTTCACAAGTGCTTATGCTTGAATGTCTTGAAGAAAAACATCTGTTCCCTGATAACTCAATGAAAAAGGTCATCTGAATATCTGATACATATGCTATTTATTCATCTTGTAGGTACATATGCTAATGCATACAGCTGAAGTGCATGATGAATGTCCAAAGAGGCTACAACCTGAGCGATCTGAAAGGATTGCTAATGGCATGACTGTGCATGTAAATGCTTATGCACCTGTTGAAAATTTGAATGTGGATATGGGGGAAGGATCACTTGACCATATAATTTCGAAGTCCTATGAAAGAGGGCATGATTCTGCCTTGCCAGTACAAGAGAAGTCTTTAGATGCTAAACTTTACAATGGTTCCAAAGGCTCTTCAGCTGAGTTATCTTGTTCATCACTTTCAGAGGAACCAAAAGTTAATGGTTCAGAAAGATTGCAGGCTGGTGCTGTTTGGGATGTCTTCTGCAGGCAGGATCTTCCAAAACTGAATGAATATTTAGCTGCTAACTGGGAAGAACTGACAGCTAGTACTCAGACAGTTTTCTCTGTAATGTTATCACAATTCTCTATGCCAGATTTTGTTGATATATCTTTGTGAAAGTTGTTTCATGATTCTCTGTTTTGTTGCAGGTTAAGAATCCTATTTATGATAAAGCTGTATATCTCAACAAGTATCATAAAAAAATACTGAAGGATCAATACGGTAAGCGCAATGAAAAATAAGGATGTTGTTGCTTCTAGATTGGCTGATGTTTTAGTTGTGGACTTGTGATTGTTGATACATCACATAGTATATTAGTATGATAGTATTTCATTTCATGTAGTTAGTTCAAAACTTCGCAGACTTGGTGTCCATCTTCTTTGTTACTGTGGTTATTAAGGTGTTGCTTAAGTAATGCCAAAGCGGTAAGGCGTCGCTCCACCTTATGTTGTCTCTGCCTTCCAGGCAAAAACAGAGGAAAGAGGATAAGAAGAGGGGGATAAAGCCGCCGGCACTTTCGCCCCATCACAGATCTGTGCCAGCATCCTCCTGCCCACCTCACAGCCAGTGTCCTCTCTCCCACTTCCTCTGATCTGCCTCCTGCTGGATTGCTGGTGTGCTACTGAGCCATGAGCCACTGCCATCGCTACTTGCCAGTTGCCACTGGTACAAGAGTGCTACAAAGGAGAGGACACAGCAGAGAAAAAGATTGAGTAGTGAAGGATTCAACAACAGAGAATAGATCAAGAGAGGGAGGAAGAAGTGCTTCTAGTGCACTTTGTTGTGACGGCTGCTCTGAGAAAGGGAGGAAGAAGTGCTTCTAGTGCACTTGGGCTTTAAATGGGCCATTGGACTGCACAGTAATATATAGTGAAGTGGCTGTCCTGATGCAACTTTTCCTATAAATTTTCTCCTTTTCTTCTTTTCTCTTTCTTTTATTGTGTAAGGCATCGTCTCATGTTATGCCTTATTACATAGGCTGTATTGCTGTAAGGCGGGTTGGGCAACCTTGTCTCACCTTACCACCTTAATAACTGTTTGTTACAATACCAAAGCAAAAAAATGATAGCTCTGTAAATTCCTGATCAATCAATAAGAGACTTAATTGATTCTTTGCTTGAAGCCTTGAAGAGCAACTGAGTGGCTGCAGTCTGCTTGCTAGGATCTGCTCTTTGATTTCTAAACTATATGCACTTAGTGAAGCATACATAATGCTAGTCAGTTGTAAGTTGCTTTGTCAGCACCTCAATTTGGATGTTATTACAGGAATTGAACCCTGGACATTCCAACAAAGGATCGGTGAGGCTGTTTTTATTCCAGCTGGCTGCCCATTCCAAGTGAAAAATCTCCAGGTGATGCTTTACTTGCTCCTAACCCTTTTTTGGTCTGAAATATTTTTGTTTGCTTTAGAAGCAATCATCTCGAATATGTCAAGGTTTAGGATAATACAGTATTTTTTGTCCCATCAAATTTTGTGATCCAGCATGGTTTCCAAAAATGTTTTAGGATTAGTTATGGTTTGAATCATGATGGGATAAACACCGTCGAAAGGATAGCCGGGCGGCGGCGATGCCTAGAGATTAGAGGTAGAATTAGGTTAGGGAGAAGAACATTGGGACGAGAGACTAGAGTAATTCCTTTTTCATTGATTGATTGATTCTTGATGAATACCACCCTGTTTATAGAGCCTACAAGCTTTTATCTCTTTAACTAACTCTAATCTAATATGCTATTTTATTTTTAAAGGAATAATCAATCTAATCTCCAATCCCTAACTGCCACAGCACCTGTTGGTACTGTTCATGCTACAGTACCCGTGCAATACTGTTCATGTGGTTGGTGTTAGAACTTGAGGGCTGGCGCAAGAAGTAATCGTGGGAGGTGGGTGGCCGGGAGTCGTCGTGCCGGCGACTCGAGTTGGAGAGGCTGTAGAGACGACTAATCTCCAGTTGATTTTATTGATAGTACTGACCGGCTTATATAGCCTTACAAACCAATCTAATCTTTAACCAAAAACCAATCTAATCTGATCCAAAACCAATCTAATCTAATCTGAACCAAAACCAATCTCTAACAGAAATCAATCTAATCTTAACTAACCAAAACCCAATCTTTAACTAATCCAAACTAATCTCAACCACTAACCAACTCCCGACGGGAAGGGGAGGCGCCGGCCACTCCGGTCAGGTGCCCCCCTTCTTGCGCCGGGTGTACACTTTCCCCACCATAACATCTCTCCCCCCTCGACGAACAGCTCATCCTCGAGCTGGAAGGAAGGATGCGCGGCGCGGAAGCCCTCCAGTGGCTCCCATGTTGCTTCATCTGCGGACATGCCCTCCGAGTGTACCAGAACATGCCATACGCCGCGTCGAAGGTAGGCGCGGAGCGCACGTTCTGGTTGTGGAAGTAGACGACCGTTCTACAGGGGCGGTAGTGGTGGAGTTGATGTTGGCGGAGTTCCCTTGAATGGCTTGAGGATGCCTACATGAAAGACGTCGTGGATGCGTGTGTCCGCCGGAAGTTGGAGGCGGTAGGCAACTGCTCCCACTCGCTCGAGCACCTGGAACGGCCCTGCGAAGCGTGGATCGATCTTGCCGTGAGCGCCTGGTACGAGGGACTGAGTGTGGCGGTTTAACAACCGTAGCCACATCCAATCACCGACGGTGAATTCCACGACACAGTGGTGTGCGTCGTAGTAATGACGGTTGTACTCCTGGGCTTGCAGAAGACGCGTGCGTACCTCTTGAAGGAATTCGTCGCGGTTGGCGATCATGGCGTCGACCACCTGTGTCTGAGCGGTGCCCGGTGAGTATGGCAGCAGGGCGGGCGGTGGTCTGCCATAAACAGCCTCGAATGGTGTCGTGCGGAGCGCGGAGTGGAATGTGGTGTTGTAGCAGTATTCTGCCCAAGGCAGCCACTCCAGCCATGCACATAGCCGGTCGCCAGTGATGCATCCTAGATACATTGCTATCATTTTGTTGACGGCCTCCGACTGCCCGTCGGTCTGAGGATGAAACGCCGTGCTGGTCTTCAAGGTGACACCGGCGAGAGTGAATAACTCCCGCCAGATGTTGCTGGTGAAGACTGGATCGCGGTCGCTGACGATGAACTCCGGAACCCCGTGTAGACGTACAATGTCGTTGAAGAACGCCCTGGCGATGGAGGTGGCAGTGTAGGGGTGGCCGAGGGGAATAAAATGAGCGTACTTGGATAGGCGATCGACCACCGTCAGGATGACGCTTTTGCCATGCACCTTGGGCAGCGCCTCGACGAAATCCATCGAGATGTCTGCCCAGATGCGAGAGGGCACCGGCAGGGGCTGGAGGAGGCCGGCGGGCTGCAGGGCTTCTGTTTTGTTCCGCTGGCAAGTCGCGCAGGCGCGCACGTAGTCGCGGATTAGGCGCCGATCTTGCTCGATGGAGAAGTCGGCGTGGAGGCGATGGAGCGTGCGCTGATAGCCCTCGTGGCCGGCGGCATGGGCCATCTGTAGGATGTCCGGGAGCCGTGGCGAGTTCTGTGGGATGAAGATTTTGCCGGAGTGGCGAATAAGGTCGTCCGTGACTTGCCATGCATTGTCGCGCTCCCACTGGCTACGGCGTCTCACAAGGTGCGCAGCTCGTCCGAGGTCTCGATCTCGCGCTTGATGTCGTCGTACAGCTGGAACGTGGGCGCCGAGATGGCGCCGAGGTTGAGCTCCTCGCTGTCGCGGCGTGATAGCGCGTCAGCGATGACGTTGAGGCGGCTTGGCCGGTACTCCACCCTAAAATCAAAGCCAAAAAGTTTGCTAATCCAATGGTGTTGTGGAATTGTTGATAGGCGTTGGTCCAGCATGAATTTTAGGGCATAGTGGTCTATTCACACAATAAAGGCCCGTCCCCATAGGTACGACCTCCAATGGCGAACGGCCTGTACGAGGCCAATCAGTTTGCGCTCATACGCTGCGATCTTCATGTGCCGTGGTGCGAACTGCCTACTGAAGAACGCGATGGGCCCTGCCCCCTGATGGAGGACGGCTCCAAATCCTGCCCCCGATGCGTCACAGTCCACCACGAACTCCTTGGCGAAGTCCGGTAGGTGGAGGACCGGTGCTGTGGTGAGCATCTCCTTGAGGGCGAGGAACGCGGCTTGTGCCGCGTTGGACCAGAGGAAATCGTCTTTCTTGAGGAGCTGCGTCAGGGGAGCTGCGATTGAGCCGAAGTTCTTGACGAAGCGCCAGTAGTATCCGGCGAGGCCGAGGAATCCTTGGAAACCGTGTGCAGAATCTGGCTGTGGCAACATTGCGACAGACTCCACCTTGGCGCCATCCATGGCGACGCCGTCTCTCGAGATCACGTGGCCTAGGTAGGCCACGATTGTAGTGGCGAATGCACACTTGGAGCATTTGACGTGGAGGGAGTTGGCGCGTAGGATGTCGAGGATGGCGCGAAGGTGTTGCAGGTGTTCGGTCCAGGATCTGCTGTAGATGAGGATGTCGTCGAAAAAAACCAAGATGGATCGCTGGAGGACTGGTTGGAGCACCAAGTTCATCAACGCCTGAAACATAGCTGGAGCATTAGAAAGACCGAATGGCATTACCCGGAATTCGAAGTGCCCGTGATGCGTGATGCGTCCTTAACACTGTTTTGAGCACATCGTCCAGGTGCACCCAGACTTGGTGGTATCCGGACTTGAGATCGAGCTCGGTGAAGATCTTGGTGCCATGAAGCTCATCCAGTAGCTCTTCTACGACGGGAATTGAGAACTTGTCCTTGACTGTGCATTCATTGAGAGCATGATAGTCCACACAGAAGCACCATGAGCCATCTTGTTTCTTGACAAGTAACACTGGTGCCGAGAATGGCGATGTACTAGGCCGAATTATCCCTTGTGCCAACATGTCGGCAAACTGCTTCTCAAGCTCATCTTTTTGTATTTGCGGGTAGCGATATGGTCGGACGGCCACCGACTCTGTGTTGGGCTTGAGATGTATGCGATGGTCGCACACCCATGCTGGCGGCAATCCGGATGGTGCCGCAAACACGCCATCATAGGCTTGGAGAAGTCTATCTAGCAGGTCTCGCTTGTCGTGGCGCACAGCGTGGAGGCGGCCTGGCGGGGGACTGTCGGCTTGGGGGGAGCCAATCCCCCTCCAAGATACCCGCCTGCCGCCATGCCAGAACGCCATGCACAAGTCGTCGAAGTCCCATAATATTGGCCCGAGCGTGTGCAAGAATGACACGTCGAGCACCATGTCGTAGCAGCCGAGGGGAATGGAGTAGCAGCTGATGAGGAACTCCTCCTGGCCGATGCGGATGTCGATGTCGCGCGCCAGGCCGCGACACCCGACTTTGTCGCCGTTTGCCACTCGTACATAGACGCCGTTCCCGCACTAGAAGTGAAGGTGGGCGGCTTGTCCTATGGCGTTGCTGACGAAATTTGTCGTGGATCCGGAATCTAGGAGCGTCGTGAACTCCTCTGTGCCCATGGTCACCCGTACCTGCATGGTTCCGTTGCCGCGAATGCCAGTGATGGCGTTCAGAGAGATGAACGGTTCATCCTCTTCTATGGATGCGAGGGACGTCCATGAGATTGGGGACGTCATCCTCCGGATCAGCAACCTCCAAGTAGAAGAGGCGCGCGCACTTGTGGCCACACACGTACTGTTCATCACAGTTGTAGCAAAGCCCTTGACGACGACGCTCCGTCATCTCCGCGGTCGTCAGCCGACGGAACTAGTGGTTTCGGTTGGCTGGCGTCGTGGTTGTAGGGGCTGTCGTGGCTGTAGGCGCGGCGCTGGGTGGCGGGGGTAAGGGAAGGGGTCGCGCGCGCGAGCACCATCGCGCGCTGCAGCTCCTGAGGGACGTGAAGCTCCACGTTGATGCAGATGGTGTCTGGGAGCCCCCCGGTAAACAGCCGTGCCTGCTGTTCTGGCGTGAGATACCCGACGTGTGCTAACCGTCTCTACTCTCTAGAAGGCCTCAATGTAGTCGTCAACAGTGGACCGGAAAGGGATGCGCGCAAGCTCTGCCAAGTGGTTCGCGCCCATGACCGGCCCGAAGCGCTGCTGGCACAAAGCCTTGAAGTGCGGCCAAGTCACCATACCTACGTCGCGCTCCATCAAGTAGTACCACTGTTGGGCTGCGCCGATGAGGTGGAACGAAGCCAGGCCAACCTTGTCGCCTTCCCCTGTGCGCTGTGAGCGAAAGAACTGCTCGCAGCAATTGAGCCAGCCAAGGGGGTCTTCACGGCCATCGAACGTCGGAAAGGATAGTTTGTAATAGCGTGGCACACCGACAGCCTCGGCAGGTCCCTCCTGAAACCCATGTTGGAGCCCTTGGTATGGCGGCGACCCATGGTAGGTCGGCGGCTCCGAGTAGCCCGGGATTGGAGACGGTGATGGCGGAAACTGAATTTGTGTGATAGGCACCGGCTGGAACAGCCCTTGCGATGCGGAGGTTGTGTGGACAATGACGGCCGCCGAGGATGGTGCGGATGGCACCGTGCCGTACCCGGGGAGGCCCTGGGAGTAGGGTGGCGATGCCGCTGGTCCGGCGTTTGTGTAGGGGCCATAGCCTCCTGCCGTACCCACTCGCGCCCCCGGAAGTGATGTGGCAATCTGCGCGACTTGCTGCTGCAGCTCGTGGATGGCGTTGGCGAGGACGTCAATGGTAGCTGCCTGGACGACCGAGGTCGCCGGAGCTGCCAGGGCCGGCGTACCAAGGGGCGGTGGTTGGGGCGGAAGAGAAGCTGCTGCCGCACCTTGTGATGAGGCCATGGAAGCTGGCAAATCTGATACCAGATTGTTAGAACTTGAGGGCTGGCACAGGAAGTAATCATGGGAGGTGGGTGGCTGGGAGAAATCCCGGCGGCGTGGGTGGCGAGTCGCCATGCCGGCGACTCGAGTTGGAGAGGCTGTAGAGATGACTAATCTCCAGCTGATTTTATTGATAGTATTGACCGGCTTATATAGCCTTACAAACCAATCTAATCTTTAACCAAAAACCAATCTAATCTAATCTGATCAAAAACCAATCTAATCTAATCTGAACCAAAACCAATCTCTAACAGAAATCAATCTAATCTCTTAACTAACCAAAACCCAATCTTTAACTAATCCAAACTAAACTCAACCACTAACCAACTCCCAGCGGGAGGGGGAGGCGCTGGCCACTCCGGTCAGGTGCCCCCCTCTTGCGCCGGGTGTACACTTTCCCCACCATAACAGTTGGGCTTGGGCCTGGTAGCCCTGGCCCACAGCCCATGTCATTGGTAGTGGTCAACGGTAACTAACTTGGCAATTGGGCACAATATCAAAGATCTTTTTGAAGCACATACTCCTCAGGGGGTCGATTCAGCCACTTTCTTCTTTAACCATAAATCCGAAAAACTTTCTGCCCCCTTTCTTTTTCATGTATTTTTCTGGTCAGGAAAAAAAAATCAAAATTATGTCAGACACTGATTATATGCCCGAACTTCGCATTTCTGTGTGGTCAAAGCTTTCTTCTATGAATAAAGCTTGGTTGCTAATGTGAATGTCTATTTGGGTAAGCAACCGCCGCGGTGATCAAAAAACAGGAAATGATCTATAGAAAACAAATCAAAATGCATGGCTTTTATGTAATAATAATATGTTTCATTATCTGATGATTTGGATGCCTTACATACCAAAAAGAACAAGTAAAAATGGATAATATATGCTGGGGGCAGCAATCAGTAGGAATATGGCATGATAATTGCTGACTTGATTTTTTTTCTCCCTAGAGAGTTTACATAATCATTTTTCTTCAAAATGTTTCAGTCTACAGTTCAATTGGCTCTTGATTTTTTGTCACCGGAGAGTTTGGGGGAGTCAGCTCGAATGGCCCAAGAGATACGCTGCCTGCCAAATGATCATGATGCAAAACTGAATATGCTCGAGGTACTTCACAACTGATCTGATTCTCAGTTGATTCATGCCTAGTTTCCTTAGCATTTCGCCATTTCAGAAGGCCTGAAATATTTTTTTATCCCTCTACAGATTGGAAAGATCTCTTTATATGCAGCAAGTTCTGCTGTCAGGGAAATTCAGAGAATAACCCTCGATCCCAAGTATGTGGACTATATCTCGAGCATTATAGCAAGTTACACTTGTTCATGTATTTATTTCTTATGCATTGTCTGCCAGTATGTTGAGCACTGTCATTGGATTATTATTAAATTTGTAATCATAACATCACCTACAACTCCACTGTTTACCCATACAACTTATAATCAGTTTCTTGTGCATTTTCTCAGGTTTAATCCAAACCTTAAATTCAAGGATCAGAATCTGACTCAGGCGGTCTCAGACAACTTGACTAGAATCACCAAAGAACGGAAGGTATCGTGCAGCTGAGATTCCGCAAGCTTTGGGGGAAATTATTATGCGGCAATGGAATTCAAGATTTAGTTGGTTTAAAGTAGATATAGCGATTGTACATGTAATACATGGTGTCATATGAAAGGGACACAATGGCGCATTCTAATTGGTGTCAGATAGCATAGACCTCACCTGTATATTTGATTAGGACTAACGGCTGAGCTTATGTAAACAAAATAAATGTGGAACACTTAGCATTGGATTATTAGGAGAGCTACTTATTTCCTACGACTACGAGACTGCCAAGTCTGTTACAAAGTGCTCTTCTGAAAAGCCCGGGAGAATCTCCACATCTGTCAAGAAACTGTTCTAATAAGTTGAATCTGTTGCACTGAGAGCCTATTTGAATTTTTTTAAAACGTATTAATCTCATATTTTGACCATACATGTACTCTCTTAACTTAGTATAATGCACTTCTTGTAGCTCAGCCAGTAGTTGACCACTTAAGAAAATTACTTGCAAGGACGTGTGTAAGTTTCATTATTCAGTAGCATCGACGACCTTGACTTTTTTCAGTTAGTTACAAGGTAAAACGGACCTGGTCACTTCCTGGTCCCTACCATGATATAAGTAGATGGAAAAACACTAAACCTGTTAATCACAGAATGAATGTATGCCTCTCTGTCTTTACACCTTGGGTATACAATGCAAGGTGCCTTTGCCATGCAACACAACACAACACCACTACCAAACTCTCTAAAAACTAGGCCACCAGCTCACCATTGCATCCATGGTCTCCGGTGCCCTGTACACTTGATGCTCTCATTGCCCAGCTTCAGATGTCACTGCTGGTGGTGGTGGAGACAGGCCGGAGCTGTCTCCCTGGTGGACTTGCAAGCTCGCTGACGAGGCCTGCTTGTGCCAGTGCTTCTGGGGTGGTCAGCCTTGCGCTTCCCATCTCCGAGAAGACCAAAGGCGACTGCTTCAAGAGCTCTTGCTGTGGGAGGCCTCACTCTGGTTCCTTGCCTCCGAGGATTCATTTCATGCGAAGCCTGAAGAGCAGGCTGAGAGTGAGGGCTCACAGGTACACTTCTTGTTGCCTCCCAAGCATCAGGAATCATCTCCATGTTTGAACCAGAGGCAGCCTCATTATCCTTGATGCTACCATGATTGTCTGATGAAGGGATGCATGCAATTGTAGTCGTCTTACCATCATGCTGTGTCTCTGGTTTAGGCTGATTAGCCAAATCACTGAGCTGAGTTGCTTCTTTGGCAGGTTTTGTATCCCCAGTGGTGATCTTTGAGTTAACTGTAGCCAGTTCATCTACCTTACGCTCAGAGGGCTTCGCCTTTGGCTTCACTGTATCCGTCTTCATGTTTGATGCATCCATTACCTGCTCAGACGGCTTCGCCTTTGGCTTGATTTTCTTTTTTTCTGGACCGACAACTTTTGAGAATGAAAAGTTGTGTCGGCTGGCCTGACCATTGCTACAGCTAGTTAGTCTTCTGTGTTTTGACACCGGGGATAAGTACTTACGCTTTCCACCTTTTGTTTTCTGGTCAAAGAATCTTGTCAAACCAACTGTGTCACCATTGCCATTAGAAGAATGGCCACTAACCGGAAAAACTGAGCATGATGCAGTTACCATGTTTTGAAGAGAAACCACTTGTTTTTCATTGCCTGCATTGTAGGCTTCAACCGTTTCAATGCCGTTCACATCAGCTGTAAGCCGTGCGCAATCTTCCTTACAGTTTGAAGATATGTCATTTGTGTCTTGCTCGTATGAGGAACTGACACTCACCATCTTATGTGAATGATGCGAAGGGACAAAACTAATATTTGCATCAGCAGGTAAGTTCCTTATCTCCCTCACTTGTGAGGGCTCTTCCCCTTGGACCAAGCTCGTATCAATTATTGTAAACTTTGGAGGTTCGTGATGGCCATCCAAAGAAACATCTTGGTTCAGTTTCAAGTCTGTGTCGCATCCATTTTTCTCAACAGCAACACCATTGCCCATTGCATCAGCCTCTATCTCAAGAAGAGTGGGATCTGCTGCCACTTCTTAAGGACATCACTGACAGAATCAAAATAGTGAGTGCCTTTTGTGAGTTCACTTCTTGAAAACCTTTGAATACCAGGCACAACAAATACAAGGCAATTCTTCGTTGTGCTGACATCGTTTGGCTGCTCCGAGTGCCACCCTCTTGCAAGCAAACGGGGCCAGACAGCTTCCCAGAAAAGATCATTTGATCTTGTTTTGCTTATTCTGAAACCACCTGTCAAGAACTTGATTATATCTTCTAAAGAAAGCGAGGAAAAATCTTTGCCTGCAGGCATGTCAGGTTGAACAGAAAGAACTTGGTTTGGTTTAGATTGGTCCACAACAAACCCCGTCAAATCGTGCTTCCCTTTACCGATACCAACCGCCTTGACAAAAGCTTCTGTTCCAACAGCGGATTTTAGATCAAATACAAAATCCACAAATGATATTTGGCCATCGCTGAATGATTTGAAAATCTGCAGCATGTAAAAGCATTACAACTCATATCAAACAGAAGATAAAAGAACATTTTGTGTTAATTTGACAACACATGAGTTGATACCACAAGTTATGCCAAGAACATTTGGTGCTTGAAATTAATTAGTTATGTGAAAATGAACTAGGCAAAATTTGCTTGGACCATCACAAATTTAACTCCTTGTGTATTAATCCTTGGCGAGCACTAGATAAAATAATGCAAAGCAAGTACTGTACTGTTCACAAAACGTAGATTAATGCACAGAAACTGCTTCAATTTTCAGGTGTACCGTCAATATTAGAAAATCCTATAATAATAAATGCGCTAAAGTGCTTAAATACGCTACGATTCAAGTCCAGTCAGAACGCATACCATGACACTGAAAACCTGTCATTCTATTTACATGGGGTGAGAATTATAACTACAAAAATAGTTAAGAGATTAATTCAGTTGACAGAACATTACAGGAATATAAACAGAGAAAGACAGCTTGAAACTGTTACTTTGAATAATGTAAGCGATAGATATAATAAACATAGCAACATGCAGGATAATTTCATACCGAGCCATCTCAATATCTAATTGTTCAGTGCTACGGTGAATGGAAGAAGTGGACAAGTGGTCAAAATATAACATACCATTTCCAACAAATCATGAGCTTCTTCAATGATTTTAGATTTCAGACGAGAAATAAGTTCCTGCCTTCGCCAACCTCCAAAAATGCGTTCTTGGAGAATGCATCTCCTGATGCTTGCTTTTCTGCAGCCTGACCATCTTTATATGCTTCTGTTTTGTAGAACTTTCCATAATAGTAGGAAAGCACATCCCCAATAGTCTTATTACCTACAAACTTTCTCAACAGACACAATTCTTTGCCAAAAATATATAGACCAAGGAGAAACGATTCCACATCCTGATCACTCCAAAAGGAAGTGGATGAATTAGGCACAGGAGTAATTTGTTCAATTTCCCCTTGCTCTGTCATGGCCTTATCAGTGAAGTTTAGACCTCCTCGAGTGGAACATGGAGCTAATTTCTCATGATGTGCTTGATGACTCTCAGATTCTATCTGATCAGCTGGTAGCACTGGATGTGGATCCTGATATGTCGAACAGCATTCGCTTGTGTTATTACTGGCTGGGCAACTCAAGGTCATTCGGCTTTCCCCATCTCTGCTACTGGCCTCATCTCTGGTTTCTGAAGAATGGTGCAATTGTAACTCCTCTTCCTTCTTATTGAATATAGGGAAATCATAACCAAGTTCCATGCAACTATCAAGTGAATTACTCATGTACTGACGGCGCTCATCATCTGTGGCAAGATTGGGAATCTCTGCCTGGTGGTCTTTTCCAATGAATATGTGTGGTGGTGAGTCATCATCCATATCATCTGATTGGTGTTCACCACTGTCTTCAGGCTCAAGTGACTCCACCTATCAAATTATAACAGTAAAAGGGCCTTAATCAGTATTTTCACATTCATGTATCACAAATGAAGCTACAATAGGATTTTTTATTGCCATACCAAAGCAATTAATTTGGAATAATGAATTTATATCAAATAAAGGTCTTATTTCTGAAACCTATTTGATTTGATACATTGTGCTTGACTGCTTGGCGTTTTGTAACGTTAGTGAATTAACAGAAACAGGAAGAGAGAGATTCAAACCCTCAGTAAACAAAAGCCAGTATTTGTAAATATATGTCACATTGACACACAAAAACATATGCATCATCAATTCAACATCAGCAACAGATAATGAAGTTTTCCATGTATTTTGGAAGTATGAATCAGAAGGGTGCATCATCAACATAGCTCTTGAATCTGAAAGATATTGATGAAAGAAAAATAGCTAATTACACGTAGTTTAACTAGTGAAAAAATTCTTCATTTTTAAGCTTGAGTCTCATCTCCTAGAATTCTTATATACTTACATATTACCCATGATGCATCATCTTTATAACATCTGCAACATACTGTGAACTAACCCATGTTCATGAAACCTCTCTCATGTAGTAATATTGAGGAAAGAAAACAATGCTTTAGAAAAGAGGTTAAATTTTCCCTGCAAACCTCTCTCGTTTGCAAAAGGCTTGTTACTGTCACAATGTAACAATGCTTCATAGCTGTGCAAACACTCATTATGCATTCAAAACGCCACATAGGAAGGATAATCAAACATACTTTCCAAGTCCAACACTTATGAAAGATCGCACGCATATTTCATCGAATGCAAGCAGTTGACTTACAGGTACCAAACTAATGCAATGTCTAATCTGTATAACAACTAGCCAATTGCTTATAGGAATCAAAGAGTATGCCATGACAGCATGACTATTGTCTATTGACTAGAGTCTATCAAGATTGCTCGCAGCGTCGCCCGTACATGGGCCTGAGGTTGCCAGGCATACTGCATACAATCCGAGATGAGCAAAAATGGACTCATTTTCCTAGACACGGGGTCAACAATTGCATTTTGCAAATCTGAGGACCGGCACGGTGGCACCACCACCTCGGCGACCCACCCACCCCACGGCGGCGCATCCCGTCGAACACCAGAAACCAGGCGAGCCACGCGCGGCCATGACATGGAGCAGCACGGAGGCACGGCCGCCGAATCCATGGCCGGAGCCTGCTCCAAGAACACGTGTGCGTGCACGCACGCACGAAACGCAGACCTAAAAAGATCTTCGGGAAGACGTGATCACGGAAGGAACCACCATGGCCAAACCCAGAACACGCTCACCGCGACACGGACGACCGCGCGCCGCGGGAAAGCAAGGAGCAGCGCGCGCCCCAGCAAGCAGGCGAAAGCGAAAGCGAGATTGGAGAAAGGAGCAGAGCGAGCCAAGAAACCTTAGTCTCCATGCACGCGAGACGCCGCCACCCTCCGCGCGAGGCCTCCAAGCTCGGCGCGGTGTCCCCCCTCCCTCGCGCAGGAGCATAAACGGACGCCCCGGCGAGAACAGAGACAGAATCTGCCCGCGCGCTTCCCACTTCCCGAGGAGAGCAGCTGTGGCAGCGGGAGCGCACGGAGCAACGCCGCCTCCAAACACCGGAGAGGACCACGGTTAGTGACGACGCCCTCGGGTCGGGTCGGGTCGCGGTTGCGGTTCGCAGAGCGGACGGGGAGGAGCGGCTTTAAAGACAAAGGAGAAACAGAGAGGAGAGAGAGAGTGGAGACGACAGAGAGCGCAAGCCGCACGGCCCGCTCGGGCCGGGCCGGGCCGGGCCGGGCCGGGCGGAGCCGGTAGTAAGATGCTATCGTCACCATTGTCCTCGTGGGCTGGCCAGAGGTGGTCAAATGTTTAATATAAACTAGTCAAATGTTTATGTTTTGCAACAAAATCTTATTTTAATGACAAAGATTTATTTAGAACATAATGTTTATTCGAACGTGTTTAATAATACTACAATGATAAGAAGCAAAATTGGACTATTACAAGTGCTATTATATATCTATCTTAACTATATTAAAGCGTCTAGTTGATCGTCCGTCCGCATCCTCTTGACGCGCAGCGCGCAACTCCGCGTTTTCGTCCACTCAGCCTCCCACGCGAGCCACTCCCTCCCCACTCACGCGCGCACAACCATTGGCACCCACGTCGCCGCAACCTCCCGCACGCGCTTGCCTTCTCCCTCCCTCTCCTTTTATTCTCCATCTCCCAACTGCACCGGCTCAGGTCTGCACCGAGAAGAATCAAGGCGGCGATTGGAGCGACGACGCGGTGCACAGGCAGAGCGTGGTGGTGTGGCCGTGTGCGGAGGCGCACCACCTCCGTGCCGCCCTCGTCCTCGGCGGGGACGGCGCCCGAGGCCTAGGCGTCCCCACCGCCGCCGCCGTCCCTCCTCCGGCGGCGCGCGGGCGTCCGGGAGATCTCGAGGATAGCGAGGCGGCCCGTGGCGGCGTCTGCCTTGACGGTGTAGGACGGCGGCGTAGGCGGGAAGAAGGCGAAGCGCGCGGCGATGGTGGACGTGACGCCGCCCATGGTCCGCGTCTCCGGCCGGGGGACTGTCAGCAGCGCCGCCGCCTCGGGGGGCGCGGCGGCATGCGGAGACGGCGACTTTGGATCAGGGCCTCAGGGAGGGTTTGGTGGAGAGGGAGGGAGGTGGGGAGCTCACAAAGACGCACCCTACTGCGAATCTTTTTGCTCTTCTCCTGTGCTTTAGCTTTTGCTCAGTTGGGGAGATTTCGCAAGAGGAGCGAAGCGGTTGGACTCACCCGGACATGAATGTCGCAGATCGGCTGAGGCTCTCCGCCGCCATGGCCGGGGCTGAGGCGCCCCCTCTAATGGTCTCTCTCTTTGGGCGTACTCTGCTTTGGTTGGTGAGTTGGCTTCTTAATTAGTTTCCATTATTAAAAATGCTTAAATTGGTAAATTTTATTATATACGTGAAAAGAGAAAAATTGCTCTTTTATAAATACTCCAGAATTTTTATTCTATTGTTCTAATTTTGTATTCTCCACAAAGTAATTATTTGGTAAATCAGATTCAGTTATAAAATTATTTTAGCTATATTAGTATATTATATTTTTTTTTGTAAAAGATGTTGGTCTAGAATAAATGCCTTTGGATTACAATGAATTATGTTGCGCTCCCTGTGCAACCGTTGTCCCGCCCCCTGTGCAACCGTTATGCATGCAACGCATGCATGCGCACAGCGCAGGAATTCACTGCGTGAGAAAGAAAGAAGAAAGAGGAAAAGAAAAAAAAAGAAAAAGGAAAAAGAATAAAAAAGAAAATAAAAAACTAGAAAAAGAAAATTGTATTTATATTTCAGTCTTTTAATTTATGTATTTTGCGCGGAAATAAAAAACCTATTATAAAATAAGATTTTGTTGCAAAGCACAGGCCTCTGACTAGTAATTATAAACGTTACATAAAATTACATAAAAACATATGCGAAATTCAGATTACAGAGGTCCTTTTATGCAAGAAAAGGGTATTTCTAGAATTTTTAGCGAATCTAACGGCCCATACGCAAAATTCATGGTTTTGCGTGATTTTTCAGAAATCCAAGGGCCTTTGCACAAAATTCATTTTTCTGCGTTATTTTTAGATATCTAAGGGTTTTACGCAAAATTCATACATTTACGCAAAATATAGAAATTAAAGGACTAAAATACAAAAGTACATTTTTCTTTTCTTTTTCTATTTTCTTTTCCTTCTCGTGCATGTGGTTGTTTGTGGGATTTTTCTTTTCTTTTTTATCTTTTCTTCTTTTTCTTTTTTCTTTTCCTTCTCATGCAGGTGGTTGTTGCGGCGCGCAGGCGGTTGCATGCATCGTGCGGGGGTGGGGGAGTTGATATAACGAAACTATATATATATCGATATAAAAAACATATAAAGTGAACAATGATGGTGTATATGACGACATGACATGGAAATCATGGACCACGAATGGATGGATGTGGTGTGGATGCTACGCTACTAACAGTAGTCAACGTAAACAAAGGGATAATCATAATAAAATTGAGTAGATGTACCATATGAGATGTAAAATCATGGGAAGCGGGTGGTGATGATGCATGTGTCGATGAATGTGAAAAGAGTGGACCATGAATGAATGAACATTGGCATGGATACTATGCCACCAATAGTAGTTAATGCAAACAAGGAATGGGTGCAACAAAACATGGTAGATGTATTGTAGGAGATATAAAATCGTCGAAAGCGGGTGGTGGTGCGCTTGATGATATGAAATGGAAAGTGTGTATCATGAACAGATAGAAATTGGTGTGGATGCTACGGTACCAGTAGCAATCAACACAAACAAGGTGTGTGCTAAAAAATTTGGATCTATATATATCATAGGAGGTATAAAACTGTGGAAATCGAGTAGTGGTGGTACATGAGACGATGGACGTGGAAAGTGTGGACCATGAATGGATATACGTTAGCATGGATGCTACGCTACTATAATAGTTAACACAAACAAGAGATGAATACAACAATATACCATAAAAGATGTAAAACTATGGAAAGTGGATAGTGGTGGTGCACGTGACAATGTGATGTGGAAAGTGTGGACTACACACGGATGGACGTTAGTGTGGATGCTACACTACTAGCCGTACTTAACACAAGCAAGGGGTGATGATAGTAAAACCGTGTGGCATGGTGTCACCATAGACACATCAGTGTGACGAACAATATAGAAAAATATCTTATAAGATTTAGAAAAATATATCAATATATAAGTAAATTGCAAATAATAATGGTAATATAGTATGATAAAAATAACAATGCAATATTAAGTTGTAATATTGTGATTTAGATACCTTATAAGATAAAAAATATATAATTAAAATTTTAATAAAATATTTATAATTATGTCTAATATTATATTTAAAGTTTAGTTAATAATCTATTTGTATAAATTTGTTCAAACGGTCTATTTATAGCACATCCCATTTAAAGCCCATTAGAGTTTTTTCATTTCTCAACCCAACTTCTCTTTCACTGCCCTGCCCTCTCTCTCATCCCTCTTTCAGCCATCTACACACCTCTTTCTCTTCCTCTTTCTGGCTCCCTCCTCTTCTCTCTTGGTTGCGTTTGGCTTTCTCATATGTCTACACCATGCTTGGCTATGCTGCGCCCGACCATGCCACGCGTCGCTCACGTCTAGCCATGTCGTGCTCGTCCTCATCGTGCACCGCTCATGCCTAGTCACGCCTGGCAATGCCACTCTGCTTCGCACCCGATCTCGTCGCTCCGCGCCATATCCCACCACTCCACGCCAGAGCCCACCCCTCTACGCTAGATCTTGCTTTTCCACGATGGATCCCACCTCTACCTAGCCCTTTGTGCGCCCGCCACAGAGCTTCAACACTATGGCGATGAGATATCGTCACCATAACAACTATGGTTAACACAAACAAGGAATGGGTATGAAAAATCTAAGTAGATATACTATAAGAGATGTAAAATTATGGAAATTGGATGATGGTGGTGGGTGTGATGACGTGACGTGGAAATCGTGGACAACAGACAGTTGGACGTTGGTGTGGATGCAATGCTAAAATCGAGTAAATGCATCAAGGATATGTACAATCAAGCATTTTTCTAAAATTACAAAATTTTGGTAGAATATGCTAACCTCAACTCTTCTTGGCATGGTAGATGCTCGTGACTTCTTCATCATAACTTGGGTAGTCAATCGGGATGACTTATTCATCCCTTGTGCGATGGATTCTGGTGACCTCTTGCAGGTAGCAACTTAGGATGGTGATGTGTCGATATAGCGGTAGAGTTGTGGAGGCACTTAGAAGCGTCAATATTAGATCTATAAGGTAGAGCAACTTTCCATTTGATTGTTACATACTATATTTATACTTTGTTTGATGTTTTTAGATAGATCTATGTAAACATATGTATGCTATTTGTAGAAACATTTTGTAATTTATCCAATTCTCGATACTTATGCACATACAATTGCTAGGTGATCTAATGTAATTTAGTCAAACAATCTTTAAATTTTGTAGTAATAATCATAGTTGTTATGGTGGCATGACGAGGCGAGGCGCCAAACTACCTTCACACCTTTTAGGTGAGTATGGCGTGTGGTGAGGCGACACCATACTCACTTCACAAATGATGTAGCAGTAGTATGTGATGTATATTACAATTATTTTTGTAACAACACAAATGTAGCAATACTAATTTACCAACTCTAGCAAGTCAATAACCTATTCTATTTTGTGTATCCATATATATCAGACAAATTAGCAACTCCGGCAAGTAGCAACTCTAGGAGATTACAAATATTTCACCAACTTATTGCTAGAAACAATAGAATGACAAATCCTTGGTTGGCAGGCAACAACTATTCCATAATCTATATAGCACAAGAAATAACAAGCAATATGCCGATATATACTAAACTGTGAGTTCTCACAAGTGAACACTGAACTGAACAAATCTCTATACTTTTGTGAACTACCGTGAGGAAACCCAAAAATAGCAGTGTTCTAAAACACGGGCCTAGGTGAATGCCTAGACTGGAAAAGGTGTTGGGTGCTACCCTAGCACCGAGCGGAGGATGGCTGGGCGGGCGAGGATTCCTAGGCGGGTCAACCATGGACTGGGTGGTTGACCATAGGGCCTAGGCGACTAGACATGGTAGCGTTGCGCAGATCCAGAAACCAGGAGCAGCGTGTGACCTGTATTTTGCAGCAAGGGACGTGTACAACGCATATCCGATGGCTGGGAGCACCACACATCCTAGATCCGGTTAACGACGACGCACACGATACATCAGCGAGTATGGCCGGCGTGGGAGTTGGGGCATCGGTGACGGCGAGCACTAGGCCAAGACAGGGAAAGAGTTTGCATGCGGAGGGGAAGTTTTATGCATATGGAGGGGAAGGAGCCTAGGATAGAGAAAGCAGAGAAGAGAAAAAGCAAGTCATGAAGGAAAATACCTAGCGTAGGAGAGGAAATGGGCCACAAGAGAGAATACCTAGGTGCTCCTTGGTGCTAGGTCACCGCCCGACTAGCGCCTAGGACCTACTCGCACACTAGGAAAGATAAACATCACTGAGGAGGGGAAAGAGGAATACCGAGGAAAGAAAGTGCTTGGCGCAGAGCCGCATGGATCGCGTAGTCAGGCACTCGAAGATCGACGGTTGACACACTTCAAGCCTGAAGCCAAGAGTGAGAGACTAGCGCCAGCAGAAGGAGCATCGAGCGCCGGCGGAGAGAGCGGTGAGCTCCAGTAGAGGAAGTGGCACACAACAACACTAGCGGCGGGATGGCTGGAGGTGGAACCACAGAAGGCATAAAGAGGTGAGGAGCTAGGGTTTTATCTTTTTTGGAGGTGCGGCTTGGGCCAGGCAGAATCACTTGCTATTCAGCCCATTCATAAGCCCAACACACGGAATTAGGTCGTCGCTGTGAAGTAGTATGGCTTCCATCTGATGCCATACACGCTTAGGTGGACGCCATACCATTTGTGGCGAGTCATCAGCAGTGGCATCCACCAGAGTCCGACCCGACGCCTAATTGTCGCCTAATAGACGATTAGTGACGCCATGACAACTATAGTAATAATTATTACATTGAGACATCTGATGAAGGTTAGGATAGAGTACACCATTACTACCATCAACTCCCTTTTTTTAAGTAGTAGAGATCAAGCTTATCAAGGCATTAGGATGGCGACGCTAATGCATCGTCATGGTGGTCCATGGTCTAGTGGCTAAGGTGCCCTGTAGCCTTAGCCACACTGGCCCAACATAGGCCTAGGCGATGGTGGAGGCATATCATAGACGCTGGGTCGAGAGAACTGGCAGCGTAGGGTTGGTGGCAGAGCTAGTATAGGAGTGGGGTCGATGGGGCTCAGTAGAGGCGGCGCATGCCTGATGGTGGCAGCGGGGTAGTCTTGGTGGGGAGAAGTAGGCTAGGGTTACAGTTAGTAGATGGAGAGGGAGCATGCTAGAGAAGCCGTGGGAGTGGGAAAGGCCAACACATGGGCTGGTGTGCTACTTTAAATGGACTTTTAGTTCTGGGATTTAGTATGCAATGTCTGTGTGTAAGGATGTTATTGCTTCTAGATTGGCTGATGTTTTAGTTGTGGACTTCTGATTGTTGATACATCACATAGTATATTAGTATGATAGTATCTCATTTCATGTAGTTAGTTCAAAACTTCGCAGACTTGGTGTCCATCTTCTTTGTAGTAACATAATCATCTATCATATTTAAATATTCAAAATTTTAAATACAAATACAAATATTCAAATTTAAATATAGAAATATAACCATCTAAACAACAGGAACATAATCATCTATCATATTTAAATATTCGCATATTTAAATGCAAATACAAATATTCAAATTTAAACAAACAGGAAGCGCCCGCGCCATGTGGCGCTGATGAGAGCTAGGATAGGGGGCCTGGGGATTAGAGTTTGGTGGCCTATTTTGAGAGCCCTCCTATTTTTGAGAGCAGACTAGGGACCCTATTGACCTTGTTTTTTTCTCAAATAGAGGCCCTGTTGGAGTTGCTCTTAAACATTGGCGACTACTACCCATTACTTCAGATCCATCCGTCTATCTAGAGAGTATTTGGTCCATGCTTAGGCTGCATCAATTAGTGATCCACATGCGCGATTAGGCAAGTAGCATCGCCGTCCGTGGAAGGCCACACGATTAGACAATTTGAAGATATGTCATTTGTGTCTTGCTCGTATGAGGAACTGACACTCACCATCTTATGTGAATGATGCGAAGGGACAAAACTAATATTTGCATCAGCAGGTAAGTTCCTTATCTCCCTCACTTGTGAGGGCTCTTCCCCTTGGACCAAGCTCGTATCAATTATTGTAAACTTTGGAGGTTCGTGATGGCCATCCAAAGAAACATCTTGGTTCAGTTTCAAGTCTGTGTCGCATCCATTTTTCTCAACAGCAACACCATTGCCCATTGCATCAGCCTCTATCTCAAGAAGAGTGGGATCTGCTGCCACTTTCTTAAGGACATCACTGACAGAATCAAAATAGTGAGTGCCTTTTGTGAGTTCACTTCTTGAAAACCTTTGAATACCAGGCACAACAAATACAAGGCAATTCTTCGTTGTGCTGACATCGTTTGGCTGCTCCGAGTGCCACCCTCTTGCAAGCAAACGGGGCCAGACAGCTTCCCAGAAAAGATCATTTGATCTTGTTTTGCTTATTCTGAAACCACCTGTCAAGAACTTGATTATATCTTCTAAAGAAAGCGAGGAAAAATCTTTGCCTGCAGGCATGTCAGGTTGAACAGAAAGAACTTGGTTGGTTTAGATTGGTCCACAACAAACCCCGTCAAATCGTGCTTCCCTTTACCGATACCAACCGCCTTGACAAAAGCTTCTGTTCCAACAGCGGATTTTAGATCAAATACAAAATCCACAAATGATATTTGGCCATCGCTGAATGATTTGAAAATCTGCAGCATGTAAAAGCATTACAACTCATATCAAACAGAACGATAAAAGAACATTTTGTGTTAATTTGACAACATCTGAGTTGATACCACAAGTTATGCCAAGAACATTTGGTGCTTGACTGTGCCAGAAAAGTAGCTGGCCGAAGGAAGAACAGATTTGTTGGATAAAGTCTAGGGTTTTGAGGTCCAGAGGAAACCCTAGGAACATGATCCAACCCGCACGGGCGAAAGGAGCCGAGCGACAGTTCAAATCCTCATTGTGCTTGACGAACCGAACCAGGTGCCCGAGAACGAAGATCAGGGGAGAGTTGACGAGGAAGTCCCTTTCAACAAGACTGGTGAGCTTGAAAATCCCGACTCCGAGAGGGTGAAGGCTGTAACGCTCAACCCAGAGCAGGAGTTGGTGTACCACTTGCTGGCGGATGGCGATCAAGAAGTCCGACCTCTCCGCCGGAGGGATGTGACCATCAGACTCCGCGATTGCATAGCACTCGTGGCGAGGGACGATCTCGCTCGAGAGAGCAATAGTGTTCCTCTGGCGGCGGAGCGGGCCTCCTCCATCCCGGAGAGTGCCTCCGAACGGGACAAAAGGGAGTGGGTTCGCCGGAAAGTTGCCATGGCAGCAAGGGGAGCTTGGGAGATGCAGGAGGGGCGCTGGAAAAGACAAGTATGTTACATCAACTTCAACAATAGCCCTCAAATCAGGGCCGCTACTTTTCATTTAAGGGCTCCCCTTATTTTTGAGAGACTTGTTTTCTGCGTTCCACTCCAAAAGCGGCTCTCAAAACAGAGCCCCTATTTTAAATTCCCACCATTTCTTCACACACTATACACATGTATTTGATAAAATCATAGTACATAATAAATTATTTATTATTAAATAATTAATGACTAAATTTAAATATTCAAATTTTAAAATGCAAATGCAAATATTCAAATTTAAATATAGGAACATAATCATCTATCGTATTAAATAATAGGAACAAATCATCTATCATATTTAAATATTCAAAATTTGAAATTCAAATACAATATTCAAATTTAAATATAGCAACATAATCATCTATCATATTAAACAATAGGAACATAATCATCTATCATACTTGAATATTCAAATTTAAATATTTAGATTTTTAATTCAAATACAAATATTCAAATTTTAATATAGCAACATAATTATCTATCATATTAAACAATAGGAACATAATCATCTATCATATTTGAATATTCAAATTTTTAAATGTAAATAAAATATTAAAATTTAAATGTAAATACAAATATTCAAATTTAAATATAGGAACATAATTATCTATCGTATTAAACAATAGGATCATAATCATCTATCATATTTAAATATTCAAATTTAAATATAGCAACATAATCATTTATCATATTAAATAATATGAACATAATCATCTATCATATTTGAATATTCAAATTTTTAAATCCAAATATGGATATTCAAATTTAAATACATGGAAAAATCATTTATCGTATTAAACAATAGTAACATAATCATCTATCATATTTAAATATTCAAAATTTTAAATACAAATACAAATATTCAAATTTAAATATAGAAACATAACCATCTAAACAACAAGAACATAATCATCTATCATATTTAAATATTTGAATATTTAAATGCAAGTACAAATATTCAAATTTAAACAAGCGAGAAGCGTCCGCGCCATGTGGCGTTGATGAGAGCTGGGATAGAGGGCCTGAGGATTAGAGCTTGGTGGCCTATTTTGAGAGCCCTCCTATTTTTGAGAGCAGACTAAGGACCCTATTGGACCTTGTTTTTTCTCGCGACCTCTCAAAATGAGTTTGAGGGCTCAAATAGAGGCCCTGTTGGAGTTACTCTTAAACATTGGCGACTACTACCCATCACTTCAGATCCATCCATCTATCTAGAGAGTATTTGGTCCATGCTTAGGCTGCATCAATTAGCGATCCACATGCGCGATTAGGCAAGTAGCATCGCCACCAGCTGCTCGCCGTCCATGGAAGGCCACGCGTTGCGGATTGATGAGGCGCCCTTGCCAGTCATCTCCATCGTCGTATCCGTATTGTGCCCACTAGCTGCCATTGCTCAACTAACTAACTAACCTGCCTGCCGTACAATTGATACCATACGAATCTGCATGCAACCCGAAGCTCGCCAGCGTTTAAATGCGTTAACCCTCGGCCACCGCCAATTGCGCCCTCTCTGCCCCCGCTGGTGACCCTATTTAAACCCCCTGGTACCCCGCATTCGACCCCCCATGCTCACTCGTTGCCAGGTCGAACCGAACGCACATACTCCAAGTTTTAACGCCACTCCGCCGCCCACACTCCGGTCACCGCTCACAGTCACCGGTGACCTCCTCCGTCCTCGCCGACCGCACCATTGTGACCGCAAGGACCTCACCAACCTCGGCCACCCCTCCACCGACGACGAACCCCGCCGGAACACCATCGCCGATGAGGAACCCGAACCACTCCGTCGTCTACCCTCACCGCCGACTGCGCTCCGTCGACCTCTCGCCTCGCCTAAGGTATCCCCGTGTTCCCCTAGGCGTCCTCTTTCCATTTCTAGGCTTAGCTAGGGCCGCCGTCGCTCGCCGTGGCCTCTAGCCCGCTCGCCGTCGCCGGAGAAGACGACCGGCACGGGCTGAGTACCCGTGCCGTGTCGGATTCGTTCCCAACCGTGCGATCCTGATCCAACGGCGGAAGTTAGGTTGTCTCGCGATTTAATCTGATGCGTTGGATCGTGGCGAAGCGGTACAATGTGATCTCGTGCGTCCATTAGTATTTAAAACCCGCGATGGATCTGGGCCATCCATCGTGTACCGGTTCGATGTTTTAATCTCAGCCGTCCACGTTATTTTAACTCCCCGCCTCGCCCGTGACCGCCCGATCGCGATCCAACGGTGGATCACGATCCGACGCACGCGCACAGTGTGCGGGTTCACAGTGAGCCCGGCTCACCGTGGACCGGCGGCTGTTTTGGATTTAATTTAAATTTCAGAAATGGTTTTAAACTTCTAAAATTCATATCTGGCGCATTTGAACTCCAAAAATTATCATTTCAATTCCAGAAATTTTGTAATTTTATTCTCTACACATTAGTACAATAAAAACAGTATGTTTACTTTGAATATTTCATTCTTATTTATTAAAGTATTCAAATGCCCTTAGGTTAAAATACAAACTTTATTATTTAAATTTCAGAAAAATTTATCTTTATTCTTTTCCTGTTAATATAATGGAACCACTAAGTTTTCTCTGAACCACTTATTTTGAATTGGTTAGAAAACTTAAAATAAAATTGTTCACACTTTTATCTCTTTTATTAAAGGGCAATATCTCATTATAGTTCATTTTAAATTATTCATAAAATGAATTTCAAAAACTTAACAACTTGGTTTTCTTTAAATTGACCCAATCAAAACCTATATGCTTGTTGTGTGGTTTTAGATTGTTTAATTGAATATCGTATTATTTTACTTATGTTGGGAAGATTACGACGCCGCCGAGGAGTCGGAATACTTCCCGAAAGTTCCTCCCTCCCCTTTCGCTGAACAAGGCAAGTCACCAAACCAATCTTTTGAGCATATTGAACCCATGTTTATTAAACTATTGCTAAAACACATAGGGTATACATGCATAGTCAAATGGAACCCTTACAATATATTTATTTAGGATCTCCTGACCTTGATGTGCAACCCAAGCCATGCTATCTAGCCTAAACTCCTTGTCACCATATGATTAGTATTATTAGCTAGTGTCCAATGTATTGACACGATTGCTATAGGATTAAAATGAGTCGTAGCAACTTGGTTCTACTATATGATCCCCCGTTATCCTTATCTTTGGAATTCTGTTGGTGATAGAGTTTTGGTTGTGAGTGTATGCATGGTGGGTTCCGGGTGCAAGCTAGGGCATTAGTCAGTAGCACCCGGGGCACTATAAGGACTGGTCTGAGGGATCCGTTGCAATACACTTCTGTACTAACCACAAGTCTAGTGGGTAAGTCCTAACTAAGGTATGGAGTGTTCCAAACCGAGGCCACCACTTGGAGATGGGTCAAGCAGCACCTGCAGGTGGCTTGTACCGACGTGGCGCAAAAGGGGGTGTGACCTTAGCCGGGATGCGGCCTGGTGCGCCGGCGAAACCTAGAGCGGGTGGTTATCGCTTGGAGCATTTCATGCCGAGGTTTTGGCACGAGTTCCCGTGGTATGGGTCATCTCGTTACACTTCGGTGTTTGGGATGAGTGTGTGCCTTGTGGGTACAGTAGTACACCTCTGATCAGAGTCATCAATCTTTCGAAAAGCCGAGCCCACGGTCAAGGGCGGGTTGCGTGACATCCCACAGTTAGTTTACTTTTAAATGTATGTGCATGATAGTTTGACATGTAAGGACTGTTGTGCAAGGAGGTAAAACGTACTCCTTGAGTTAGATGGTATTATTGATGTTCACGTTTATTATTCCGCATGATAAACTTGACTACACTAAATGCAATAACTGAAAATGTACTTTCCTGCACTTTTAGCCATTATCCTTCCTTTGTTATTATCTTGCATTATTACTTGCATTTGCGGTAACTTGTTGAGTACTCTTTGTACTCATACCTGTTGGACACACCATTCAGAGGATGCTTACTACGAGGATGGTCTGGAGTAGCGACCTAGTCAAGCGGAAAGATCTTGAAGAAGGCGCTCATCATGTTGTTTACTTTTATTATTGTTTTTATTTAACTCTGATGTAATAATATGGTTTGCGTACCATGAATACTTGTCGTATGTACGATTGTCGCATGATGAACCTCTTATATTATTGTTTTTCTTATGAAATTCAATAATGTTCCGATTTTGATAAATCGGGGCGCCACAACTGGCAGCGTAGGGTTGGTGGCGGAGCTAGTGTAGGAGTGGGGTCGATAGGGCTCAGTAGAGGCGGCGCATGCCTGATGGTGGCAGCGGGGTAGTCTTGGTGGGGAGAAGTAGGCTAGGGTTACGGTTAGTAGATGGAGAGGGGGCATGCTAGAGAAGCCGTGAGAGTGGGAAAGGCCAACACATGGGCTGGTGTGCTACTTTAAATGGACTTTTAGTTCTGGGATTTAGTATGCAATGTCTGTGTGTAAAGGATGTTGTTGCTTCTAGATTGGCTGATGTTTTAGTTGTGGACTTGTGATTATTGATACATCACATAGTATATTAGTATGATAGTATCTCATTTCATGTAGTTAGTTCAAAACTTCGCAGACTTGGTGTCCATCTTCTTTGTTACTGTGGTTATTAAGGTGTTGCTTAAGTAATGCCAAAGCGGTAAGGCGTCGCTCCACCTTATGTTGTCTCTGCCTTCCAGGCAAAAACAGAGGAAAGAGGATAAGAAGAGGGGGCATCACAGATCTGTGCCAGCATCCTCCTGCCCACCTCACAGCCAGCGTCCTCTCTCCCACTTCCTCTGATCTGCCTCCTGCTGGATTGTTGGTGTGCTTCTGAAGAGGAGATAATGAGGGCTAAGATTAGGCCAACAAATAAATTAAAGCAACTTAAGCTGCCAGCATGCAGAAATGGAGCGAACAATCAGGCAGGAGAGCTGTAGCATCAGAGCACACGCCCTTCACTCTCATGGTCGGTCCCTCGGCTAGGCTCATGTCCGTGCCAGTCATACAGTAAGCCAATATAATATACACGTAGATTAATGCTCTAATTATCACTTGTTGAGTGTATCTGAGCACAAAATACAGTAAGCCAATATAATATACACGTAGATTAATGCTCTAATTATCAAGCTGGTATTAACGAGACCACAAACTTTGTCATATCCGGGTAATCTACGAACGAACATAGATTATTCATGCGTGTGTGGACACAACTTAACAATCTTAATTTGCTTCAAAACCAAAACCACAAAGCGAGTTCACAAATTTAACAAAATGGGACATAATGCAGCTTAATTGGTTGGTCCTAATAGGCTAGCTAACTAAGCTCAAGTCGATCTACAGTAAAAGTGAAAGAGCGTGAAGCCAAGCTGGAAGCAGGTAGTGATCAAAATCTACGCGCCACGAGGTCGGCGACGGAAGAAGCAGAAGCATCCGGCGGCGCCGGGCTTCACCTCCGGCACCATGCCGCCACCCTTGCTCGTGTCCAGCGCTTCCAGCAAGCGAACAACCTCGTCCATCTCTGGTCGGACATCCGGGTTGGCATCCCAGCATCTCCGCATGATGCTCGCCATGGCGCTTGGGCAGCACCATGGGATCTCTGGCCGCAAATCCTGCGAACACAAAAGGGGTTAGTGGAGTAACTCACTTAATTGCATTCCTATTCAAAGGGAATTGTCAGACAAAGTTTTATAATATCATGTGTGAAGTTGTAGTCGGTAAAGAGCTGAAAACAATTACCTTATTGACAATAGCAGACGAGAGATCTACAAAACTAAGATCTGGATAGGGCATATCACAACAGTATATTTCCCATAAGCATATACCGAAGCTATAAACATCACACTTTCTATTGTACGGCAAGCCAGTAAACACCTGCATTAAACAACAAGAGGGATTGGAGTTTCAATTTTCAAATACATGAATAGTTTGAAATTGAATAAACATCTCAAGGTGATATAGAGAATGGCATTTAAAAAAATACAGGAGAGTAGTTGGGGCATTATACCTCCGGGGCCATGTAACCAAGCGTACCGGTTGTGCCTGTCATATCCTTGGGATTATGAGCCTCAACACGAGCAACACTAAAATCTGCGATCTTAAGGCGCATATGTGAGTCAAGTAGTATTTTTTCAGTTTTGACATTGCGATGGACAATCTTTCGAGAGTGGAGAAAGCTCAATCTGCAACAAGAAACACAATGATGCTTAGTAAAACAGAGGGATGCAAGCAGGCAGCCAGTTTTTTTTAGGAAACCTGCAGATGAGTTAATTACCCTTTGGCCAAGCCCAATGCAAGCTTAACCACTTCTTTGTATGCAAGCTTCTTCTTGTAGTGATTTATCAGATGCTGCTTGAGTGTTCCTCCAGTGAGATATCCTGCCACAACACAATAGTCATCTCAAACTTGACCTAAAACAGAACTATAATTGCTAGGCTACACCAACCGAACTAAACCCACAATATTGTCTATTGATGTTTACATTATTGTAAAAGAAGAATAAATATGATAGGAAAAGAAAGATATATATGTGATAGATCTATAGTTGATAAAATATCATACGGATCATTTGATAAATATTATGTACATAATTATAATAATATATTAGCTCAAACACAAACACAAAATACACAATATATACGTGATAGTCGGAACAAGAGTCACTGGACTAAGATAATTAGTACTTATATTATATATAGGCTTGTGTTCTTAATCTATCTTAAGTTTTTTGTTAAAAATATAGAAAATTTGATGATAAAACATAAGTTGCATTTGTGAGCCCTAAACAGGGCGAGTTAGACGACGGGGATAGAGAAAAACCTGAGACGTCCTGGTCTCCGTGGGCGACGACACGGCCGATCTCCAGCTTGGAGAGGTCGATCTCCGACGCCGCCGCCTTGGGCTCCTCTGACTCGCCATCGTCGTCGCCGCCGTTGCGCTTGTACTCCTCCTGCTCCTCCTCCGCCTGCCCGGAGCAGTCGTACCCACGGTCCAGCACCGCCGCCGGCGCCGTGGCCTCCATCTCCTCCGTCGACGGCACGACGGCAGCGCTAGACGACGCCATCGATCACGATCACGATCACGACCGCAGTCCGCAGCACCCGGCCGGGATCGCAGTCAAGACGGCGGAGTTAGTTGCGGGCTGCAGCGTGCTTGCGGCGGGAGGGGGCGAACTAACCAGTAAAAAGACCTAGGCCGCTAGCGAGCGGAAGTAGAAATAGGCGATGGCTGGTTGCCTGTTCGGTTCGGTAACGCGGTTTTTTTTTAAAGAAAAACCGAACCAAACACCGAATTCGGCGAGATAAAAACTGATTTTTAAAAAAAACGATACTAGCTTTTTTTTAGTTAGTTTTTTATTTTTCGGTGATTTTGTGTCATTAAAATGCTACCGGATAACCTTAAAAAGAATCTTTGCATGTAAACTTTTATATGAACGGAGCACGACAATTACTCTCTAAGAGCATCTTGAAGAGTGCTCTTAAATTTAATTCCCTATAATGCTATATCAGATCATAATCAACAATATATGAAACCAGATCCAATCCAAAGTTTCGTAGCAAATGGATTATCAAATCAAGACAAGTATGTTACAGCAACTTCAACAATAGCCCTCAAATCAGGCCCCTACTTTTCATTTGAGGGCTCCCCTTATTTTTGAGAGACTTGTTTTCTGCGTTCCACTCCAAAAACGGCTCTCAAAATAGAGCCCCTATTTTAAATTCCCACCATTTCTTCGCACACTATACACATGTATTTGATAAAATCATAGTACATAATAAATTATTTATTATTAAATAATTAATGACTATATTTAAATATTCAAATTTTAAAACGCAAATGCAAATATTCAAATTTAAATATAGGAACATAATCGTCTATCGTATTAAATAATAGGAACAAAATCATCTTTCATATTTAAATATTCAAAATTTGAAATTCAAATACAAATATTCAAATTTAAATATAGCAACATAATCATCTATCATATTAAACAATAGGAACATAATCATCTATCATACTTGAATATTCAAATTTAAATATTTAGATTTTTAAATTCAAATACAAATATTCAAATTTTAATATAGCAACATAATTATCTATCATATTAAACAATAGGAACATAATCAACAAATTCTCTTAATGTCATTCCCTATTTTTTAAGCTATATCAGATCATAATCAACAATGTATGAAACCAGATCCAATCCAAAGTTTCGTAACAAATGGATTATCAAATCAAGACAAGTATGTTACAGCAACTTCAACAATAGCACTCAAATCAGGCCCCTACTTTTCATTTGAGGGCTCCCCTTATTTTTGAGAGATTTGTTTTCTGCGTTCCACTCCAAAAATGGCTTTCAAAATAGAGCCCCTATTTTAAATTCCCACCATTTCTTCGCACACTATACACATGTATTTGATAAAATCATAGTACATAATAAATTATTTATTATTAAATAATTAATGACTATATTTAAATATTCAAATTTTAAAACGCAAATGCAAATATTCAAATTTAAATATAGGAACATAATCGTCTATCGTATTAAATAATAGGAACAAAATCATCTTTCATATTTAAATATTCAAAATTTGAAATTCAAATACAAATATTCAAATTTAAATATAGCAACATAATCATCTATCATATTAAACAATAGGAACATAATCATCTATCATACTTGAATATTCAAATTTAAATATTTAGATTTTTAAATTCAAATACAAATATTCAAATTTTAATATAGCAACATAATTATCTATCATATTAAACAATAGGAACATAATCAACAAATTCTCTTAATGTCATTCCCTGTTTTTTAAGCTATATCAGATCATAATCAACAATGTATGAAACCAGATCCAATCCAAAGTTTCGTAGCAAATGGATTATCAAATCAAGACAAGTATGTTTTTTTGAGGTTAGCAGGAGAGGCTCCTGCTAAAAATATATTAAAACGAAGCAAGGGGTCGAGCCCCAAAACAAGAGAGACAGAGAGGGGGTTACAAGGATTCTAGCCAGCAGCGGGTAGAAATCCGGAGGGAGGGCGAGAAACGTCGAGATTGAAGAGAGAAAGTTACAAGAAAAATATTCAGCCAAGCCGAGAAGTCCGACACTACATTTTGAAAAATACATTGATTTCTAAATAACCAAATGGACCAAGTCGCAATTAGCACAATGTCCATAAATAAATCTTTGCGAAAAGCCCGCTTGGCCAGAAGCATCTTGTCTTCAATGGGGGCAATGGCTGTCCAGTTGATGTGGAGGAAGCTCCAGCACTGGCTGCTGAAGGGACACTCAAAAAACAAATGAGTTGTGGATTCATCCACCCCAGTGTTGCAAAGGCAACAACTCAAGTCTTGTTGTGGAGGTAGAATATGTTTCTGTCGTAAAATCACCTTGGAGTGGATTCTGTTTTTGAGGAGCAGCCAGAAGAACACTTTAATCTTGTTAGAACTCTTGGCTTTCCAAGCCAAGAGAAGACAATATGGGTTGGGAATTCAGTGAACTGATGTCTGTAAAATCGGCTGGAAGAATAAATTGGAGTCCCCCAAATGAAAGACCAAGTGTCTGGGACCTGAAGGTGGTTAAGGTTCCCTAGGATAATCGAGAGGAGATTGAATTCCAGAAGAGCATCTTGGGACAGGGGGAGAAAGAAGTTGTCCTCCAAATGAGCCTGCCCCATGAAATGGCTGAAGGAGTAGTTGGGGATCTTGGAGAAAGAGAAGAGCCTTGGGAGGGCAAATCTTAGCGGGGGATTGTGCCAACAATCGTCCCAGAAGGCGACTGAGGTACCACTGCCAAGCAGGGGGCGGGAAATACCCCTGAAAATAGTGGAGAGCTTAAGGATCTCCTTCCACCAGCGGGAGCCTTTCGGAGGGGCGAGGTGAGGAGCCAGGGAATAGTTGTGGTAATGTCTCCAGACCAGATGGACCCAGGGGGTGTCTGTCGTTGAAAAGAATTTTTGGGCATGCTTGAGCAAGAGAGCCACATTATGGGTTCTAAGATTAATGACACCAAGTCCACCTTTGAACTTGGGCTTGCAAACACTGCTCCAAGCAACTCTCGGATGGAAGGAAGAGGATGAATTGTATCCTCGCCACAGGCAGTGGCGACGGGCACGATTAACTTGGTTAATTACCTTGACGGGGAGTTTAAAAGTGCACATAGCATAGGTGGGAAGGGCCGAGAAGACAGAGTTGACCAGCTGAAGTTTACCAACCAAGGACAGGCAAAAATTAGTGGTAGATAAGCGACGTTCAATTCTGTCCAAGAGTGAGCTAAAATCCCTGAATTTAGGCGCAAGGGTGCCTAGAGGGAGGCCCAAATAAGTAAACGGAAGGGTTTCCAATTTGCAACCGAATGTGCCCGCCAAGATACGAGCGTCATCGTCGGAGATGTTAAGAGGGATGAAGCTGGATTTGTCGAAGTTGACCCTGAGACCTGAGGCAAAGGAGAAGGAGTTGAGAAGAGCTTTGAATAAAAAGATGTTTCTCTGATTGGCACGAAGGAAGATCATGGTATCATCCGCATATTGGACGATTGGGAAGTCGTCATTGGTATTGTGACAAGCAGGAGCGTCAAGGAACCCCAAGGTAGCGGCCCGGTTGACAATGTGCTGGAGGAGATCGACAGCAACCACAAAGAGGAGAGGGGAAAGGGGACCCCCCTGCCAGACCCCCCTCTTGCAATGGAAAAATTTGCCCGGTATACCATTGAGGAGGACAAAGGAGTGTCCCGAGGCAAGGATGGCTTGAATCCACTCTATCCATTTGGGAGGAAATCCCAGATGTTTAAACATGAGAAGGATAACAGAGTATTCGATGGTGTCAAAAGCTTTTTCAAAGTCAAGCTTCAGGATGACAGTACTGGCTTTGGAAGATTTGCAGAGATGGGTGTATTCGAGGGACCAAGCGATGCAATCTTGAATGGATCGGGCTTTGATAAAACCATATTGATTTTTGTGGATGATAGAAGGAATGGTAGGTTGTAAACGATTAGCCAGAATTTTCGTTATAATTTTGACGCTAGTGTTAAGAAGAGAGATGGGCCGAAAGTCCTTAACCAGGGAGGCCTGTTGAGATTTCGCTATAAGGGCAATGTAGGAACCATTAAGCGACAAGAGGAGAGCAGGGGAAGGGAAAGAAGATAAGGATCGACCGAGATTCAGGAAATCGTGTTTGATAATGGGCTAGCAAAGTTTGAAAAAAGGTCATTGAACCCGTCAGGACCAGGGGCCTTGTCCGAGGGCAAATTGTGAATCACATGGTCGAACTCGTCAGCCGAGAGGTCAGCAGCCAGGGAATCCAGCCCAGGATGGTTGGGGATTAAAGTTTGAAGGTTAAAACTCATTGCTGGATTAGAAGAGAAGCCCATTTTACCAAGGAAGAAGTCGAGAAAGGTCGAGGCCTTGTCTTCCACAGAGTAAGTCCAAGTACCCTCAGGAGTTTGAATGGCAGGAATTAGGTTTTGGCGCTTGTGAGCACTTGCAGCAGCATGGAAGAATTTTGTATTCTCATCACCCAATTTCGTCCACCTCACCGTGTAGCGTTGACGCCAATATATGTTTTGGAGTTGGAGGGTTGCGATGTGGTCTTTGAGGATAGTTCTAAAGATTTTCTCTGGTTGGGAGAGAGGCCAGAGATCCTCAGTGTGGTCTAGAAAATGGATAATTACGGTGGAGTTGTTAATACGAGAGCTAAGAGGGCCAAGTTTAGAATGCCACGAGGAAAGCCGCTTGTGTAGCACACGGAACTTATGAGCAATTCTGTAAGCAGGGTTCGAGAGGGAAGAGTTCCAACTGGAAGCGACATTGGGAAGGAAGTGAGGGATCTTTGTCCAAAAATTCTCAAAGCGGAACAACGAGGAGCGGGGAATGATTGTAGCAATACGAACAAGGCACGGGCAGTGGTCAGAGAAGGAATTAGGGAGAGCTTCAAAGTGTGTGGCAGGAAAGGAGGATATCCAATGAGCAGAGGCTAGGCACCAATCAAGCTGGACCAGGAGAGGTGGAGATTGCATGTTGATCCAAGTGAAAGTTTGACCCTGAAGATGGATATCCATGAGGCCAAGAAGGCTGATGGAACTATTGAAAGCGTTCATGATTGCGATATTAGCCCCCTGTCTATTGCGGTTTTCAGGAAAACGATACATTTTGAAGTCTCCCGTGAAGAGCCAATCATCATCCGAGTGGATGATTAGGGAGTGAAGCCACTCAATGAAGGCAGGTCTGTCATGACTATGGCAAGGGCCATAGACGTTGGAAAGGGTCCAAATCCGGTTATCAGATGTGCTCCTAAGGGAGATTGTGAGGTGAAAGGAAGAGCTAGAGTGAAGGGTACCCACGAATTGTGAGCTTTTCCAGGCCGTGAGGAGGCCACCGGACGCTCCAATAAAAGGATGGAAGAGAAAACAATCAAAACGTTTAGGGAGGAATTTACGAACCAATGTCTGATCAAAAAAGCCGGTTTTAGTTTCTTGCAGACAAACAATGTCCGCAAAGCTGAAGGTGACAATGTTGCGAACGGCAAGGCGCTTACTAGGAGCGTTGATGTGGCGCCCCGATTTATCGAAATCGAGACATTATTGAATTTCATAAGAAAAAAAATAATCCAAGAGGTTCATCATGCGACAATCGTACATACGACAGTATTCATGGTACGCAGACCATATTTATTACATAAGTGTTGAAATAAAAATAGTAATAAAAGTAAATAGCATGACGAACGTCTTCTTCAAGATCTTTGCTTGACTGGGTCGCTACTCCAGACCATCTTCAAAGTAGACATCCTCTGTGGGGTCCAACGGGTATGAGTACAAAAAGTACTCAACAAGCCACCGCAAATGCAAATAATAATGCAGGGTAATAAACAAGGAAGGGTAATGGCTAACAATGCGGAAAAGTACATTTTTCAGTTATTGCATTTAGTGTAATCAAGTTTAATCATGCGGAAAAGTAAACATGAGCATCAACATCATCTCCTAACTCGAGGAGTACGTTTTACCTCCTCACACAACAGTCCTTACATGTCAAACCATCATGCACATACATATTCAAAGTAAACTAACTGTGGAATGTCACGCAACCCACCCTTGACCGTGGGCTCGGCTTTTCGAAAAGATTTAAGACTCTGATCAGAGATATACTACTGTACCCACAAGGCACGCACTCATCCCAAATGAGATGACCCATACCACGGGAACTCGTGCCAAAACCTCGACATGAAGTGCTCCAAGCGATAACCACCCGCTCTAGGTTTCGCCGGCGCGCCGGGCCGCATCCCGGCTAACGTCGCACCCCTTTTGCGCCACGTCGGTAAAGCCACCCGCAGGTGCAGCTTGACCCATCTCCAAATGGTGGCCTCGGTTTGGAACACTCCATACCTTAGTTAGGACTTACCCACTAGACTTGTGGTTAGTACGGATGTGTATTGCAACGGATCCCTCAGACCGGTCCTTATAGTGCCCCGGGTGCTACCGACCAATGCCCTAGCTTGCACCCGGAACCCACCATGCATACACTCACAACCATAACTCATAACCAACAACATTCCAAGGATAAGAAGTATCGGAGATCATATAGTAGAACCATTTTACTATGACTCGTTTTTATCCTATAGCAATCGTGTCAATACTTTAGACACTAGCTAATAACATTAACCATATGGTGACAAGGAGGTTAGGCGAGATAGCATGGCTTGGGTTGCACATCAAGGTCGGGGGATCCTAAATAAATATATTGTAAGGGTTTTCATTGGACTAATGCACATATATAACCTATGTGTTTTAGCGATAGTTTAATCAAACATGGGTTCAATATGCTCAAGAAATTGGTTTGGTGACTTGCCTTGTTCAGCGAAAGGCGAGGGAGGGACTTCCGGGAAGTACTCCGGCTCCTCGGTGGCGTCGTAGTCTTTTCAATATAATAAAGTAAAATAAAATGAGCACAACATTCAATCAAACAATATAACATTACATGACAAGCACATAGGTTAAGGTTGGTTTGATTAAAAATAAATTTAGTTGTTAAGGTTCTGAAATTTATTTCATAAATAATTTTAAAGGAATTAAAATGAAAAGTTGTCCTTTTTAGAAAGGGGTGTTTAAATGTGAATAGTCTCATATTAAGTTTCCTAATAAATTTTGAAATGAAAAGTTCATGTTAATTTAATGGTTTTCAGTACATGGACAGAAAGGAATAAATATAAATTTTTCTGAAGTTTAAATATTTGAATTTGTATTTTAACCCTAAAGGCATTTGAATACTCATTTGAATAAACATGAAATGTCCAAAGTAAACCTACTGTTTTTATTGCATGAACATGTAGAGAATAATATTATGAATTTTCTGAAATTGGAATGGCAATTTTTAGAGTTCAAATGCGCCAGATATGAATTTTACAAGTTTAAAAGAATTTCTGGAATTTATTTCCAAAATTAAAACGCCTCGGGTCCACGGTGAGCCGAGACCACCGTGCACCTGCACACTGTGCGCGTGCGCCGGATCGAGATCCACCGTTGGATCGCGATCGGGCGGTCACGGGCGAGGCGGGGGAGTTAAAATGACGTGGACGGCTGAGATTAAAATGTTGAACCGGTATGCGATGGACGATCCAGATCAAACGCGGGTTTTAAAAGCTAACGGACGTACGAGATTAAAACGTACCCCTTCGCGCAGATCCAACGATGCCGATTAAACCGCACGAGGGATTAAATCAGTACCGTTAGATCCAGATCACACGGCGTGGATTGAATCCGACACGGCACAGGTACTTGACCCATGTCGATCGTCTTCTCCGGCGACGGCGAGCGGGCCAAAGGCCACGGCGAGCGACGACGATCATATCTAAGGGCTAAAACGGAAAGAGGGCACTACGGGGATCACGAGGGTACCCTTACGGTGACGAATGGTCGACGGAGCGAGGCCGGCGACGAGCGGAGGCGGCAAAGGTGTTCGGGTCCTTGGCGGCGACGGCGGTCCGGCGGGTTTCGTCGATGACGGAGTGGTGGCCGGGTTTGGAGAGGTCCGTGCGGTCGTAGCGGTGCGGTCGGTGGGGACAGGGAAGGACTCCGGCGACGGCGAGCGACGACTGGAGTGGGGGCGGCGGTGGTGCGCTAAAACTCGGAGTGAGGGCGTTCTGTGCGTTCTCGCAACGTGTAAGCGTGGGGGTGAAACGTGGGTGGCCAGGGGGTTTAAATAGGGTCATCGGCGGGGGCAGAGGGGGCGCAATTGGCGGTGGCCGAGGGTTAACGTGTTTAAACGCCGGTGAGGTTCGGGTGGCATGCAGATTCATCGAATCGGGATGCAATCGGGCTGGTTTTAATGGGGGAAACGGTCACCGGAGCGCGGGGGTTTGAATGCCGGGCTCAATTTGAGGGGAGGGGGTCGGGGGCAACGGATCCGAGGCGCATTATTGCGTCGGCCGGCGAGGGGGGGGGATTTGGGGGCGGATCTCGCGGAGATGAAGGATCTGACAGGTGGGGGCCATCTATCAGTGGGCGCGAGAGAGTGAGGGAGGCGGCTGACGAGTGGGGCCATGGTGTCGGGCGCACGCGCGAGGGGAGGCGATCGGTGCCGACAGGTGGGGTCAGGCTGTCAGCCAGAGGCGGGCGAGGGTGACGGGCTGGGCCGGCCGGGAGAGAGAGAAGGGAGGGGAAGCCCATTACTGTTTTCAAAGGTTTTTCGGTTTAAAATAATTACAGAAAATAGATTAAATCTTTTGGGGCATTTCCAAAGTGGATAAAAATTTGTAAAAAATCTCAAAAATATATCTTGGCCTTGGAAGTTTATACAAAAATTTTCAGCTCCTGATTTGGTCATTAACTCTATGTTGTAGTTCAAAAGGGGATAAAAGGGTATTAAAGGTATTTTCAGAAATATGAGATCCAGGAAATTGATTTAAATAATATTTTTATTGTTTTGGAAATTTGGAGTGTTATAGTTGAGCCCACGGACGTTCCAGGAGACAGCACGCCACTCACGAGATTTAGACATGTAAAAGCGATAAGTAGAGGCCCCAGGAAGTGTGGCCGGACCCGGACCAGGGCGGTAGGGTGAAACCCTCCCAACCGGGAAGAAGGAGCTTCCAGACGAAATGAACAAGTTTAAATACAAAAGGTAGGGCGAAGCCTATCACCAGAAACGTGGATAAACGAACGAGAGTACCAAAGATCACAGTTTGACAAAGGAAGTAATCAAACACAAAAAGGCGCCCCCGATAGGCCAGGATGCTGGAGGAAGGCGCAGGGTTCTTGTAATTGGGGAGCTTCATGGGCGGACGACCGGGACAAAGAGGCTAAGCTTCCCTGGGCAGCTGAGCAGCACCGGGTCGGTCTTCCATGGCGTGGTCATCAGAGTCACTGGACGTAAGAATGGAGTTAGTGACTTTGGACTCCTCAACGCCACAAAGGTTAATAGCAGAGAACCGAATTTGTGAAATGGAAAGGGTAGGACAGGGAGTGTTAGACCTTGAAATGTCGATGAATTCTTTGATGCTCGGGTGCTCAGAGAGGGCGAGTCCCTTGCGTGTAGACTTGAAGCCTTTGGATTTGAGGCGCAGCCGGAGACTTCGCCGGAGCCCTTTGTCCGAGAGAGGCGTCGGAGCAGTGGGTTGGCAGTTGAGAGGAGTAGATGGAGGGGAGGAGATCCTTTCCAGGTTTCGCTGTCTGGGACGGCGCCTGGCGTAGACAAATTTGATAGGCCTATCGTCCCTTGCCCATGGGGCGGGTTGAGCCAAGGGGAGGGGAGACTGGTTGGAATCGATGGCCTGGTTGGAGGCACCGTCTTGGGGTGGAGGAGACTGTTGTTCTTCTTGCGGCGGAAGAGGTTGAGGCGGCGGAACTGGCAGTTCCACAATGAGCACCAATGAGGAGGCGGAAGAAACACCGGACACCGCCGCACTGTTCTGTGGCTCGGCCCTAGCTAAGTCTCCCACCTCCGGGGTTCTTCAGCGGCAAGGTGCAGGAAGTCGAGCAGATCATCCTAGTCCGCCTCGGCCTCCAAATCATTGGGAAGGTTGTTGTTGTTGAAAGGTTGCTGCTGCCAGTGATTGGCCAGGGGGCCAAAATCTTGTTGATCCGCCTAGAGTTGAACCCATTCTGGCTCTCCAGGTTGAACCAGGTCCAGAAAGGGGTGTGGGTTGCCATTGTCGGGAGGTGGCGGAGCTTCATCACCGGGCCATCTATCCGCCAGGTCCGATTGGAGGAGGTAAACTGGGAACGTCCACGATCGGCTAGCGCCGTCCATCTCTCTGCCATGCTTTACAGTGAGACTTCTCGGCACGTCCAGATCATCATCATAGAGGACTTTGATCAGGACACGGGCCAAACTGGGGTCTTGACTGTGCCAGAAAAGTAGCTGGCCGAAGGAAGAACAGATTTGTTGGATAAAGTCTAGGGTTTTGAGGTCCAGAGGAAACCCTAGGAACATGATCCAACCCGCACGGGCGAAAGGAGCCGAGCGACAGTTCAAATCCTCATTGTGCTTGACGAACCGAACCAGGTGCCCGAGAACGAAGATCAGGGGAGAGTTGACGAGGAAGTCCCTTTCAACAAGACTGGTGAGCTTGAAAATCCCGACTCCGAGAGGGTGAAGGCTGTAACGCTCAACCCAGAGCAGGAGTTGGTGTACCACTTGCTGGCGGATGGCGATCAAGAAGTCCGACCTCTCCGCCGGAGGGATGTGACCATCAGACTCCGCGATTGCATAGCACTCGTGGCGAGGGACGATCTCGCTCGAGAGAGCAATAGTGTTCCTCTGGCGGCGGAGCGGGCCTCCTCCATCCCGGAGAGTGCCTCCGAACGGGACAAAAGGGAGTGGGTTCGCCGGAAAGTTGCCATGGCAGCAAGGGGAGCTTGGGAGATGCAGGAGGGGCGCTGGAAAAGACAAGTATGTTACATCAACTTCAACAATAGCCCTCAAATCAGGGCCGCTACTTTTCATTTAAGGGCTCCCCTTATTTTTGAGAGACTTGTTTTCTGCGTTCCACTCCAAAAGCGGCTCTCAAAACAGAGCCCCTATTTTAAATTCCCACCATTTCTTCACACACTATACACATGTATTTGATAAAATCATAGTACATAATAAATTATTTATTATTAAATAATTAATGACTAAATTTAAATATTCAAATTTTAAAATGCAAATGCAAATATTCAAATTTAAATATAGGAACATAATCATCTATCGTATTAAATAATAGGAACAAAATCATCTATCATATTTAAATATTCAAAATTTGAAATTCAAATACAAATATTCAAATTTAAATATAGCAACATAATCATCTATCATATTAAACAATAGGAACATAATCATCTATCATACTTGAATATTCAAATTTAAATATTTAGATTTTTAAATTCAAATACAAATATTCAAATTTTAATATAGCAACATAATTATCTATCATATTAAACAATAGGAACATAATCATCTATCATATTTGAATATTCAAATTTTTAAATGTAAATAAAAATATTAAAATTTAAATGTAAATACAAATATTCAAATTTAAATATAGGAACATAATTATCTATCGTATTAAACAATAGGATCATAATCATCTATCATATTTAAATATTCAAATTTAAATATAGCAACATAATCATTTATCATATTAAATAATATGAACATAATCATCTATCATATTTGAATATTCAAATTTTTAAATCCAAATATGGATATTCAAATTTAAATACATGGAAAAATCATTTATCGTATTAAACAATAGTAACATAATCATCTATCATATTTAAATATTCAAAATTTTAAATACAAATACAAATATTCAAATTTAAATATAGAAACATAACCATCTAAACAACAAGAACATAATCATCTATCATATTTAAATATTTGAATATTTAAATGCAAGTACAAATATTCAAATTTAAACAAGCGAGAAGCGTCCGCGCCATGTGGCGTTGATGAGAGCTGGGATAGAGGGCCTGAGGATTAGAGCTTGGTGGCCTATTTTGAGAGCCCTCCTATTTTTGAGAGCAGACTAAGGACCCTATTGGACCTTGTTTTTTCTCGCGACCTCTCAAAAATGAGTTTGAGGGCTCAAATAGAGGCCCTGTTGGAGTTACTCTTAAACATTGGCGACTACTACCCATCACTTCAGATCCATCCATCTATCTAGAGAGTATTTGGTCCATGCTTAGGCTGCATCAATTAGCGATCCACATGCGCGATTAGGCAAGTAGCATCGCCACCAGCTGCTCGCCGTCCATGGAAGGCCACGCGTTGCGGATTGATGAGGCGCCCTTGCCAGTCATCTCCATCGTCGTATCCGTATTGTGCCCACTAGCTGCCATTGCTCAACTAACTAACTAACCTGCCTGCCGTACAATTGATACCATACGAATCTGCATGCAACCCGAAGCTCGCCAGCGTTTAAATGCGTTAACCCTCGGCCACCGCCAATTGCGCCCTCTCTGCCCCCGCTGGTGACCCTATTTAAACCCCCTGGTACCCCGCATTCGACCCCCATGCTCACTCGTTGCCAGGTCGAACCGAACGCACATACTCCAAGTTTTAACGCCACTCCGCCGCCCACACTCCGGTCACCGCTCACAGTCACCGGTGACCTCCTCCGTCCTCGCCGACCGCACCATTGTGACCGCAAGGACCTCACCAACCTCGGCCACCCCTCCACCGACGACGAACCCCGCCGGAACACCATCGCCGATGAGGAACCCGAACCACTCCGTCGTCTACCCTCACCGCCGACTGCGCTCCGTCGACCTCTCGCCTCGCCTAAGGTATCCCCGTGTTCCCCTAGGCGTCCTCTTTCCATTTCTAGGCTTAGCTAGGGCCGCCGTCGCTCGCCGTGGCCTCTAGCCCGCTCGCCGTCGCCGGAGAAGACGACCGGCACGGGCTGAGTACCCGTGCCGTGTCGGATTCGTTCCCAACCGTGCGATCCTGATCCAACGGCGGAAGTTAGGTTGTCTCGCGATTTAATCTGATGCGTTGGATCGTGGCGAAGCGGTACAATGTGATCTCGTGCGTCCATTAGTATTTAAAACCCGCGATGGATCTGGGCCATCCATCGTGTACCGGTTCGATGTTTTAATCTCAGCCGTCCACGTTATTTTAACTCCCCGCCTCGCCCGTGACCGCCCGATCGCGATCCAACGGTGGATCACGATCCGACGCACGCGCACAGTGTGCGGGTTCACAGTGAGCCCGGCTCACCGTGGACCGGCGGCTGTTTTGGATTTAATTTAAATTTCAGAAATGGTTTTAAACTTCTAAAATTCATATCTGGCGCATTTGAACTCCAAAAATTATCATTTCAATTCCAGAAATTTTGTAATTTTATTCTCTACACATTAGTACAATAAAAACAGTATGTTTACTTTGAATATTTCATTCTTATTTATTAAAGTATTCAAATGCCCTTAGGTTAAAATACAAACTTTATTATTTAAATTTCAGAAAAATTTATCTTTATTCTTTTCCTGTTAATATAATGGAACCACTAAGTTTTCTCTGAACCACTTATTTTGAATTGGTTAGAAAACTTAAAATAAAATTGTTCACACTTTTATCTCTTTTATTAAAGGGCAATATCTCATTATAGTTCATTTTAAATTATTCATAAAATGAATTTCAGAAACTTAACAACTTGGTTTTCTTTAAATTGACCCAATCAAAACCTATATGCTTGTTGTGTGGTTTTAGATTGTTTAATTGAATATCGTATTTATTTTACTTATGTTGGGAAGATTACGACGCCGCCGAGGAGTCGGAATACTTCCCGAAAGTTCCTCCCTCCCCTTTCGCTGAACAAGGCAAGTCACCAAACCAATCTTTTGAGCATATTGAACCCATGTTTTATTAAACTATTGCTAAAACACATAGGGTATACATGCATTAGTCAAATGGAACCCTTACAATATATTTATTTAGGATCTCCTGACCTTGATGTGCAACCCAAGCCATGCTATCTAGCCTAAACTCCTTGTCACCATATGATTAGTATTATTAGCTAGTGTCCAATGTATTGACACGATTGCTATAGGATTAAAAATGAGTCGTAGCAACTTGGTTCTACTATATGATCCCCCGTTATCCTTATCTTTGGAATTCTGTTGGTGATAGAGTTTTGGTTGTGAGTGTATGCATGGTGGGTTCCGGGTGCAAGCTAGGGCATTAGTCAGTAGCACCCGGGGCACTATAAGGACTGGTCTGAGGGATCCGTTGCAATACACTTCTGTACTAACCACAAGTCTAGTGGGTAAGTCCTAACTAAGGTATGGAGTGTTCCAAACCGAGGCCACCACTTGGAGATGGGTCAAGCAGCACCTGCAGGTGGCTTGTACCGACGTGGCGCAAAAGGGGGTGTGACCTTAGCCGGGATGCGGCCTGGTGCGCCGGCGAAACCTAGAGCGGGTGGTTATCGCTTGGAGCATTTCATGCCGAGGTTTTGGCACGAGTTCCCGTGGTATGGGTCATCTCGTTACACTTCGGTGTTTGGGATGAGTGTGTGCCTTGTGGGTACAGTAGTACACCTCTGATCAGAGTCATCAATCTTTCGAAAAGCCGAGCCCACGGTCAAGGGCGGGTTGCGTGACATCCCACAGTTAGTTTACTTTTAAATGTATGTGCATGATAGTTTGACATGTAAGGACTGTTGTGCAAGGAGGTAAAACGTACTCCTTGAGTTAGATGGTATTATTGATGTTCACGTTTATTATTCCGCATGATAAAACTTGACTACACTAAATGCAATAACTGAAAATGTACTTTCCTGCACTTTTAGCCATTATCCTTCCTTTGTTATTATCTTGCATTATTACTTGCATTTGCGGTAACTTGTTGAGTACTCTTTGTACTCATACCTGTTGGACACACCATTCAGAGGATGCTTACTACGAGGATGGTCTGGAGTAGCGACCTAGTCAAGCGGAAAGATCTTGAAGAAGGCGCTCATCATGTTGTTTACTTTTATTATTGTTTTTATTTAACTCTGATGTAATAATATGGTTTGCGTACCATGAATACTTGTCGTATGTACGATTGTCGCATGATGAACCTCTTATATTATTGTTTTTCTTATGAAATTCAATAATGTTCCGATTTTGATAAATCGGGGCGCCACAACTGGCAGCGTAGGGTTGGTGGCGGAGCTAGTGTAGGAGTGGGGTCGATAGGGCTCAGTAGAGGCGGCGCATGCCTGATGGTGGCAGCGGGGTAGTCTTGGTGGGGAGAAGTAGGCTAGGGTTACGGTTAGTAGATGGAGAGGGGGCATGCTAGAGAAGCCGTGAGAGTGGGAAAGGCCAACACATGGGCTGGTGTGCTACTTTAAATGGACTTTTAGTTCTGGGATTTAGTATGCAATGTCTGTGTGTAAAGGATGTTGTTGCTTCTAGATTGGCTGATGTTTTAGTTGTGGACTTGTGATTATTGATACATCACATAGTATATTAGTATGATAGTATCTCATTTCATGTAGTTAGTTCAAAACTTCGCAGACTTGGTGTCCATCTTCTTTGTTACTGTGGTTATTAAGGTGTTGCTTAAGTAATGCCAAAGCGGTAAGGCGTCGCTCCACCTTATGTTGTCTCTGCCTTCCAGGCAAAAACAGAGGAAAGAGGATAAGAAGAGGGGGCATCACAGATCTGTGCCAGCATCCTCCTGCCCACCTCACAGCCAGCGTCCTCTCTCCCACTTCCTCTGATCTGCCTCCTGCTGGATTGTTGGTGTGCTTCTGAAGAGGAGATAATGAGGGCTAAGATTAGGCCAACAAATAAATTAAAGCAACTTAAGCTGCCAGCATGCAGAAATGGAGCGAACAATCAGGCAGGAGAGCTGTAGCATCAGAGCACACGCCCTTCACTCTCATGGTCGGTCCCTCGGCTAGGCTCATGTCCGTGCCAGTCATACAGTAAGCCAATATAATATACACGTAGATTAATGCTCTAATTATCACTTGTTGAGTGTATCTGAGCACAAAATACAGTAAGCCAATATAATATACACGTAGATTAATGCTCTAATTATCAAGCTGGTATTAACGAGACCACAAACTTTGTCATATCCGGGTAATCTACGAACGAACATAGATTATTCATGCGTGTGTGGACACAACTTAACAATCTTAATTTGCTTCAAAACCAAAACCACAAAGCGAGTTCACAAATTAACAAAATGGGACATAATGCAGCTTAATTGGTTGGTCCTAATAGGCTAGCTAACTAAGCTCAAGTCGATCTACAGTAAAAGTGAAAGAGCGTGAAGCCAAGCTGGAAGCAGGTAGTGATCAAAATCTACGCGCCACGAGGTCGGCGACGGAAGAAGCAGAAGCATCCGGCGGCGCCGGGCTTCACCTCCGGCACCATGCCGCCACCCTTGCTCGTGTCCAGCGCTTCCAGCAAGCGAACAACCTCGTCCATCTCTGGTCGGACATCCGGGTTGGCATCCCAGCATCTCCGCATGATGCTCGCCATGGCGCTTGGGCAGCACCATGGGATCTCTGGCCGCAAATCCTGCGAACACAAAAGTGGGTTAGTGGAGTAACTCACTTAATTGCATTCCTATTCAAAGGGAATTGTCAGACAAAGTTTTATAATATCATGTGTGAAGTTGTAGTCGGTAAAGAGCTGAAAACAAATTACCTTATTGACAATAGCAGACGAGAGATCTACAAAACTAAGATCTGGATAGGGCATATCACAACAGTATATTTCCCATAAGCATATACCGAAGCTATAAACATCACACTTTCTATTGTACGGCAAGCCAGTAAACACCTGCATTAAACAACAAGAGGGATTGGAGTTTCAATTTTCAAATACATGAATAGTTTGAAATTGAATAAACATCTCAAGGTGATATAGAGAATGACATTTAAAAAAATACAGGAGAGTAGTTGGGGCATTATACCTCCGGGGCCATGTAACCAAGCGTACCGGTTGTGCCTGTCATATCCTTGGGATTATGAGCCTCAACACGAGCAACACTAAAATCTGCGATCTTAAGGCGCATATGTGAGTCAAGTAGTATTTTTTCAGTTTTGACATTGCGATGGACAATCTTTCGAGAGTGGAGAAAGCTCAATCTGCAACAAGAAACACAATGATGCTTAGTAAAACAGAGGGATGCAAGCAGGCAGCCAGTTTTTTTTAGGAAACCTGCAGATGAGTTAATTACCCTTTGGCCAAGCCCAATGCAAGCTTAACCACTTCTTTGTATGCAAGCTTCTTCTTGTAGTGATTTATCAGATGCTGCTTGAGTGTTCCTCCAGTGAGATATCCTGCCACAACACAATAGTCATCTCAAACTTGACCTAAAACAGAACTATAATTGCTAGGCTACACCAACCGAACTAAACCCACAATATTGTCTATTGATGTTTACATTATTGTAAAAAGAAGAATAAATATGATAGGAAAAGAAAGATATATATGTGATAGATCTATAGTTGATAAAATATCATACGGATCATTTGATAAATATTATGTACATAATTATAATAATATATTAGCTCAAACACAAACACAAAATACACAATATATACGTGATAGTCGGAACAAGAGTCACTGGACTAAGATAATTAGTACTTATATTATATATAGGCTTGTGTTCTTAATCTATCTTAAGTTTTTGTTAAAAATATAGAAAATTTGATGATAAAACATAAGTTGCATTTGTGAGCCCTAAACAGGGCGAGTTAGACGACGGGGATAGAGAAAAACCTGAGACGTCCTGGTCTCCGTGGGCGACGACACGGCCGATCTCCAGCTTGGAGAGGTCGATCTCCGACGCCGCCGCCTTGGGCTCCTCTGACTCGCCATCGTCGTCGCCGCCGTTGCGCTTGTACTCCTCCTGCTCCTCCTCCGCCTGCCCGGAGCAGTCGTACCCACGGTCCAGCACCGCCGCCGGCGCCGTGGCCTCCATCTCCTCCGTCGACGGCACGACGGCAGCGCTAGACGACGCCATCGATCACGATCACGATCACGACCGCAGTCCGCAGCACCCGGCCGGGATCGCAGTCAAGACGGCGGAGTTAGTTGCGGGCTGCAGCGTGCTTGCGGCGGGAGGGGGCGAACTAACCAGTAAAAAGACCTAGGCCGCTAGCGAGCGGAGTAGAAATAGGCGATGGCTGGTTGCCTGTTCGGTTCGGTAACGCGGTTTTTTTTTAAAGAAAAACCGAACCAAACACCGAATTCGGCGAGATAAAAACTGATTTTTAAAAAAACGATACTAGCTTTTTTTAGTTAGTTTTTTATTTTTCGGTGATTTTGTGTCATTAAAATGCTACCGGATAACCTTAAAAAGAATCTTTGCATGTAAACTTTTATATGAACGGAGCACGACAATTACTCTCTAAGAGCATCTTGAAGAGTGCTCTTAAATTTAATTCCCTATAATGCTATATCAGATCATAATCAACAATATATGAAACCAGATCCAATCCAAAGTTTCGTAGCAAATGGATTATCAAATCAAGACAAGTATGTTACAGCAACTTCAACAATAGCCCTCAAATCAGGCCCCTACTTTTCATTTGAGGGCTCCCCTTATTTTTGAGAGACTTGTTTTCTGCGTTCCACTCCAAAAACGGCTCTCAAAATAGAGCCCCTATTTTAAATTCCCACCATTTCTTCGCACACTATACACATGTATTTGATAAAATCATAGTACATAATAAATTATTTATTATTAAATAATTAATGACTATATTTAAATATTCAAATTTTAAAACGCAAATGCAAATATTCAAATTTAAATATAGGAACATAATCGTCTATCGTATTAAATAATAGGAACAAAATCATCTTTCATATTTAAATATTCAAAATTTGAAATTCAAATACAAATATTCAAATTTAAATATAGCAACATAATCATCTATCATATTAAACAATAGGAACATAATCATCTATCATACTTGAATATTCAAATTTAAATATTTAGATTTTTAAATTCAAATACAAATATTCAAATTTTAATATAGCAACATAATTATCTATCATATTAAACAATAGGAACATAATCAACAAATTCTCTTAATGTCATTCCCTATTTTTTAAGCTATATCAGATCATAATCAACAATGTATGAAACCAGATCCAATCCAAAGTTTCGTAACAAATGGATTATCAAATCAAGACAAGTATGTTACAGCAACTTCAACAATAGCACTCAAATCAGGCCCCTACTTTTCATTTGAGGGCTCCCCTTATTTTTGAGAGATTTGTTTTCTGCGTTCCACTCCAAAAATGGCTTTCAAAATAGAGCCCCTATTTTAAATTCCCACCATTTCTTCGCACACTATACACATGTATTTGATAAAATCATAGTACATAATAAATTATTTATTATTAAATAATTAATGACTATATTAAATATTCAAATTTTAAAACGCAAATGCAAATATTCAAATTTAAATATAGGAACATAATCGTCTATCGTATTAAATAATAGGAACAAAATCATCTTTCATATTTAAATATTCAAAATTTGAAATTCAAATTCAAATATTCAAATTTAAATATAGCAACATAATCATCTATCATATTAAACAATAGGAACATAATCATCTATCATACTTGAATATTCAAATTTAAATATTTAGATTTTTAAATTCAAATACAAATATTCAAATTTTAATATAGCAACATAATTATCTATCATATTAAACAATAGGAACATAATCAACAAATTCTCTTAATGTCATTCCCTGTTTTTTAAGCTATATCAGATCATAATCAACAATGTATGAAACCAGATCCAATCCAAAGTTTCGTAGCAAATGGATTATCAAATCAAGACAAGTATGTTTTTTGAGGTTAGCATGAGAGGCTCCTGCTAAAAATATATTAAAACGAAGCAAGGGGTCGAGCCCCAAAACAAGAGAGACAGAGAGGGGGTTACAAGGATTCTAGCCAGCAGCGGGTAGAAATCCGGAGGGAGGGCGAGAAACGTCGAGATTGAAGAGAGAAAGTTACAAGAAAAATATTCAGCCAAGCCGAGAAGTCCGACACTACATTTTGAAAAATACATTGATTTCTAAATAACCAAATGGACCAAGTCGCAATTAGCACAATGTCCATAAATAAATCTTTGCGAAAAGCCCGCTTGGCCAGAAGCATCTTGTCTTCAATGGGGGCAATGGCTGTCCAGTTGATGTGGAGGAAGCTCCAGCACTGGCTGCTGAAGGGACACTCAAAAAACAAATGAGCTGTGGATTCATCCACCCCAGTGATGCAAAGGCAACAGCTCAAGTCTTGTTGTGGAGCACTACACCATAGCACAGAATTCCCTACCAACGTCTGTTAGGAAAAGTTAACATATACCGACCGATAGTTGGTCAGTACAACTAGCGACAAATTGTTGGTCGGTAATAATTATATATCGTATCAGACTGTTGGTCGGAAAAGCTAATATTTTTATTGTCAAACAGTTGGTCGGCAATAGTCTTTTTACTGATGAACCATCAGTCGGTAAATGTCATCCGTCGGTAATGGGCTTAATTAGCGCGGCCCAAAACTCTCCATACCACTCATGCACTGCCATTTCCCCCAACCCTTGGTCTCCTCCACACCACGGCGCCGTCCAGCCCGCACCACGCCGCCGTCCTGCATCGCGCCGCCGTCTCGCCGTCGCCGCACCACGCTTCCGCCCCGCACCGCGCCGCCGTCCCACCTTCGCCGCACCACGCCGCCGTCCCGCACCGTGCCGCCGTCCCACCTTTGCCGCACCTCACCGCCATCCCGCCGTCCGACGAGCCACGCGTCTGCCGTCCCGCATCGCGCCGCCGTCTTGTCGTCGCCGCACCACGCTGCCGTCTCGCACCGCGCCGCCGTCCTGCACCGCGCCGCCATCCCGCCATCGCCGCACCACGCCGCCGTCCCGTACCGCGCCGCCATCCCACCTTCGCCGCACCACGCCGACGTCCCGCCGTCCGACGAGCCCCGCGTCTTCTGTCCGCCGTCGCCCAGGAAGGACGTACACCGACGCCGACGCCGACCGTTCCCCTCCTCCGGTGCTGCCCCGCCCACAGATAACCTCCTCGTCGGGGTAAGCCTCCTGATCTGTCTTCCCTTCCTGTCTCCCTCTGATCTATTTGTGCGTGGTGGCGGCGGCCGGATCTTAGTGTAGTTCATTTTTGCGATTTTTTGCACTTGTAGATTATCCAGACAATATGTAGTGTCCAACTGTTTGAGATAGTTTATGCATTCTATTATATGATCCATATTTTTTTATCTCTGAAGAGAAAAATATGATACCCAATGGGAATATAATATGCTAAAATTTGTATGCCCATCCTACAAATCAATGGTGGAAAACATAAAAAAATTCAAAAACTAAATTCCATGACACCATAATAATCTGTATATTTTGGCATTGCAGATTATAAAAGTAGGGGATAAGATTGGCCTGAAGCACTTCAAGCCTGTAAAACCTCTGGGTTGTGGTGACACTGGCAGGTGCTAACAACTCCTGAACATCTTCTATACCATATGGGTATCTTAACTGTCAGATATTTTATATCTTTCTGATAGCGCGCTGCCAAGAAAAATGTTTACTTTGTCTGGATCGTAACAAAGTGGTAAAGACGGGCATAATTTTTTGTTTACTTTGGATTAACTAAAACAGTTTTTAGTAAAGAGGGAAGAGGCACTACAACAAAACAGGCAACTTCCGTCGGCCAAAGCCGACGGAAGTTAGCCCTTTCCCGACGGAAGAAGCCAACTTCCGTCGGCAAAATGCTATCTTCCGTCGGCCTTTGGCCGACGGAAGCGCGGCGACGGAAGTTAGCTAACTTCCGTCGGCCACGTCAAGCCGACGGAAGTTAGCGCCAAACTCTACCACGTCAGCAGAGGGGCGCTAACTTCCGTCGGCCAGCCTGGCCGACGGAAGTTAGGGGTCCCTAACTTCCGTCGGCTTTGACCCTAGCCGACGGAAGTTAGCCTTTCTGCCCACGTGGCCGAAACCAGCTAACTTCCGTCGGCTATGGTCAAAGCCGACAGAAGTTACCTGGTATTTTTTTTCCTGGTTCCCCTACTCACACTCACATCCAACCACAATTTCAATCACATTCACAATACACATCCAAATTCACATTTCACATCCAAAATCACATTCAAACTTCACATATATCATCCAAAATCACATCTCACATCCAAAACTTCAGCAAACATCCAAAATCACATAACACAACTTAATTCACAATCAAAGTCACAATACACATCCGCATTCACATATACCATCCAAATTCACATACAAAGTCACATAACATATCGAGATTCAATCCAGGTTCATTATACACTTCCATACTCACTGATCGCCCACATTTGGGTCGTGGGCGCCGCCGCTGCCTCCCGCTTCGTCCACATTTGCCCCGGAGGCTCCATCTTGACCAGGCGTACGGAAACACTGAAGAAATAGACAAAATTAGAAACGATCGGCCGCGGAAAAACCCCCGCTAACTTCCGTCGGCCACTGTCAGAAGCCGACGGAAGTTAAATTAACTTCCGTCGGCCTCCAGGGGCCGACGGAAGTTATTTAACTTCCGTCGGCTTGCCCAAAAGCCGACGGAAGTTAAAAAGGCCGACGAAAATTTCTAGTTTTCTTGTAGTGAGGGTCAACCTTGACACTTATTGATGATTAAGCTAATATCATAATTTCACCTTTACAAAGTGCAGGCTACTTACATAGTTATAAAAATACAATCCTCCAAGTTATAACAATGCATTGTTGTTACAAGCATGGTCTGGCTAATTCATTCAAATTGGTTGTGCATTTAAGCTAATGTGAATTCAATGGCTTTGTTCCCTCATCATGCAGCTTTGTATTTATTCTTAATAAACTTAAACAACCTGTTTAAGTACCTCTGTACCATCTCTTTGTTTTTTAATTCAGTGTACACTTGGTTGAGCTGCAAGGAAGTGGTGAATTGTTTGCAATGAAGGCTATGGACAAGTCAGTGATGTTGAATCGCAACAAGGTAATTTTAAATGATGAACACAGCAATGCTCTTTGTTACAGCCTTTCTGTCCATGCTGGATGTGATCAACTTTCTTCCTGTTGTTGCTAGTGTGAGTAGCTGCAATAAATTAATTGAACTCTCCCTGTCTCTCTCAGGTTCATCGAGCTTGTATCGAAAGAGAAATATACTCACTACTGGACCATCCATTTCTCCCAACATTGTATACTTCATTTCAGGTTAGCCTAACACTTCTATGACCAATACTTTATCCCAGATATTTTAAGTTGCTAGTTAAATAAAATAAGTACAGTTAGTTTCAGCTAATATGGCTTCCGTAAGGTGTTCATCATTTCACTGACATCAACAAGTAGCAAAATCAATACACTATATCAATTCAAGAGTAAATCAAACAACCAACACAAACCAGAACTGAAAATGTAATTTTAGTTTAGCTCAACCAGGGAACCAAAACAGAATTCAACTTGATACACATGAGAAAATAGCAAATCAGTACAGAATTGACACCTTCAGCACCTAAAACAAAAACCAGACTATGAGCTCACTGTGTGTTGATGCATGCCACTGAGCTCATGATATAGTGTAATTGATTGGTGTTAGTGCTAATTATGATTTATTTTAACTATGATTTATAATAGATTTGTAATAAATCTATTGACATGATTTATCTGATTGACATGTTTTGTAGGAAGGAAAAAGGCAAGGTACCATTTTGGGGGCAAATGGATTAGTAGCTTTTTTGATTAATGTATGTCGTGGTAGACGACCTTCTAGTCATTGTTTGGGATCATCAAGGCCGAGTATTTTGTGAACTTGTTATGGATGATTATGACTTTCACACTAAGTGGTGGATGAACTTGTATTTTTTTAGTAATCAATACAATGAAAAGATCGTGTATGGTTGACTATCAATTCTTCGTTTAATTATGGTCAGTTCCAAACATATAAATATATATTTGATTTCTATCGAATGTTCACTTATGTTTTTGAGAGATGATTGGTTTGCAATAGGCTATGAGAGTATAGTCAAGTGTTGGTCGGGAAAAATTTATTATTTAGCCGTAGAAAGTTGGTCGGTAATAGTCCATCGTCTAACTGTTGGTCGGTAAAAGTTCTAAGCTTTTCCTACGGACAGTCGGTCGGTAAAAGATTTTGAGCTGTGCCTACTGACAGTCGGTCGGTAAAAGTATAGTGTCCAACCGTCGGTCGGGAAAGAAACGTCGGTCGGGAAAAAAATTGTTGGTCGGTAAAAGTTTTTTATCCCCGACCAACAGTTGGTCGGCAAAGAAACGTTGGTCGGGAAAGAGCTTTGCCTACCGAACTTTCAGTGACTGACAAGGTTGGTCGGGAAAACTCTTTCCCGACCAACATTCGATCGCTAAAAGTGGTTTTACCTACCAACTTACCTGTAGGGAATTCTATGCTGTGGTGTAGTGGAGGTAGAATATGTTTCTGTCGTAAAATCACCTTGGAGTGGATTCTGTTTTTGAGGAGCAGCCAGAAGAACACTTTAATCTTGTTAGAACTCTTGGCTTTCCAAAGCCAAGAGAAGACAATATGGGTTGGGAATTCAGTAAACTGATTGTCGCGCCCCGATTTAATAAATCAGGACTTTATTGAAATTCCATAGAAAATCAATAAAACAAGACATTCATCATGCGACCACGTACAATACGGACAATCATTCACGGTTCGTAGACCGCATTAATACAAAAGTGAATAAAGGTGAAGAGAAACTAATAAAATAAGGGTCCTAGATGAACGCCTCCTTCCAGTCTCGCCTTGACTGGGTCGCTACTCCAGACCTTCATCCTCCTCGTAGTAGACGGGCTCTGATGTTGTAAGTCAACGGGGTGAGTACAGATGTACTCAGCAAGCCACCGAATGCAAATATAATGCAAGGTAATAACAAGGGAGATAGTGGCTAATTTTGCGGAAGCAGCATAATTGTAAAGCTTTAAATGTGAGCAATTTATTAGTACGGAAAAAGTAAACATGTGTGTGTGTGCATCATCATCTTCTAACTCGAGGGGTACAGTCAGCCCCACCTCGCTCAACAATTGTAACGAGATGTACCATGCCATGAATAACTTGACCATTCAAACAATTGTAATCTAACTGCGAGTAGTCACACAACCCGCCCTTGACCGTGGGCTCGGCTTTTCGAAAAGATTAAATTACTCTGATCAGAGATGTACCACTGTACCCACAAGGCACGCACTCATCACCTACACCGAAGTGTAACGAGATGACCCATCACACGGGAACTCGTGCCAAAACCTTCCATATAGTCCTCCCCGACTCAATAACACCCTCTTATGGTTTCATATGGTGTCCCGACGCATCGGAGCCCCACCATACCCCCCCTTGAGCCTCGTCGGTACAAGTCGCCCGTAGGCTAGCCCCTTGCCCCCTCCTCTATGGTGCATCGAGCCGGAGTATTCCATACTTCCAGTTAGGACTTACCCATTAGACTTGTGGTTGGTACGGAAGTGCTTTGCAACAGATCCCGCAGACCGGTCCTTATAGTGCCCCGAGTGCGACAAACCAGTGCCCGAGCTTGCACCCGGAACCCACCATACTTATAACCTAGCCAACTCCAACAGAGTCCAGAGACGAGAATAACAGGGAAATTCATATACAGAATCCAGCTATCTACGACTCATTCTTTTTATCCTATAGCAGTTGTGCCGGTACATTGGGCACTAGCTAATATTTTTATAGTAGAGTGACAAGGAGTTAAGGCTCAATAAGCATGGCTTGGGTTTGCACACAAGGACGGGGATCTAATAAATATAAGTGTAAGGCTTGATTGTTAGACTAATGCAATATTAATCTATGGGTTATAGCGATAACTTATTAAAACATGGGCTCAATTATGATCAACTGTTTCCACAGAGGTGGTCGATGACTTGCCTTGATCAGCAAAGGGGGATGGAGGAACCTCGGGGTAGAACTCCTGCTCCTCGATGTACTCGTAGTCTTCTTGATACGGAAAAATAATTAATACATTCAATAAACAGATAAAATCCACCAAATAAAGGAACATACATAGTTGTGGGTGTTTTTATGTGAAGTAATCATTTTAATATTCTGAGGTTTTGTATAAAACATTAAAGTTTATCCTTTTAGGATTTTTCCTAATTTATTTTCTTTATTATTAATTTTATTCCTAAAGGGTTGTTATTCATTTATTTATTAAGAATATTTTGGGTAATAGTAACCTACTGTTTTTATGGCATTAATGTGTAGAGAATATTATTCTGGTTTTAACAAATTTGAATGGTGAAATTTGGAGTTAAAATGAGCAAGATATGAATTTTCAAAGTTTAAACAATTTTCTGAATTTTATTTAAACTGAAAATCAGTCCCTGGTCCACGGTGAACCAGGTTCACCGTGAACCCGTGACTATGCGCGTGGACCCGAGCGATCTGGACCGTTGGATCTGGATCCAGCGGCCAGATGCGAGGCGGGTGGGTTTAATGAAATCGGACGGCCCAGATTAAAACGTGGCGAAAGGGTATACGTGGACGCACGGGATTAAGTCAAACTTTTAAATAGAGATTGACGGCTCAGATTAAGAGATACCGGTTTGACCGGATCTGAGGGCTCAGATTAGATCCCCACTGGATCTAATCTGGACCGTTCGCTCGGGATCGTGTGGCTCGGATGGATTCCGGCACGGCACGCGGTGACGAGGGTAGTTTACCCTTCGTCTCCGGCGACGGCGGGCTCGGGTGCGGCCACGGCGGCGACGGCGAGGGCCTAGGGGCCTAGCTAGGGCCAAAAATGGAACGCGGGGAGTAAGGGGGTCACGATGATACCTTCGACGGCGATGATGGGGGCTTGGAGGTGACCGGCGGCGAGCGTAGACGACGGAGGGCGTACGGGTGCTCGACGGCGACGGCGGTCCGGCGGTGTCCACGGCCAACGGAGGGGTGGACGAGGTGGGGTAGTCGACAACGGACCCGACGGTGGCGGCGGCTAGGGCGGCGGGGGTCCGAGGCGGCGGCGATCGCTCGCCGGAGGTGGAGCAGGGGAAGAGCTCGAAAAGTGGCAACGGCGCTCTGGAGGGCTTCGGCTAGGGCTTTGAGTGGTGTGGCCGAGGGCGGCGACCGGAGGGGCTTTTATAGGGGGTCGCCGGCGTCAGGATGGCAGGGAACCGAGGGGATCCCGAGAGCTCCGGCGATCTCCTTCCAAGCTTCGGGTATCTTACCTAAAGCGTAAAAACGCGTCGTCGTGGATGGAAAGGAGGCGGTGGCATGCGGGGGAGGCGATTCGGGGCGATCCAGAGCGATCCGGTGGCCGGCGGCGAGGAAACAGAAAGGGATCGCCGGGGAAGGAAAGGGGAGCGATCCCCTTCCATCGGAGACGAAGGACCTGACATGTGGGCTCCACCTGTCAGTGGGCGAACGGGAAAGGAAAGGGGCCGACAGGCGGGGCTGAGCGGTCAGTGGGCGAACGCGAGCGCATGGAGGCTGACACGTGGGGCCAGGCGGGGCGTGGGCGGGAGAGAGAGGCGGGGGAACGCGCCGACAGACGGGTCCCACTCATCAGTGGCTCAATGCTGGATTGGGCCGGGCTCCGGGTGAATTCGAGGTTGAGGCCCATTAAGGATTAAAATTGTTTTCTGATTTAAATAATTCCAGTAATTCATTTATTTGTTTAAGGGTTGAATCACTGTTGATAAAAATTTGTAAAAATTCCTAAAATTATATTTTGGTCTCTAGTTCATCTCATAAATTTTTCAAGTCCAGATTTTGAGTATTTCTCCCTGTTTGGTTTTATTTGGGTTCTTTTGTGATTTTTCCTTTAATAATAAATCCAGAAATGATTTAAATAATATTTTCTTTTATTTTAATCCTTTTTAATTTCTGGGGTGTTACACTGATGTCTGTAAAATCGGCTGGAAGAATAAATTGGAGTCCCCCAAATGAAAGACCAAGTGTCTGGGACCTGAAGGTGGTTAAGGTTCCCTAGGATAATCGAGAGGAGATTGAATTCCAGAAGATTATCTTGGGACAGGGGAGAAAGAAGTTGTCCTCGAAATGAGCCTGCCCCATGAAATGGCTGAAGGAGTAGTTGGGCATCTTGGAGAAAGAGAAGAGCCTTAGGAGGGCAAATCTTAGCGGGGGATTGTGCCAACAATCGTCCCAGAAGGCGACTGAGGTACCACTGCCAGGCAGGGGGTGGGCAATACCCCTGAAAATAGTGGAGAGCTTAAGGATCTCCTTCCACCAGCGGGAGCCTTTCGGAGGGGCGAGGTGAGGAGCCAGGGAACAGTTCTGGTAATGTCTCTAGACCAGATGGACCCAGGGGGTGTCTGCCGTTGAAAAGAATTTTTGGGCATGCTTGAGCAAGAGAGCCACATTCTGGGTTCTAAGATTAATGACACCAAGTCCACCTTTGAGCTTGGGCTTGCAAACACTGCTCCAAGCAACTCTCGGATGGAAGAAAGAGGATGAATTGTATCCTCGCCACAGGCAGTGGCGACGGGCACGATCAACTTGGTTAATTACCTTGACAGGGAGTTTAAAAGTTCACATAGCATAGGTGGGAAGGGCCGAGAAGACAGAGTTGACCAGCTGAAGTTTACCAGCCAAGGACAGGCAAAAATTAGTGGTAGATAAGCGACGTTCAATTCTGTCCATGAGTGAGCTAAAATCCCTGAATTTAGGCGCAAGGGTGCCTAGAGGGAGGCCCAAATAAGTAAACGGAAGGGTTTCCAATTTGCAACCGAATGTGCCCGCCAAGATACGAGCGTCATCGTCGGAGATGTTAAGAGGGATGAGGCTGGATTTGTCGAAGTTGACCCTGAGACCTGAGGCAAAGGAGAAGGAGTTGAGAAGAGCTTTGAATAAAAAGATGTTTCTCTGATTGGCATGAAGGAAGATCATGGTATCATCCGCATATTGGACGATTGGGAAGTCGTCATTGGTATTGTGACAAGCAGGAGCGTCAAGGAACCCCAAGGTAGCGGCCCGGTTGACAATGTGCTGGAGGAGATCGACAGCAACCACAAAGAGGAGAGGGGAAAGGGGACCCCCCTGCCAGACCCCCCTCTTGCAATGGAAAAATTTGCCCGGTATACCATTGAGGAGGACAGAGGAGTGTCCCGAGGCAAGGATGGCTTGAATCCACTCTATCCATTTGGGAGGAAATCCCACATGTTTAAACATGAGAAGGATAACAGAGTATTCGATGGTGTCAAAAGCTTTTTCAAAGTCAAGCTTCAGGATGACAGTACTGGCTTTGGAAGATTTGCAGAGATGGGTGTATTCGAGGGACCAAGCGATGCAATCTTGAATGGATCGGGCTTTGATAAAACCATATTGATTTTTGTGGATGATAGAAGGAATGGTAGGTTGTAAACGATTAGCCAGAATTTTCGTTATAATTTTGACGCTAGTGTTAAGAAGAGAGATGGGTCGAAAGTGCTTAACCAGGGAGGCATGTTGAGATTTCGCTATAAGGGCAATGTAGGAACCATTAAGCGGCAAGAGGAGAGCAGGGGAAGGGAAAGAAGAGAAGGATCGAGCGAGATTCAGGAAATCGTGTTTGATAATGGGTCAGCAAAGTTTGAAAAAAGGCCATTGAACCCGTCAGGACCAGGGGCCTTGTCCGATGGCAAATTGCGAATCACATGGTCGAATTCGTCAGCCGAGAGGTCAGCAGCCAGGGAATCCAGCCCAGGATGGCTGGGGATTAAAGTTTGAAGGTTAAAACTCATTGTTGGATTGGAAGAGAAGCCCATTTTACCAAGGAAGAAGTCGAGAAAGGCCGAGGCCTTGTCTTCCGCGGAGTAAGTCCAAGTACCCTGAGGAGTTTGAATGGCAGGAATTAGGTTTTGGCGCTTGCGAGCACTTGCAGCAGCATGGAAGAATTTTGTATTCTCATCACCCAATTTCGTCCACCTCACCGTGTAGCGCCGACGCCAATATATGTTTTGGAGTTGAAGGAGGGTTGCGATGTGGTCTTTGAGGATAGTTCTAAAGATTTTCTCTGGTTGGGAGAGAGGCCGGAGATCCTCAGTGTGGTCTAGAAAATGGATAATTGCGGTGGAGTTGTTAATACGAGAGCTAAGAGGGCCAAGTTTAGAATGCCACGAGGAAAGCCGCTTTTGTAGCACACGGAACTTATGAGCAATTTTGTAAGCAGGGTTCGAGAGGGAAGAGGAAGAGTTCCAACTGGAAGCGATAGTGGGAAGGAAGTGAGGGAGCTTTGTCCAGAAATTCTCAAAGCGGAACAGCGAGGAGCGGGGAATGGTTGTAGCAATACGAACAAGGCACGGGCAGTGGTCAGAGAAGGAATTAGGGAGAGCTTCAAAGTGTGTGGCGGGAAAGGAGGATATCCAATGAGCAGAGGTTAGGCACCAATCAAGCTGGACCAGGAGAGGTGGAGATTGCATGTTGCTCCAAGTAAAAGTTCGACCCTGAAGATGGATATCCATGAGGCCAAGAAGGCTGATGGAACTATTGAAAGCATTCATGATTGCGATATTAGCCCCCTGTCTATTGCGGTTTTCAAGAAAACGATACATGTTGAAGTCTCCCGTGAAGAGCCAATCATCATCCGAGTGGATGATTAGGGAGTGAAGCCACTCAATGAAGGCAGGTCTATCACGACTATGGCAAGGGCCATAGACGTTGGAAAGGAAGAGCTAGAGTGAAGGGTACCCACGAATTGTGAGCTTTTCCAGGCCGTGAGGAGGCCACCAGACGCTCCAATAGAAGGATGGAAGAGAAAACAATCGAAACGTTTAGGGAGGAATTTATTTCTTGCAGACAAATAATGTCCGCAAAGCTGAAGGTGACAATGTTGCGAACGGCAAGGCGCTTACTAGGAGCGTTGAGCCCACGGACGTTCCAGGAGACAGCACGCCACTCGCGAGATTTAGACATGTAAAAGCGATAAGTAGAGGCCCCAGGAAGTATGGCCGGACCCGGACGAGGGCGGTAGGGTGAAACCCTCCCAACCGGGAAGAAGGAGCTTCCAGACGAAATGAACAAGTTTAAATACAAAGGTAGGGCGAAGCCTACCACCAGAAACGTGGATAAACGAACGAGAGTACCAAAGATCACAGTCTGACAAAGGAAGTAATCAAACACAAAAAAGCGCCCCCGATAGGCCAGGATGCTGGAGGAAGGCGCGGGGTTCTTGTAATTGGGGAGCTTCATGGGCGGACGACCGGGACAAAGAGGCTAAGCTTCCCTGGGCAGCTGAGCAGCTCCAGGTCGGTCTTCCATGGCGTGGTCATCAGAGTCACTGGACGTAAGAATGGAGTTAGTGACTTTGGACTCCTCAACGCCACAAAGGTTAATAGCAGAGAACCGAATTTGTGAAATGGAAAGGGTAGGACAGGGAGTGTCAGACCTTGAAATGTCGATGAATTCTTGATGCTCGGGTGCTCAGAGAGGGCGAGTCCCTTGCGTGTAGACTTGAAGCCTTTGGATTTGAGGCGCAGCCGGAGACTTCGCCGGAGCCCTTTGTCCGAGAGAGGCATCAGAGCAGTGGGTTGGCGGTTGAGAGGAGTAGACGAAGGGGAGGAGATCCTTTCCAGGTTTTGCTGTCTAGGACGACGCCTGGCGTAGACAAATTTGATAGGCCTGTCGTCCCTTGCCCACGGGGTGGGTTGAGCCAGGGGGAGGGGAGGCTGGTTGGAATCGATGGCCTGGTTGGAGGCGCCGTCTTGGGGTGGAGGAGACTGTTGTTCTTCTTGCGGTGGAAGAGGTTGAGGCGACAGAATTGGCAGTTCCACAATGAGTGCCAATGAGGAGGCGGAAGAAACACCGGACACCGCCGTACTGTTCTGTGGCTCGGCCCCAGCTAAGTCTCCCACCTCCGGGGGTTCTTCAGCGGCAAGGTGCAGGAAGTCGAGCAGATCATCCTGGTCCGCCTCGGCCTCCAAATCATTGGGAATGTTGTTGTTGTTGAAAGGTTGCTGCTGCCAGTGATTGGCCAGGGGGCCAAAATCTTGTTGATCCGCCCAAAGTTGAACCCATTCCGGCTCTCCAGGTTGAACCGGGTCCAAGAAGGGGTGTGGGTTGCCATTGTCGGGAGGTGGCAGAGCTTCATCACCGGGCCATCTATCCGCTAGGTCCGATTGGAGGAGGTAAACTGGGAACGTCCACGATCGGCTAGCGCCGTCCATCTCTCTGCCATGCTTTACAGTGAGACTTCTCGGCACGTCCAGATCATCATCATAGAGGACTTTGATCAGGACACGAGCCAAACTGGGGTCTTGACTGTGCCAGAAAAGTAGCTGGCCGAAGGAAGAACAGATTTGTTGGATAAAGTCTAGGGTTTTGAGGTCCAGAGGAAACCCTAGGAACATGATCCAACCCGCACGGGCGAAAGGAGCCGAGCGACAGTTCAAAGCCTCATTGTGCTTGATGAACCGAACCAGGCGCCCGAGAACGAAGATCGGGGGAGAGTTGACGAGGAAGTCCCTTTCAACAAGACTGGTGAGCTTGAAAATCCCGACTCCGAGAGGGTGAAGGCTGTAACGCTCAACCCAGAGCAGGAGTTGGTGTACCACTTGCTGGCGGATGGCGATCGAGAAGTCCGACCTCTCCGCTGGAGGGATGTGACCGTTAGACTCCACGATTCCATAGCACTCGTGGCGAGGGACGATCTCGCTCGAGAGAGCAATAGTGTTCCTCTAGCGGCGGAGCGGGCCTCCTCCATCCCGGAGAGTGCCTCCGAACGGGACGAAAGGGAGTGGGTTCGCCAGAAAGTTGCCATGGCAACAAGGGGAGCTTGGGAGATGCAGGAGGGGCGCTGGAAAAGACAAGTATGTTACATCAACTTCAACAATAGCCCTCAAATCAGGGCCCCTACTTTTCATTTGAGGGCACCCCTTATTTTTGAGAGACTTATTTTCTGCGTTCCACTCCAAAAGCGGCTCTCAAAACAGAGCCCCTATTTTAAATTCCCACCATTTTTTCGCACACTATACACATGTATTTGATAAAATCATAGTACATAATAAATTATTTATTATTAAATAATTAATGACTATATTTAAATATTCAAATTTTAAAATGCAAATGCAAATATTCAAATTTAAATATAGGAACATAATCATCTATCGTATTAAATAATAGGAACAAAATCATCTATCATATTTAAATATTCAAAATTTGAAATTCAAATACAAATATTCAAATTTAAATATAGCAACATAATCATCTATCATATTAAACAATAGGAACATAATCATCTATCATACTTGAATATTCAAATTTAAATATTTAGATTTTTAAATTCAAATACAAATATTCAAATTTTAATATAGCAACATAATTATCTATCATATTAAACAATAGGAACATAATCATCTATCATATTTGAATATTCAAATTTTTAAATGTAAATAAAAATATTAAAATTTAAATGAAATACAAATATTCAAATTTAAATATAGGAACATAATTATCTATCGTATTAAACAATAGGATCATAATCATCTATCATATTTAAATATTCAAATTTAAATATAGCAACATAATCATTTATCATATTAAATAATATGAACATAATCATCTATCATATTTGAATATTCAAATTTAAATACATGGAAAAATCATTTATCGTATTAAACAATAGTAACATAATCATCTATCATATTTAAATCTTCAAAATTTTAAATACAAATACAAATATTCAAATTTAAATATAGAAACATAACCATCTAAACAACAAGAACATAATCATCTATCATATTTAAATATTCGAATATTTAAATGCAAGTACAAATATTTAAATTTAAACAAGCGAGAAGCGTCCGCGCCATGTGGCGCTGATGAGAGCTGGGATAGAGGGCCTCGGGATTAGAGCTTGGTGGCCTATTTTGAGAGTCCTCCTATTTTTGAGAGCTGACTAGGGACCCTATTAGAACTTGTTTTTTCTCGCGAGCTCTCAAAAATGAGATTGAGGGCTCAAATAGAAGCCCTGTTGGTTGGAGTTGCTCTTAAACATTGGCGACTACTACCCATCACTTCAGATCCATCCATCTATCTAGAGAGTATTTGGTCCATGCTTAGGCTGCATCAATTAGCGATCCACATGTGCGATTAGGCAAGTAGCATCGCCACCAGCTGCTCGCCGTCCGTGGAAGGCCACGCGTTGCGGATTGACGAGGCGCCCGTGCCAGTCATCTCCATCGTCGTATCCATATTGTGCCCACTAGCTGCCATTGCTCAACTAACTAACTAACCTGCCTGCCGTACAATTGATACCATATGAATATACAACAATAAATTGAGTAAAGATTCTACCTTATCTACTCTCTCTCAAATTATCTAAATTCTTATTTCACTTGTGAAATTCATTATTCAGTAGCATCGACGACCTTGACTTTTTTCAGTTAGTTACAAGGTAAAACGGACCTGGTCACTTCCTGGTCCCTACCATGATATAAGTAGATGGAAAAACACTAAACCTGTTAATCACAGAATGAATGTATGCCTCTCTGTCTTTACACCTTGGGTATACAATGCAAGGTGCCTTTGCCATGCAACACAACACAACACCACTACCAAACTCTCTAAAAACTAGGCCACCAGCTCACCATTGCATCCATGGTCTCCGGTGCCCTGTACACTTGATGCTCTCATTGCCCAGCTTCAGATGTCACTGCTGGTGGTGGTGGAGACAGGCCGGAGCTGTCTCCCTGGTGGACTTGCAAGCTCGCTGACGAGGCCTGCTTGTGCCAGTGCTTCTGGGGTGGTCAGCCTTGCGCTTCCCATCTCCGAGAAGACCAAAGGCGACTGCTTCAAGAGCTCTTGCTGTGGGAGGCCTCACTCTGGTTCCTTGCCTCCGAGGATTCATTTCATGCGAAGCCTGAAGAGCAGGCTGAGAGTGAGGGCTCACAGGTACACTTCTTGTTGCCTCCCAAGCATCAGGAATCATCTCCATGTTTGAACCAGAGGCAGCCTCATTATCCTTGATGCTACCATGATTGTCTGATGAAGGGATGCATGCAATTGTAGTCGTCTTACCATCATGCTGTGTCTCTGGTTTAGGCTGATTAGCCAAATCACTGAGCTGAGTTGCTTCTTTGGCAGGTTTTGTATCCCCAGTGGTGATCTTTGAGTTAACTGTAGCCAGTTCATCTACCTTACGCTCAGAGGGCTTCGCCTTTGGCTTCACTGTATCCGTCTTCACGTTTGATGCATCCATTACCTGCTCAGACGGCTTCGCCTTTGGCATGATTTTCTTTTTTTCTGGACCGACAACTTTTGAGAATGAAAAGTTGTGTCGGCTGGTCTGACCATTGCTACAGCTAGTTAGTCTTCTGTGCTTTGACACCGGGATAGGTACTTACGCTTTTCACCTTTTGTTTTCTGGTCAAAGAATCTTGTCAAACCAACTGTGTCACCATTGCCATTAGAAGAATGGCCACTAACCGGAAAAACTGAGCATGATGCAGTTGCCATGTTTTGAAGAGAAACCACTTGTTTTTCATAGCCTGCATTGTAGGCTTCAACCGTTTCAGTGCCGTTCACATCAGCTGTAAGCCGTGCGCAATCTTCCTTACAGTTTGAAGATATGTCATTTGTGTCTTGCTCGTATGAGGAACTGACACTCACCATCTTATGTGAATGATGCGAAGGGACAAAACTAATATTTGCATCAGCAGGTAAGTTCCTTATCTCCCTCACTTGTGAGGGCTCTTCCCCTTGGACCAAGCTCGTATCAATTATTGTAAACTTTGGAGGTTCGTGATGGCCATCCAAAGAAACATCTTGGTTCAGTTTCAAGTCTGTGTCGCATCCATTTTTCTCAACAGCAACACCATTGCCCATTGCATCAGCCTCTATCTCAAGAAGAGTGGGATCTGCTGCCACTTTCTTAAGGACATCACTGACAGAATCAAAATAGTGAGTGCCTTTTGTGAGTTCACTTCTTGAAAACCTTTGAATACCAGGCACAACAAATACAAGGCAATTCTTCGTTGTGCTGACATCGTTTGGCTGCTCCGAGTGCCACCCTCTTGCAAGCAAACGGGGCCAGACAGCTTCCCAGAAAAGATCATTTGATCTTGTTTTGCTTATTCTGAAACCACCTGTCAAGAACTTGATTATATCTTCTAAAGAAAGCGAGGAAAAATCGTTGCCTGCAGGCATGTCAGGTTGAACAGAAAGAACTTGGTTTGGTTTAGATTGGTCCACAACAAACCCAGTCAAATCGTGCTTCCCTTTACCGATACCAACCGCCTTGACAAAAGCTTCTGTTCCAACAGCGGATTTTAGATCAAATACAAAATCCACAAATGATATTTGGCCATCGCTGAATGATTTGAAAATCTGCAGCATGTAAAAGCATTACAACTCATATCAAACAGAACGATAAAGAACATTTTGTGTTAATTTGACAACATCTGAGTTGATACCACAAGTTATGCCAAGAACATTTGGTGCTTGAAATTAATTAGTTATGTGAAAATGAACTAGGCAAAATTTGCTTGGAGCATCACAAATTTAACTCCTTGTGTATTAATCCTTGGCGAGGACTAGATAAAATAATGCAAAGCAAGTACTGTACTGTTCACAAAACGTAGATTAATGCACAGAAACTGCTTCAATTTTCAGGTGTACCGTCCATATTAGAAAATCCTATAATAATAAATGCGCTAAAGTGGTTAAATACGCTATATTCAAGTCCAGTCAGAACGCATACCATGACACTGAAAACCTCTCATTCTATTTACATGGGGTGAGAATTATAACTACGAAAATAGTTAAGAGATTAATTCAGTTGACAGAACATTACAGGGTTATAAACAGAGAAAGACAGCTTGAAACTGTTACTTTGAATAATGTAAGCGATAGATATAATAAACATAGCAACATGCAGGATACCATGGAACGAGAAACACTATGAGAACAAAACAGTGATGGAATGGTCATTCAGAGTTTCAGACTAAAAGAACATCATTTGATCATGAGGATAATTTCATACCGAGCCATCTCAATATCTAATTGTTCAGTGCTACGGTGAATGGAAGAAGTGGACAAGTGGTAAAATATAACATACCTTTTCCAACAAATCATGAGCTTCTTCAATGATTTTAGATTTCAGACGAGAAATAAGTTCCTGCCTTCGCCAACCTTCAAAAATGCGTTCTTGGAGAATGCATCTCCTGATGCTTGCTTTTCTGCAGCCTGACCATCTTTTATATGCTTCTGTTTTGTAGAACTTTCCATAATAGTAGGAAAGCACATCCCCAATAGTCTTATTACCTACAAACTTTCTCAACAGACACAATTCTTTGCCAAAAATATATAGACCAAGGAGAAACGATTCCACATCCTGATCACTCCAAAAGGAAGTGGATGAATTAGGCACAGGAGTAATTTGTTCAATTTCCCCTTGCTCTGTCATGGCCTTATCAGTGAAGTTTAGACCCCCTCGAGTGGAACATGGAGCTAATTTCTCATGATGTGCTTGATGACTCTCAGATTCTATCTGATCAGCTGGTAGCTCTGGATGTGGATCCTGATATGTCGAACAGCATTCGCTTGTGTTATTACTGGCTGGGCAACTCAAGGTCATTCGGCTTTCCCCATCTCTGCTACTGGCTCCATCTCTGGTACTGGCTCCATCTCTGCTACTGGCTCCATCTCTGCTACTGGCCCCATCTCTGCTACTGGCTCCATCTCTGGTTTCTGAAGAATGGTGCAATTGTAACTCCTCTTCCTTCTTATTGAATATAGGGAAATCATAACCAAGTTCCATGCAACTATCAAGTGAATTACTCATGTACTGACGGCGCTCATCATCTGTGGCAAGATTGGGAATCTCTGCCTGGTGGTCTTTTCCAATGAATATGTGTGGTGGTGAGTCATCATCCATATCATCTGATTGGTGTTCACCACTGTCTTCAGGCTCAAGTGACTCCACCTATCAAAATTATAACAGTAAAAGGGCCTTAATCAGTATTTTCACATTCATGTATCACAAATGAAGCTACAATAGGATTTTTTATTGCCATACCAAAGCAATTAATTTGGAATAATGAATTTATATCAAATAAAGGTCTTATTGCTGAAACCTATTTGATTTGATACATTGTGCTTGACTGATTGGCGTTTTGTAACGTTAGTGAATTAACAGAAACAGGAAGAGAGATATTCAAACCCTCAGTAAACAAAAGCGAGTATTTGTAAATATATGTCACATTGACACACAAAAACATATGCATCATCAATTCAACATCAGCAACAGATAATGAAGTTTTCCATGTATTTGGGAGTATGAATCAGAAGGGTGCATCATCAACATAGCTCTTGAATCTGAAAGATATTGATGAAAGAAAAATAGCTAATTACACGTAGTTTAACTAGTGAAAAAATTCTTCATTTTTAAGCTTGAGTCTCACTCTCATCTCCTAGAATTCTTATATACTTACATATTACCCATGATGCATCATCTTTATAACATCTGCAATATACTGTGAACTAACCCATGTTCATGAAACCTCTCATGTAGTAATATTGAGGAAAGAAAACAATGCTTTACAAAAGAGGTTAAATTTTCCCTGCAACACTAACTCGTTTGCAAAAGGCTTGTTACTGTCACAATGTAACAATGCTTCATAGCTGTGCAAACACTCATTATGCATTCAAAACGCCACATAGGAAGGATAATCAAACATACTTTCCAAGTCCAACACTTATGAAAGATCGCATGCATATTTCATCGAATGCAAGCAGTTGACTTACAGGTACCAAAACTAATGCAATGTCTAATCTGTATAACAACTAGCCAATTGCTTATAGGAATCAAAGAGTGCGCCATGACAGCATGACTATTGTCTATTGACTAGAGCCTATCAAGATTGCTCGCAGCGTCGCCCGTACATGGGCCTGAGGTTGCCAGGCATACTGCATACAATCCGAATGAGCAAAAATGGACTCATTTTCCTAGACACGGGGTCAACAATTGCATTTTTGCAAATCTGAGGACCGGCACGGTGGCACCACCACCACGGCGACCCACCCACCCCACGGCGGCGCATCCCGTCGAACACCAGAAACCAGGCGAGCCACGCGCGGCCATGACATGGAGCAGCACGGAGGCACGGCCGCCAAATCCATGGCCGGAGCCTGCTCCAAGAACACGTGTGCGTGCACGCACGAAACGCAGACCTAAAAAGATCTTCGGGAAGACGTGATCACGGAAGGAACCACCATGGCCAAACCCAGAACACGCTCACCGCGACACGGACGACCGCACGCCGCGGGAAAGCAAGGAGCAGCGCGCGTCCCAGCAAGCAGGCGAAAGCGAAGCAAGATTGGAGAAAGGAGCAGAGCGAGCCAAGAAACCTTAGTCTCCATGCACGCGAGACGCCGCCACCCTCCGCGCGAGGCCTCCAAGCTCGGCGGGGTCACAGCGAGGCCGGGCGCGACACGGTAGGCACGCGGTGAGGCCGGGTGCGCCGGTGTGGTGGGGGAGAGGAGAGGAGGGAGAGGAGGGGTGCTAGGCTAGGTGTGGCGGCTGGAGGGAGGTGAGAGAGAGAGGGGGAGTGGGATTGTGGCGGCTGGAAGGGAAAAATAGCTGATCAGTCGTGCGATTTAGTGCATCCAATAAAGATTTAACGGTTACATATGAAAAAAGTAAAAAATAGGTTTTCTATGTAACCATTGGATCTTGATTAGATGCATCAGATCGCATGATTACACGATTGCAGATTGTACAAGATATTTCCCCACTTTAATTTACCCCATACTTATTTGGAAAGTTTGCTGATTTGCCCCACCTAACAATTTCACCATATTTTAACTCTTTTTCTTGTGTTTTCAGCACATCAAATGTCTCTTTTGCCCTCCAGATTTAACTTGTTCCTCTCTGGTTAACTTGTTCCTCTTTGGTTCCATTCCCAGTGTAAGCACGGCGATGCGCGGAGGCCGCCGACAGCAGAGGGCATGCGAGGCGCATGAGGCTGACGGAGAGCAGTGTCGGCGCCCTAGCACGCGGGGTCACTAGCAGAGGCTACAGCTCGGGCGGTGACAGGGAATGGGATTGGCGCCGGAGGAGAATGGGATAGGGGACGGTGCCCGCCAAGCGGGGAGGCGGAGCAGCGGCGCCGGAGCACCTAGTTGCGCACGCGAACCTCATCAAGTGGGGCGTGAGAGGCGTACAGGCCAGCAAGGAGCGGGGTCGGCGGTAGCTGCGTCGAGCAGCTTAGCACACGGGGCCGACGGGGAGCAAAGCATGAGGGGCTGCCATCACGGCTGCCAGTGATGGCTGTTGCTTGGGGCAAGCGGCGGTAGGTTGGCTGACGAGCAAAGCGATAGAAAAGGGTATAACGGGAATTTGCAGGATGACAATCCAAAAAAGAATTAAAATAAAATGAAAATGTCTAATGGGGCAAATCTACAACCAATTATATCAATTTTGGGGTATATCTTCAAGGGATATCAACTTGGGGATAATTTTGCAAGTGCTCTTCAACTTTGGGGCATATGTGCAATTTTCTCGAGAGAAAGAGAGCTGAGATAGAGGCAGCGTGAGAGATTGAGAGAAGTTAGGGTTAAAATGGGCTAGGTTTCAAATGGGCTATTTGATCAAATTTATATAAACAGATTAGTAACTAAACTATTAAATATAATATTAGACATAATTTTAAATGTGTTATTAATTAATTATATATTTTGTCTTAAAAAATATCTAAAGTACGTTATTGTAACTTGATATTGTATTGCTCATGGTTCTTACGTTGGTAAGGCGAGGGCAGGAAACTACCACCTTCTAGATGCTTAGGCGAGTTAGGTGTGAGGTGACACCATACACATACACTACTCTCTACTCTCCTCTAGTTAGCTATACTGCTGCGGAAGAGTACAAACCCTGCTAATATCTAATACTAATTATAAATCAATCTCCAGCTGAAGAGGAGAGGACACATGAGAGGATAGAGCTGGGACTTGGGCCGGATTTTTTTGGGCTGGCCCAAAGCACGTAGGTCCAGCCCACGCAAAGCACGGCCCATGGATGGGTTGGGCCGGCACGGCCCATACAAGGGTCGGACTTGGGCCTGGAGGTTAGGCCCGATGGACGGCCCGGGTATGACCTTTAAAGTGGGTCGTGCTTGGGCCGGCCCGGCCCAGAAAGGCCCATGGATCAATAATTCATATGCGTCCACAATGCAACATGTTATTAAAAATTAAAAAATCTGCAAATTACCATTTGAATATACCTTTATATCATGTGTAAGACAAATCAAAATTTGAGTCATTCGTATATAGGACAAATCAAAATGTAAATATATATGCGCGAGAGCAAAGAAAGTAGTATTAATAAACTAGTATCATGTGTAAATTATTAATAAAATTCATTTTCCCTATTTTTGGGTTGTTCTATTAATTTATGTGAATTAGAATTTCATTATTCAAAGATAAATTAAATAAATATTTTCATAACCCTAGTAAGAGATCGTCTAACAAGCTCTATGAGAGGAGACAAATTAAAGCAGACAGATGAGAAATGTGTTGAGAACCATCGGCAAGAAGCTAGACCTTCTGCCATGTTCCGAGCAGGAGCGAGTGGCATTCGCCGCTCACCAGCTCCAAGGACCCCGCCGCGGAGTGGTGGGACAATCTCCGTGAGACTCAGCCTGAGGGCCATGACATTTCGTGGGCTGAGTTCACCAATGCTTTTCGGGCCGCCCACATTCCAGATGGCGTGGTAGCCCAAAAGCAGCAGGAATTCCGGGACCTACATCAAGGAAGCAGGACCGTTACGGAGTACCTGCATGAATTCAACCGGTTGGCCCATTATGCACCGAAAGAAGTACGCACGGACGCCGCCCGCCAAGACAAGTTCCTTCGGGGACTGAAGGACGAACTCTCCCTTCAGTTGGTCTCTGGGGATTTCACCAATTTTCAGAAATTGGTAAATAAAGCTATTATTCAGGAAACTCAACAAAACAAGGTGGACCTGAAGAAGCGTAGGATGATCGCCTACAGCCAACAACAAGTAATGGTGTCAAAGCCACGCTCGGTGAATCTGCCTCAAGCCCCAACCACTACCGAGCCACGAACCACCCTTAGAGGGCCAACCTCGGGCATTCTACCCCAAGCACCACCAGCCGGAAGAGCTCCCGTACAAGCTACCAGATACAAGAGGGACAGGCACAGCAACCCAATCGTGTGCTTCAACTGTCGTCAAGAAGGCCATTTCTCCAACATGTGCCTCTACCCCAAGCAGGCGCCACCCTCCATCCCAAACCCGATGGGACGTGCCCAAGTTCACCACATCTCCACCCAAGAAGACCAAGGTACGACCAAAGACACTTCCATTTTGGTCTCAACCAACCCAGATCCGGAGGTCACTTTGCCTATTTCTGATGTAACCTCTTCTACTAATCCGGAGCACCCGTAGAACCCCGTCCCCTAGTCTTCCTGAGGTTTGCTTCGAATCTCGAGGACGAGATTCTTTGTAAGGGGGATAGGATTGTAATAGCCCCAGAATTAAAATAAAATAAAATAAAAGAAATATATTAATAAAGGAATTTCTGAATTTTATTATTAAAGAAAACTCCTAAAAGAGCCCTATTAAAGACAAACAGAGATAAATATTCAAAATTTGGACTTGAAAATTTTATGGGATAAACTAGAGGCCAAAAACTATTTTTGAGAATTTTTACAAAATTTTAGCAACAGTACTTAAAGCCTTAACCAAATAAACTAATTTCTGGAATTATTTAAAAGAAAAATACATTTTAAATGCTGTTGGGCCGAAACCCTCAAAGCTTCCTTGGCCCAGCCCAACCCGCAGTTGAGTCGCTGACGGGTGGGACCCGCCTGTCGGCGCCGTCCCCCCTCTCTCCTCTCCCGTACACTTGGCCGGCCCCACCTGGCAGCCACCGACGCCCCCTCCCTCTCGCTGCCACACCGGGCCCGCTTACCATCCCCCTCTCCTTCGCGCGCGCTCGCTGACAGGTGGGACCCACCTGTCAGATTCATCTTCAACAAAAGGAAGGGGATCTCCCCTTCCATTTCCGTCGGCCCCCTTCCGGTTTCAGCCGCCGGCCGGCCCCCGTGCCCGTTTGGCACCCGTATCTCGACCCCCCCACCCTCCGGCGATCCTCTTCCGGCGTTTGCCACGCGTTTTCACCCTGTATAGCAAGCGTTCACGCGATTTGGAAACCTTCGGGTTTCCTCCTGTTCCCTGCCAAAAACCCACCACCGGCACCCCTTTATAAAGCCCCGGTCTCACCGCGTTTCTCCACGCCAGAGCGCCGCCATTCAATTTCCCCCCTCACTACCGGAAAGAATTTATTTGCCGAGTGCCACACACTTTGCCGAGTGCATTTCATCGGGCACTCGGCACAAAGGTGTTTGCCGAGTGCCCGGTGAAATGCACTCGGCAAAGTGTGTGGCACTCGGCAAAGACTAGGGTTTGCCGAGTGTCACGCCACAGGCACTCGGCAAAGCCCTTGAAAAATCGCCCGCCCATTTTTTTGCTGACGACGTTATGGCGGCAGGGTTAAAAATCAAATTTGCCGAGTGCCACTAATGGACACTCGGCAAATGCTATCCTTTGCCGAGTGCCACAAATAAAAACACTCGGCGAAAAATATCTAGTTGCCATTATTTCATGTGAAAACATATTTTGAGTCCTAAACACATTTTTAAAATATTTTTAACCTGAATTTTTTTACAGTCTTAATTGTACATCTGTTAATCCATGGAAAATTTTCATATTTTTCAGAGTGGGTTTGCTATTTGTAATAAATTAATCATGTTTATAGGATTTACTTCGAAGTGGGTCAAATTTCAACTGCACGTACATGAAATAATGACTCAAAAATTATAGAAAAATCATAGTTATGTTCATGATTACGGTTTTAATCTTTTACAACTAAATATAACTAAATATTTAAAATATAATTTACGACACTCGACCCACAATATGGAGCTTAATGGTTTTTTAATTATAGAAAATTTAATTGATGCCTAAAAAATTTTACACTTGACATGGTGTCATTATAGCATACATATATACTGTGGTAAAAATTTAGTAATGTTTTGACAAAATTTTCATGTATGACCTTTTGAAATTTGACAATCTTCGAGAAGGTTAGGAGTTTAGGGATGGAATGAGTGAGGTTTAGAAGCAAATCAATATTCAAATCTTTGTTTGAACTTAAAAATTTTTGTACTACTAAAACTCAATTTATCTTATACCATGTCAAAAATTGTCAATTTTTAGAGTTAGTTTGCTATTTTTGGTTAATTAAAGTTGTTTATAGGATTTTAAGTAAAAGATCCCAAATTTAAACTACAAGTGCCTTATATTTGTTTATTTGAACTTAAAAATTTTGTAGGATGCAATATTAGTGTATATTATATAATGCCAAATTATGGGATTTTTTACTGTCTTTATTCTAATTTAGTTTTTTTAAAACAATTTTTAAAAATCTTTGCCGAGTGCAATATTTGTGGCACTCGGCAAAGAGCAAATAAATATTCTTTGCCGAGTGCTATTTAAATAACACTCGGCAAAGTACTGTAGGAACCCATTATTTCATGTGAACTCATAATGTTTGCACACATATGTCCTTTTATACATTTTTTGAATTTTTTTTACATTTTTAATTCAACATTTTGTAACTCATGGTAAAGTTTCATATTTTTTGGAGTGAATTTGCTATATTTAAATAATTAATCATGTTTCTAGGTTTAATTCGAAGTAGGTCAAATTGAACTGCATGTACATGAAATAATGAATAATAAATTGTATAAAAATATATTAATGTTAATGAGTCTATTTTTAATCTTTTAGCACTACATATAACTATTTTTAAAAAAATATAATTTACGACACAAGGTGAGCAACATGGAGCTTAATGGTTTTTTAATTATAGAAAATTTAATTGATGCCTAAAAAATATGATACTTGACATGATGTCATTATAGCATACATATATACTATGGTAAAAATTTCAAAATGTTTCGACAAAGTTTTCATGTACGACGTTTGCAAATTGGAGAATCCACGAGAAGGTAAATGTGTTTAGGGATGGAATGAGCTAGGTTTAGAAGCAAATCGATATTCAATTCTTTGTTTGAACTTAAAATTTTTTGTACTACTAAAACACAATGTATCTTATACCATGTCTAAATTTGGGATTTTTTAGTACTAGCTTGCTATTTTTAGTTAATTGAACTTCTTTATATAATTTAATTAAAAGATCCCAAATTTGAACTACAAGTGCATTAAATTTGTTTATTTGATCTAAGAAAATTTGTAGGAGTAAACATAAGTGTATATTATATAATGCCAAATTATGGGATTTTTTACTGTCTTTTCCTATTTTATATTTTTTAAAAAAAAATAAAAAATCTTTGCTGAGTGCAATTATCCCTGGCACTCGGCAAAGAAATGGTTTATTTAAAAAAAAATTATTGCCGAGTGGTTTACTGGTGGCACTCGGTAAACCTTTTTTTTTAAAAAAAAATTGTTCACCGAGTGCCTCCCAATTTGGCACTCAGCGAACCTTCGAAATAGGTAAAAAAGCCCCGCAGATCTGGGCGCACAGTGCGCCCAGATCTGCCTCCCCCGCTCTCACAGCACCCCGCTGTAACACCCCAAATTTTTAAAACAATAAACATATTATTAAATTCAATTTCCTGGAATTTATATTTCTGAAAATACTTTTAATACTCTTTTATACCCTTTTGAACTACAACATAGAGTAGATGGCCAAACCAGGAGCTGAAAATTTTTGTATAGACTCCCAAGGCCAAGAAATATTTTTGAGAATTTTTACAAATTTTTAACCACTTTGGAAATGCCCCAAAAGGTTTAATCTATTTTCTGCAATTGTTTTTAATCAGAAAATAATTTCGAACAGTAATGGGCTCCTTCCCCCCCTTTCTCTCTCCTCCCGGCCAGCCCAGCCCGTTCTATCGCGCGCCTTAGACTGACAACCTGGCCCCACCTGTCGGCGCCGAATTCCTCCCCTCGCGCGCGAACCTGACACCGCGGCCCCACCCGTCAGTCGCCACCCCGCTCGCTCGCGCCCGCTGGCCAGTAGGCCCCACCTGTCAGCTTCGCCCTCAACCTCGCGCCAGGCCCCCCTAATCCCGCCGGCGAGAACCTCGCCTCGGATCCGCTCGCCGGCTCCCCCTCCCGTTAAACCGACGCCGGCCATTAACTCCCCGAGGCCCACCGCTCATTTAAACCCATAAAGGCACGCGTTTAAGCCCCCGGGAACGCAGCTCCGTGCATGGCCGAGCCCTCGCCGGCGACTTAAAACTCTCCCCCGGCTTTCCTTGCATGCGAGCCCCTCCGACGCCTTATTTAAACCCCCCTGCCTCCGCCGCGCTCGACCCCCACACCCTCGCAACCCTGGACCAAACAGAGCGCCCGTAGTTCACTTTTTAGCGCACTCCTTCGGTTCCGCCTCCAGCCACCGCTCGCCGTCGCCGGGACCCCTCTCCGTCCGCACCGACCGCACCGCCGTGACCGCCAGGACCTCACCAACCCTGGCCACCGCTCCATCGACGACGAACCTCGCCGGAACGCCGTCCCCGCCAAGGAACCGAGAACCTTCGCCGCCACCGCTCGTCGCCGGCCTCACCCCGTCGACCCCGGACCACCGCAAGGGTACCCTTTTGTTCCCCTCGATACCCCCTTTCCGTTTTTAGTCCTAGCTAGACTAGATAACCCTCGACCTCGCCAGAATCGCTCACCGTCGCATCGCCGGAGTCGGGGAAGAAGGGGTACCTTACCCCCCCGACACGCACTGTGCCGGATTCAATCCTGGCCGTGCGATCCAGATCCAAAGCTTAGGATTAAATCATCTGTTCGGTTTAATCCAGGCCGTCGGATCTGAGTGAAGCGGTACAGTGCGATCTCACGCGTTCGTTTTCATTTAAAACCAGCGTGCGATCTCGTGCGTCCACGTAGTACCCCTTCGAACGTTTTAATCCTGGCCGTTCGTGGTCACTTACGTGCCCCGCCTCGCCCTCGCGCGTCGGATCTGGATCCGACGGTCCAGATCGACCCAGGCGCACGCGCACAGTGCGCGGGTTCACCGTGAGCCTGGCTCACCGTGGACCCGAGGGATTTAAAATTTGAAAATAAATTCCAGAAAAGGTTTAAGACTTGTAAAATTCATATCTGGCGCATTTGAACTCTAAAAATTGCCATTCCAATTTCAGAAAATCCATAATAGTATTCTCTACATGTTTATGCAATAAAACAGTAGGGTTACTTTCACTATTTCATGTTTATTTAAATGAACATTTAAATACCCTAGGGTTAAAAATGTAAGTTTAATTATTTAAATTCCAGTGAAGTTTATATTCATTTATTTTATGTTGATAGGAACAAAACACTAAGTTTTCTATGAAGCTTTCATTTTAAATTTATTAGAGAACTTAAAAATGAGGATAACCCCTTTTAACCCCTTTCTAAAAAGGACTACTTTTTAAATTCCTTTAAAATTTATTTTTGAGATAAACCACAGAACCTTAACAATGGAAATTATTTTATTTTATTTTTAATCAAACCAACTGTAACTTATGTGCTTATAATGTATTGTTATATTATTTGATTGAATGTGTTCTTCTTGTTTTACTTTATTATATTAAAAAGACTACGACGTCGCCGAGGAGCCGGAATACTTCCCGGAAGTCCCTCCTTCGCCTTTCGCTGAACAAGGCAAGTCACCAAACCAATCTTTTGAGCATATTGAACCCATGTTTGATTAAACTATCGCTAAAACACATAGGTTATATGTGCATTAGTCAAATGAACCCTTACATTATATTTATTAGGATCCCCCGACCTTGATGTGCAACCCAAGCCATGCTATCTCGCCTAACCTCCTTGTCACCATATGATCAATGATATTAGCTAGTGTCCAATGTATTGACACGATCGCTATAGGATAAAAATGAGTCGTAGCAAAATGGTTCTATTATATGATCCCCGTTACTTCTTATCCTTGGAAATTCTGTTGGTGATGAGTTATGGTTGTGAGTGTATGCATGGTGGGTTCCGGGTGCAAGCTAGGGCATTGGTCGGTAGCACCCGGGGCACTATAAGGACCGGTCTGAGGGATCCGTTGCAATACACTTACGTACTAACCACAAGTCTAGTGGGTAAGTCCTAACTAATGTATGGGTTGTTCCAAACCGAGGCCACCATTTGGAGATGGGTCAAGTTGCACCTGCAGGTGACTTGTACCAATGTGGCGCAAAAGGGGGTGCGACGTTAGCCGGGATGCGGCCCGGCGCGCCGGCGAAACCTAGAGCGGGTGGTTATCGCTTGGAACATCTCATATTGAGGTTTTGGCACGAGTTCCCGTGAAATGGGTCATCTCGTCTGGGATGAGTGCGTGCCTTGTGGGTACAGTAGTACATCTTTGATCAGAGTCTAAAATCTTTTCGAAAAGCCGAGCCCACGGTCAAGGGCGAGTTGCGTGACATCCCCCAGTTAGTTTACTTTGAATATGTATGTGCATGATGGATTGACATGTAAGGACTGTTGAGCGAGGTGGGGCTGACTGTACCCCTCGAGTTAGTTGATGTTGATGATGTTCATGTTTACTTTCCGCATGATTAAAATATGATTATACTAAATGCAATAACTGAAACTGTACTTTTCCGCAATGTTAGCCATTACCCTTCCTTGTTTATTATCCTGCATTATTACTTGCATTTGTGGTGGCTTGTTGAGTACTTTTTGTACTCATACCCGTTGAACACCTCAGAGGATGCCTACTTAGAAGACGGTCTGGAGTAGCGACCCAGTCGAGAAGAAAGATCCTGAAGAAGACGTTCGTCATGCAGAATTTTAATTATCTTTATTACTGTTTTTACCAAAACTTTGATGTAATAAATATGGTCTGCGTACCATGAATACTGTCGTATGTACGCTGTCGCATGATGAACCTCTTGTGTTATTGTTTTTCTTATGAAATTCAATAATGTCTCGATTTGTTAAATCGGGGCGCTACAAGATGGTATCAGAGCCGACTCGACTGTAGGAAGCCAAACAGACCCGCCTAGCCATTAGCCACAGGAAATTATTTCTCGAAAATCTACTTCATAAACTTTGTTCCTCTCCTCACTTTTATTCAACTTGCTGTTTTGTAGATGTCGGTCTACCAAGTCCACAGCTACTGCCGCCACTACGAGGGCTTCGTCCGGGAGCTCCGTATGATGCTCACTTTCCTCGGGTTCCTCTTCGAGCCCGAATTTCAAGGAGTGTACCCCGACGAGTTCGCCGGGCCTTGCGACGTCTCCCTCACCGTCCACGGCTCCGGAGAACACCTGCCGCCCTACACCACAGCACTTGGAGGCCCGACTTTCGACGTCGCGTGCCAACGAGTCGCCCTTCAGGCCCTCATGGAGCTGAGGATGATCTATGATGATCGTCTTCAGAATTCGTCCTTCCGGCTTGTGCCGAAGCGTACTCCCGGCGCCCACCGTAGCATCTACCTCGGAGTTCACTCCGTGCGTGATCCGGTCATGGCCCGGCAGTCGCGTCTTCTACAGGCCATGGATGATCTCCACACCGAGGCGGTGCTCGACGCCGACGAGCACCATGAGGCGGTTGAGTTCCTTCGTGAAGAAACGAAGAACTTGATCCAGCAGAACGGCGAGTTGCAGCGCAAGATTATGCAGCTGCAGAAGGATATAGCGGAGATGGTTCCTCTTCTTCCAAGGAAGAAGAAGCCCATCCGTGAGCCCCTCCCTCGCCCCAAGAGGATCCCGCCACGACCCTCCCCCGCCAGGCCCTCTACCAGCGCCCCTACACCACGCCCCGGCCTCGTCTCCGACTCCATCATCGAGAATTTTCTCGAACCCACCATCTCTCTGGAGCCGCGCACACGTGGTTCCGAGAGCACGGAGACCGCCTCCGGTGGCGAGTAGGCATTAGGAGACGCTATTTAAATAAAAATCATAATTTTGTATGTGGTGCCGTCTGCAACGAGTTGGGTTGTAGATGGAATAAGAGCTTGGATGTAATGAACAATTTATACCACTCTATATATTTATGTGCTTGAATCTTATATGATATTTTTGGTTGTATTATTGTTTCGTCATCTTTTGCTTTATCACTATGTATATTCAGAAGATGGCCGATCACCAGAACACCGGTTCCAACAACGGAGCAGGAGGGAGCCGTGATGCGCCCGAGGGTGTTGTACCCAACTGGGGTGCAACGGGCCCGCGTCAATCTGGGTCGCCTTCCGCCAACCACCCCACCTTGGTGGAGATGATGGCGAATCAGAACCACCTGATCACCGCCCTCCTAACCCAAATGCAGAACCAACAGGCTCAGTTGGACCGTCTGCAGAACGGGGAGCCCGCCCCTCGTGCACCAGCACCCGCGCCCGCTCCGCAACTCTCCGAGTTTTTGCGCGTGCGTCCGCTCATCTTCTCGAGCACCACCAACCCGATGGAGGCCGGAGATTGGCTTCGCACCATCGGAAAGAAGCTCGACCTCCTCCCCTGCACCGACCGGGAGCGAGTGGCCTTCGCCACTCACCAGCTCCAGGGTCCCGCCGCGGAATGGTGTGACAACTACCGTGAGTCCCAGCCAGAGGGCCACGTGGTGACTTGGGCGGAGTTCACCATCGCTTTTCGCGCCGCCCACGTCCCCGCCGGTGTCATCGCGGTAAAACAGCAGGAGTTCCGCGACCTGCAGCAAGGCAATCGGACCGTCATGGAGTACCTCCATGAGTTCAACCGCCTCGCCCGCTACGCACCGGAGGAAGTCCGCACCGACGCCCTCCGCCAAGCCAAGTTCCTCAGGGGACTTAAGGATGAGCTGTCCATCCAGCTCGTCGCCGCCGACTTCGCCGACTTCCAACGACTGGTCAACAAAGCGCTCATCCAAGAGACTGAGCAGAACAAGCTGGACCTCAAGAAGAGGAAAATGATCGCCTTCAAGCATCAGCAGGCGAACTCTCAGAGGCCCCGCTTCGTCCCTCCGCCACCAGCGCCCGCCTACCATCCTCGGCCGCCTCACGCCGCCGGTGGATCCAACGCCAGGCACCCTCGCCCCGCTCCACCAGCTCCGGCCGCTCAGCCGACACCAGCCGCCAAGGCCCCGATCTTGAAGGATCGCCAAGGAAGGCCGGTAGTCTGCTTCAACTGCCGCAAGGAAGGACACTATGCACACCAGTGTCCCCACCCCAAGCAAGCCCAAGGCGCGGCACCCAACCAGGCGGTTCGTGCCCGCGTCAATCACATCAGTGCGGAGGAAGCTCAGGAGGCTCCTGAAGTCGTGCTCGGTACGTTTACCTGTGAATTCCGTACCGGCCGTCATATTATTTGACTCTGGAGCAACCCACTCCTTCGTGTCGGAAGGTTTTGTGAAAACAAACAAACTGGACGTGGTCCCTCTACCCATTCCCATGGTGATTGCCACCCCCGGCAATAGGACCTTAGCCCGCTTATACAGCCCTAAGGTTCAAATTGACATCCAAGGAGTACTGTTTAGGGCCGAGCCAGTCCTCATCCAATGCACCGGACTTGACCTCATCCTAGGGATGGATTGGTTGATGAAGCACAAGGGAGTAATCGACTGTGCCAACAAGTCCGTCACGGTGACCAACCCTGAAGGCGCAGCTGTCACCTTTCGGATGACCTGTCGCAAACCACTCGGAGCATCCCTTCGCTCGATAGCTCTTGAAGAGGTGCCTATAGTCAAGGAGTTTGCGGATGTCTTCCCTGAAGATCTACCCGGAATGCCTCCCAAGCGGGACATCGAATTCAGAATCGAACTTGTCCCCGGGACCACTCCAATCTCCAAGCGCCCGTACCGAATGGCCGTCAATGAACTAGCCGAAGTCAAGAGCAACATCGAAGACCTAGAACAAAAAGGGTACATTCGGACAAGTACCTCACCCTGGGGTGCACCTGTTATATTTGCCATGAAGAAGGACAAGACCAAGAGGATGTGCGTGGACTATAGAGCCTTGAACGACGTAACCATTAAGAACAAGTACCCATTGCCTCGGATCGACGACCTGTTCGATCAGCTGAAAGGATCCTCGGTGTTTTCCAAGATTGACCTCAGGTCAGGTTATCACCAGTTGAGGATTAGAGAAGAAGACATACCCAAGACTTGCCTTCACCTCCCGCTATGGACTCTACGAGTACACCGTGATGTCGTTCGGTCTCACGAATGCCCCAGCCTTTTTCATGAACATGATGAACAATGTATTCATGGAGTTCTTGGACAAGTTCATCGTGGTATTCATCGACGATATCCTCGTTTACTCCAAGACCAAAGAAGAACACGAGGCTCACCTCCGTCTGACCCTCGGAAAGCTAAGGGAGCAGCAACTGTACGCCAAGTACAGCAAATGCGAATTTTGGTCGTCTGAGGTGAAGTTCCTCGGCCATGTTATATCTGCCGGAGGAATAGCAGTAGACCCAACCACCGTTGAAGCGGTAACCAACTGGCTACAGCCAACGACCGTGACCGAGATCCGGAGTTTTCTCGGATTGGCCGGATACTATCGTCGGTTCATCGAGAACTTTTCCAAGATCGCCAAGCCTATGACCAGACTCTTGCAGAAGGAAGTGAAGTTTGAATGGACCCCCGACTGCGAAGAAAGCTTCCAGACCCTCAAGAAGAAGCTAGTATCAGCTCCCATTCTGACTCTGCCAGACATCCGGAAAGACTTCCACGTCTACTGTGATGCCTCTCGGCAAGGATTGGGATGCGTCTTAATGCAAGAAGGGAAAGTGATATCCTACGCCTCTCGACAGCTGAGGCCGCATGAGCTGAACTACCCGACCCACGACCTAGGATTAGCAGCTGTGGTTCATGCCTTGAAGATATGGAGGCATTACCTTGTGGGAAATCGGTGTGAGGTCTTCACCGACCACAAGAGCCTCAAGTACATATTCACCCAACCAGATCTGAATCTCAGGCAAAGGAGATGGAAAGGCTAAACCTAGGGATCACCACTCGAGCGTACCTCGCTGCCTTGGAATCTCGGCCTGTCTTAATAGACTAGATCCGAGAGAAGCAGAAGAAAGATCCGGACATCCTGGAGATCCAGCAGAACATGAGGAAGGGTAAAGCCCCTGGGTTTTCCGAAGACGAGCATGTTACCATCTGGTTCGGAAACCGGATCTGCGTACCCGACAGACCTGAGTTGAAGACCCTCATCCTTCAAGAAGCACACGATACTCTATACTCCATCCATCCCGGGAGTACAAAGATGTATCAAGACCTGAAGGAAAAATATTGGTGGGTCAGCATGAAGAGAGAAATAGCTGAGTATGTGGCCAAGTGCGACACATGCCGGCGAGTCAAGGCAGAGCATCAGAGACCTGCCGGACTGCTTCAACCTCTCACGGTCCCTGAATGGAAGTGGGAAGAGATAGGAATGGACTTCATCACGGGACTGACCAGGACCCAAGCTGGTCATGATTCTATCTGGGTGATCGTCGACCGACTCACCAAGGTAGCTCACTTCGTTCCGGTCAAGACAACGTACACCGTCGCCAAGTTGGCCGAGTTGTATATGACCCGAATCGTGTGCCTCCACGGAGTTCCTAAGAAGATTGTATCTGACCGCGGGAGTCGGTTTACCTCCAAGTTTTGGAAGAACCTTCAAGAAGAACTCGGCACCCGGCTGAACTTCAGCACCGCCTATCATCCACAGACCGACGGTCAAACCGAAAGGGTTAACCAGATATTGGAAGATATGCTTAGAGCTTGCGCTCTAGACTTTGGCGGAATGTGGGACAAGAACTTACCATATGCAGAGTTCTCCTACAACAACAGCTACCAAGCCAGCCTGCAAATGTCCCCGTTCGAGGCACTCTATGGACGTAAGTGCAGAACGCCGTTGCTCTGGGATCAAACCGGAGAGTCACAACTGTTTGGGACTGATTTATTAAGAGAAGCTGAAGAGAAGGTTAAGATCATAAGAGACCGATTGAAGGCAGCCCAATCCAGGCAAAAGAGCTACGCCGACAACCGTCGCAGAGACCTAGCCTTTGAGGAGGGCGATTATGTCTATCTCCGAGTCACTCCCCTCCGTGGCACTCAAAGGTTCAACATGAAAGGCAAACTAGCACCCCGCTACGTCGGACCTTTCCAGATCCTCCGACGACAAGGAGAAGTGGCATATCAACTTGAACTGCCTCCATCCTTAGCCGGAGTTCATGATGTGTTCCATGTCTCTCAGCTGAAGAAGTGCCTCCGTGTACCCACCGAGCAAGCCGACCTTCAGCAGCTTAATGTCCAAGAAGACTTGACCTACATAGAAAGACCCATCAAGATCTTGGAAACCAAGGAGAGAGTGACCAGAAGTCGCGTTGTTCGCTTCTGCAAAGTCCAATGGAACAACCATCTCGCCGAAGAAGCCACTTGGGAAAAAGAAGACGAACTAAAAGCCCAATACCCCGAGTTATTCGAGTAGCGTTCCAATCTCGAGGACGAGATTCTTGTAAGGGGGATAGGTTTGTAACACCCCAAATTTTCAAAACAATAAACATATTATTAAATTCAATTTCCTGGAATTTATATTTCTGAAAATACTTTTAATACTCTTTTATACCCTTTTGAACTACAACATAGAGTAGATGGCCAAACCAGGAGCTGAAAATTTTTGTATAGACTCCCAAGGCCAAGAAATATTTTTGAGAATTTTTACAAATTTTTAACCACTTTGGAAATGCCCCAAAAGGTTTAATCTATTTTCTGCAATTGTTTTTAATCAGAAAATAATTTCGAACAGTAATGGGCTCCTTCCCCCCCTTTTCTCTCTCTCCCGGCCGGCCCAGCCCGTTCTATCGCGCGCCTTAGACTGACAACCTGGCCCTACCTGTCGGCGCCGAATTCCTCCCCTCGCACGCGAACCTGACACCGCGGCCCCACCCGTCAGTCGCCACCCCGCTCGCTCGCGCCCGCTGGCCAGTAGGCCCCACCTGTCAGCTTCGCCCTCAACCTCGCGCCAGGCCCCCCTAATCCCGCCGGCGAGAACCTCGCCTCGGATCCGCTCGCCGGCTCCCCCTCCCGTTAAACCGACGCCGGCCATTAACTCCCCGAGGCCCACCGCTCATTTAAACCCATAAAGGCACGCGTTTAAGCCCCCGGGAACGCAGCTCCGTGCATGGCCGAGCCCTCGCCGGCGACTTAAAACTCTCCCCCGGCTTTCCTTGCATGCGAGCCCCTCCGACGCCTTATTTAAACCCCCCTGCCTCCGCCGCGCTCGACCCCCACACCCTCGCAACCCTGGACCAAACAGAGCGCCCGTAGTTCACTTTTTAGCGCACTCCTTCGGTTCCGCCTCCAGCCACCGCTCGCCGTCGCCGGGACCCCTCTCCGTCCGCACCGACCGCACCGCCGTGACCGCCAGGACCTCACCAACCCCGGCCACCGCTCCATCGACGACGAACCTCGCCGGAACGCCGTCCCCGCCAAGGAACCGAGAACCTTCGCCGCCACCGCTCGTCGCCGGCCTCACCCCGTCGACCCCGGACCACCGCAAGGGTACCCTTTTGTTCCCCTCGATACCCCCTTTCCGTTTTTAGTCCTAGCTAGACTAGATAACCCTCGACCTCGCCAGAATCGCTCACCGTCGCATCGCCGGAGTCGGGGAAGAAGGGGTACCTTACCCCCCCGACACGCACTGTGCCGGATTCAATCCTGGCCGTGCGATCCAGATCCAAAGCTTAGGATTAAATCATCTGTTCGGTTTAATCCAGGCCGTCGGATCTGAGTGAAGCGGTACAGTGCGATCTCACGCGTTCGTTTTCATTTAAAACCAGCGTGCGATCTCGTGCGTCCACGTAGTACCCCTTCGAACGTTTTAATCCTGGCCGTTCGTGGTCACTTACGTGCCCCGCCTCGCCCTCGCGCGTCGGATCTGGATCCGACGGTCCAGATCGACCCGGCGCACGCGCACAGTGCGCGGGTTCACCGTGAGCCTGGCTCACCGTGGACCCGAGGGATTTAAAATTTGAAAATAAATTCCAGAAAAGGTTTAAGACTTGTAAAATTCATATCTGGCGCATTTGAACTCTAAAAATTGCCATTCCAATTTCAGAAAATCCATAATATTATTCTCTACATGTTTATGCAATAAAAACAGTAGGGTTACTTTCACTATTTCATGTTTATTTAAATGAACATTTAAATACCCTAGGGTTAAAAATGTAAGTTTAATTATTTAAATTCCAGTGAAGTTTATATTCATTTATTTTATGTTGATAGGAACAAAACACTAAGTTTTCTATGAAGCTTTCATTTTAAATTTATTAGAGAACTTAAAAATGAGGATAACCCCTTTTAACCCCTTTCTAAAAAGGACTACTTTTTAAATTCCTTTAAAATTTATTTTTGAGATAAACCACAGAACCTTAACAATGGAAATTATTTTATTTTTATTTTTAATCAAACCAACTGTAACTTATGTGCTTATAATGTATTGTTATATTATTTGATTGAATGTGTTCTTCTTGTTTTACTTTATTATATTAAAAAGACTACGACGTCGCCGAGGAGCCGGAATACTTCCCGGAAGTCCCTCCTTCGCCTTTCGCTGAACAAGGCAAGTCACCAAACCAATCTTTTGAGCATATTGAACCCATGTTTGATTAAACTATCGCTAAAACACATAGGTTATATGTGCATTAGTCAAATGAACCCTTACATTATATTTATTTAGGATCCCCCGACCTTGATGTGCAACCCAAGCCATGCTATCTCGCCTAACCTCCTTGTCACCATATGATCAATGATATTAGCTAGTGTCCAATGTATTGACACGATCGCTATAGGATAAAAATGAGTCGTAGCAAAATGGTTCTATTATATGATCCCCGTTACTTCTTATCCTTGGAAAATTCTGTTGGTGATGAGTTATGGTTGTGAGTGTATGCATGGTGGGTTCTGGGTGCAAGCTAGGGCATTGGTCGGTAGCACCCGGGGCACTATAAGGACCGGTCTGAGGGATCCGTTGCAATATACTTACGTACTAACCACAAGTCTAGTGGGTAAGTCCTAACTAATGTATGGGTTGTTCCAAACCGAGGCCACCATTTGGAGATGGGTCAAGTTGCACCTGCAGGTGACTTGTACCAATGTGGCGCAAAAGGGGGTGCGACGTTAGCCGGGATGCGGCCCGGCGCGCCGGCGAAACCTAGAGCGGGTGGTTATCGCTTGGAACATCTCATATTGAGGTTTTGGCACGAGTTCCCGTGAAATGGGTCATCTCGTCTGGGATGAGTGCGTGCCTTGTGGGTACAGTAGTACATCTTTGATCAGAGTCTAAAATCTTTTCGAAAAGCCGAGCCCACGGTCAAGGGCGAGTTGCGTGACATCCCCCAGTTAGTTTACTTTGAATATGTATGTGCATGATGGATTGACATGTAAGGACTGTTGAGCGAGGTGGGGCTGACTGTACCCCTCGAGTTAGTTGATGTTGATGATGTTCATGTTTACTTTCCGCATGATTAAAATATGATTATACTAAATGCAATAACTGAAACTGTACTTTTCCGCAATGTTAGCCATTACCCTTCCTTGTTTATTATCCTGCATTATTACTTGCATTTGTGGTGGCTTGTTGAGTACTTTTTGTACTCATACCCGTTGAACACCTCAGAGGATGCCTACTTAGAAGACGGTCTGGAGTAGCGACCCAGTCGAGAAGAAAGATCCTGAAGAAGACGTTCGTCATGCAGAATTTTAATTATCTTTATTACTGTTTTTACCAAAACTTTGATGTAATAAATATGGTCTGCGTACCATGAATACTGTCGTATGTACGCTGTCGCATGATGAACCTCTTGTGTTATTGTTTTTCTTATGAAATTCAATAATGTCTCGATTTGTTAAATCGGGGCGCTACACCCGCCGCCTGCTCCCCCGCTCCGCGCACCCCGCCGCCTGCTCCCCCACCGGCGGCCGCCCCCCGCTCCCCTGCACCCCGCCGCCGCCACCCCGCCGCCGGCCGCCTCCCACTCCCCGCACCGCCGCCGGCCGCCCTCCTCCCCGCGCCGCGTCCGGCCGCCCCCTCCACAGCCCACCGCTGGCCTCGCCCCCTCCGGCCCATCCGCCGCCGGCCAGCCCTCGGCCGTGCTCTGGCCGCCGGCCTAGCCTCCCCCTCTGACCCCATCCACCTCCGGCCGCCCCTGCGCACAGCCGCCCCGACCGTGCTCCGGCCACCCTTGGTCGTGCTCCGGCCGCCCCCTCTGACCCCGTACGCCGCCGGCCCGGCCGTCGTCGACCATCACCACCTCATCGATGCCACCACCTCCTCTATTTCGCCCAATTTTTCGGTAACAATGTATTATGTAATTGTTAAAAATGTAATGCAATGTCATGCTATTTGTAGAATTTATATTGCAATGTTATGTTCAATATTTTTCTAATGTACAAGTTTTCGATTTTGTCATGCAATGTTTAATTATCATGTATAAAACTCAATTTGTAATGTGTAATTGGCATGTTCAAAATATAAATCAATGTTTAATTAGATGTAAAATTTGTCATGTTTAAAATATAATTTCATGTTTAATTATTAAAATGCAATGACATGTAAAATGAGTAATGCAATGACATGTATATAATGTTCTAATATAAATGTTTTAGAAATTTTTTGTGTATGTGGATGTGATATATATGTGTTTGTGGATGGGGGCCCTCGTGCCGTGATATATGTGTATGTGTATGCGGCCATCGCGACGTGATATGTATTTGCGAGTTTTATTAGATTTGCTAAGTATTAGAGAGGAGATGTTGTTTTTCTAGTTATTGTCGCGTAACCTAGGCATCTCCCATTCGGAAGAGTTACAGTTTGGAATATGTATGTCTTTGCATATCTGTGGCCGTAACTGTTGCGAATTGTCCATGTTTGGACAGCCGGAGGATGCGTAGATTGAGCTCGTTTTCATGCTCTGTTCCGATTCGACCCAGGGTTTTGATAGCACCTCCCCGTTGTTCTCCGAACGCACATCCTCTTGGCATGTTTCCTAGACGTGCATTTGGAGAGCAGCGGGGAGGTGCTGCCGAAATTTTGGGTTGGATCGGAACGGAGCGTGAATACGAGCTCAATCTACACATTGTCTGGTGGGATTAGGACCTATCTTACCTATTAGACTGTTATATTCATCTCGTTTCTCACTAACCCCTAAACACGAGTGTTGTTCCCTAATTTAGTACAAGATGGATCATCGTGAGTGGATGTACACGGGTCGCCCTAGTCAGGCCGAGGTGACCATGGATTGGATCAAGAACACTGAAGTATTCTTAGAGACAACGTTTGGTAGACAGAATGTACGTGACAAGACCTGGTGTCCATGTAGTCGGTGCGAGAATAAGCATCGACAAACAAAGGATGCCATGGGTAAACACCTATGCAAATATGGGTTTATGCCAAATTATACCCCTTGGACGTATCATGGTGAGTCCCAACGTCCTAGAGACGAGGTGTTGCGACATCGCATGGACGATGGTGAGGGAGGGGTTGGATTTATGCTAGATGACTTTGAAGATGCGCATTTTGACGAAGCACGTGAAGAGGAAGTGCCGGAGCCAATGGCAAAAGCGTTTTATGACATGTTGGCACTCGGCAAAGCATGCCAGTGCCACGTACCCCCCAACCCCCCTTCGCCGAGTGCCCCACGTGGCACTCGGCAAACCCCCTTCGCCGAGTGCCACGTGGGGCACTCGGCAAACCCCCGTTAACGGCCCCCCGATCGTTAGCCGGCCATGTTTGCCGAGTGCTACGTGTGGCACTCGGCGAAGTCTATATTGCACTCGGCAAAGATTTTGCCGAGTGCCCGATAAAATGCACTCGGTGAACCCCCACATCGCTGACAAGGCTAGTGCCGAGTGGGGTTCGCCGAGTGTGGCACTCGGCGAAGCCTTTGCCGAGTGCAAAAGAGGCTTCGCCGAGTGCCCTAGGCACTCGGCAAACATGCACAGTCCCGTAGTGCCTCTCTGTTTCGGCTACCGCTGCGTCTCTCCGGCGCCACCGGCCTCCACTACCCTTGTCGTCAGCATCTTCGGGACCGCCGTCCATCGCCCGTCATCGGCCTCCCCTCCGTTGGCCGAGGAGATCACCGGAGCACCTCGCCGTCATTGGACCCGAAGGTTTCCTCCGCCCCTTCTCGCCGCCGACCGCCACCACTGCTCCATCGTCATCACCGCCGGTATGCCGAGAACCCCTTGGTGCCCCTCTTTCCATTTTTGGTCTTGGTCGCACCATGGGACCACGCCCTCGCCGGGGATCCGCCGCCGTTGCCTCACCGGAGCCAGGGACGAAGGGGGTACTCACCCCTTCGCCGTGTGCCGTGCCGGACGAGATCGTAGCCACTCGATCTGCAACGGACGGCTGGGATTATAACCCGTGATCAAGCGCTCGGATGTGTTTGACCCCCGATTGACCGGTATCGACGCATCTCAGCCGTTCATCGCCACTTAAGTGCCCCGCTCCAGGCGATCGTTGGATCTGGATCCAACGGTCCAGATCCGATCGGCCCACGCGCACAGTGCGCGGGTCCATGGTGGACCTGGCTCACCGTGGACCCACGCAGGTTTTCTGGTTTAAATAAAACTCAGAAAATGTTTTAAACTTCCAAAATTCATATCTTGCTCAAATTAACTCCAAATTTCACCATTTTAATTCTGGAAAATTTTTCTTTTTATCCTCTACACTTTTATGTAATAAAAACAATATATTTATTTGGCACAAAATGATCTTATTAAATAATAAAGAAAAGACCCCTTTAGGATTTAATTATTATCTCATTTAAATAATTCAGAAAAACCTTTAATACTTTATATATTAAACTCAAAGGGCTTAATGACTTTATTCCACTGTTTTAATGCAATAAAAATAGCATGTTCTCTCTGCCCACTTTATTCTATTAAATAATATTGCAAAAAGGCCCTTTTAGGATATTTAAATGATTCATATAGTAAAGATCCATACATTATGAAATTATCTTAAAAACTTATATAACAACTTCAGAATACATAATAACTCTATTTCACTATTTTTAATGTCATAAAAACATTAAGGCTATTTTATAACTTTTTACTTCATCTCTAAAAAGGAGAAAATAAAAACCCCTAGGACAAATAATTAACATCAGGTCATAAAACTTAGAAATCTCATTAGAAATCAATCTGAAGTATTCAAGTAACAATTCCCTAAACTTTAAGACCCTATCTCCTTTACTTAATCCAACATAAACATGTATGTTGGTATGGTTGATTGTTTTGGATTGTTTATTGAATGTTTTATTTACTTTTCCGTATCGAGAAGACTACTACGCCGTCGATGATCCGGAGTCTTACCCCGAGGTTCCACCCTCACCATTCGCGGAGCAAGGCAAGTCACATAACCCTCTTGTGGAAACAGTTGATCATCATTTAGCCCAGTTTTTCATATTGCCGCTATAACTCATAGGAATTAAATATTGCATTAGTCTGATATTAAGCCCTACGCTATATTTATTATATCCCCGACCTTGTGTGCAAACCCAAGCCATGCTTATTGAGCCTGAACTCCTTGTCACTCTACAATAATATATTAGTTAGTGTCCAATGTACCGACACAACTGCTATAGGATAAAAGAATGAGTCGTAGATAGCTGGAATTCTACTATATATACTTCCCCGTTATTCTCATCTCTGGACTCTGTTGGAGTTGGCTATGTTATAAGTATGGTGGGTTCCGGGTGCAAGCTCGGGCATTGGTTGGTCGCACCCGGGGCACTATAAGGACCGGTCTGCGGGATCCGTTGCAAAGCACTTCTGTACTAACCACAAGTCTAGTGGGTAAGTCCTAACTAGAGGTATGGATCATACCAACTTGGAACACCATAGTGGAGGGGTACAAGGGGCAAGCCTGCTGGTGACTTGTACCGACGTGGCTCAAGGGGGGTAAGGTGTGGCCCAAAGTGACTGGGAAACCTTACGAAACCTATAAGAGGGTGTTATCGAATTGGTGCGTTCCATGCTGAAGGTTTTGGCACGAGCTTCTCGTGACAGGAGTCATTTAACACACTGTGGTGTGCGGGAAATGAGTGCCTTGTGGGTACAGTAGTACACCTCTGATCAGAGTTAATAATCTTTTCGAAAAGCCGAGCCCACGGTCAAGGGCGGGTTGTGTGACCTCTCGTAGTTAGTTTACTTTTATGTGAATGTATGTGTTATTCATTGCATGTAAGGACTGTTGAGCGAGGGTAGGCTGACTGTACCCCTCGAGTTAGAAGATGATGAAAGATGATGCATGACTCATGTTTACTTTTCTGCAATAAATAACTTGATTACATTAATTGCTTTACAAATTATGCTTTTCCGCAAAAGTAAGCCACTACCTTCCTTGTCATTATCTTGCATTATAATTGCATTCGGTGGCTTGCTAAGTACGATTGTACTCACCCCCATTGACTTACACCACCAGAGGCAGTCTACTACGAGGAGGGCGAAGGTCTAGAGTAGCGACCCAGTCAAGGCACGAGACTGAAAGAAGACGTTCATCTAAAGGATTTATTTATTAGTTTCTCTTTGTTTTAACTTTTTTGTAATAATATGGTCTACGAACCATGATTGATTGGCGTATTGTACGCAGTCGTGTGATGAACGTCTTGTATTTATTGATTTTCTATGGAATTTCAATAAAAGTCCTGATTTATTAAATCGGGGCGTGACATCTTCTCCGCCCCTTCTCGTCGCCGATCGCCGTCGGCCACCCTTCGCTGCCACCGCCGGTACGCCCGTGTTCCCCTGGTCCCATTTTAGACCTTAGCCAGGCCATTTATCCATCACCGGTATCCCTCGCCGTTGCGTCGCCGGAGCCGGAGAAGAGGGGTATTTTACCCCCTTTGGCACGTGTCGTGCCGGATTTGCTCCTAGCCGCACGATCGAGCTCAGATGGCAAGGATTAAATCCCATCTGTACTGAAAGGGTATCAAGGCATGTGGGCCGTTGGATGCCACTTACGCCCCACTGGCTCATGCGCATAGTCTCGGGTTCACGATGAACCTGGTTCACCATGGACCTGAGACTGTTTTTATGTTTAAATAAAATTCAAAAAATAGTTCAAACTTTAAAAATTCATATCTTGCTCAAATTAACTCCAAATTTGACCATTCAAATTTTGTAAAATTTATATTTTTATTCTCTACACATTTATGCAATAAAAACAATAGGTTTATTTTGTACATTTTATTTTTATTTAATAGGAATTTAAAAACCCTTTAGGGTAAATGCTTATTTCATTTTATAAAATTCATAAACCACATAAAATTGGTCTTAAATATTTAGGCAACAATTTCAGAGTATTTAAGGCTTTATTTAATCCAACACAAACCTATATGCTTGTATTTGTGATTTTTGGATTGTTTATTGAATGTCGTGTCTATTTTTCGTACCGAAAGACTACGACACCGTCGAGGATACGGAGTTCTACCACGAGGTTCCTCCTTCGCCGTTTGCTGATCAAGGCAAGTCACAAACCCCAAGTTGATCATAATTGAGCCCAGTTTTTCATAATTACCGCTATAACACATAGGAATTACAATATTGTATTAGTTTAATCACAAGCCCTAAATTATATTTATTAGATCCCTGTCCTTGTTGTGTAAACCTAAGCCATGCTTATTGAGCCTAAACTCCTTGTCACTTTATAAATATTATATTAGCTAGTGTCCAATGTATCGACACAACTGCTATAGGATAAAAGAACGAGTCGTAGATAGTGAATTCTACTATATGATTTCCCCGTTATTCTCGTCCCTAGATTCTGTTGGAGTTTTAGCTATGTTATAAGTATGGTGGGTTCTAGGTGCAAGCTAGGGCATTGGTTGGTCGCACCCGGGGCACTATAAGGACTGGTCTGTGGGATCTATTGCAAAACAAACTCGTACTAACCACAAGTCTAGTGGGTAAGTCCTAACTAGAGGTATGAAGTGTTCCAACTTGAAGCACCATAGTGGAGGGGGCAAGTGACACCTGCAGGTGGCTTGTAACGATGAGGCTCAAGGGGTACGGTGTTGGCCTGAAGTGACTGGGGCACCGTATGAAACCTATAAGAGAGTGTTATCGAATTGGTGCATTCCATACTAAAGGTTTTGGCATGAGTTCCTTCGGGGTGACGTGGTGTCATCTCGACACACTATGGTGTGCGGGAATGGGTGCCTTGTGGGTACAGTAGTACATATTTAATCAGAGTATAATCTTTTCGAAAAGCCGTGCCCATGGTCAAGGGCGGGTTGGACAATGTTCACCGCATTTAGTTTACTTTTGGATGAATGATCGTGTGATTCATGGCATGTAAGGACTGTTGAGCGAGGGTGGGCTGACTGTACCCCTTGAGTTAGAAGATGATGCATTACACATATTTACATTTTGTACTAATAATCTAACTTCATTAAATGCTTTAAAACTGTACTTTTCCACAACCATGAGCCACTGCCTTCCTTGTTATTACCTTGCATTATAGTTGCATTCGGTGGCTTGCTGAGTACGATTGTGCTCACCCCCGTTGACTTACACCACCAAAGGCTACTATGAGGAGGATGACGGTCTAGAGTAGCGACTCAGTCAAGGGATGAGACTGGATGGAGGCGTTCATCTAGATAATTTATTTTATTAGTTTCTCTTTTATTTAACTCTTTTGTAATAATATGGTATACGAACCATGATTGATTGGCGTATTGTACTCAGTCGTGTGATGAACATCTTATTTTATTGATTTTCTATGGAATTTCAATAAAGTCCCGATTTAGTAAATTCGGGGCATTACAAGATGGTATTAGAGCCGACTTGACTGTAGGAAGCCAAATAGACCGAACCTTAGGATTTATATTACCAGTATCTTTACAAACTACTTAATATCTTGTCTTCCAATTTTTTTACAAACTCTCTTCTCTTGTAGATGGCGATTCACACCATGGGCGGATTTCTCCACGATCACGCCGACTTCGTTCGCGAGCTCTGCATGCTCGTGGATTTCCTCGGATTTGAGCACGAGCCCGCGTTCCATGGCATCTTTCCTGATGTGAATGAGGGATACTGCGAGGTCACCATCGTCATCCGCTCCTCCAGCACGCACCCAGCCTTCTACACTCACGGAGTTGGAGGACCGACTTTTGAGGTGGCTAGCCAGCGCACTGCATTCCAGGCCCTTGCCGAGCTCCAGATGGTCTACGATGGGCAGCTCCACGACACCGCCTACTGCTTCATGCCTATGCGCACCCCGGGGAGTCACTGCAGCGTCTACGTCAGCACCTACTCCCAGCGCAACTCTGTCATCGCCCGCATCACACGTCTACTCTAGGCGATGGATGATCTTCATACCGAGGCGGTACTCGACGCCGATAGCTAGCATGATACGATCGACTACTACCGCCACACGACGGAGAGATTGAACCGCAAGAATGGATAGCTCCATCGCTAGGTCCAGTAGGGGCGCCACTTGGCCGCCGAGGTAGCAGAGTTGCAACGACAGAACGAGATTCTACGCCAGGGCATCACCGAGAACGCTCAGCTTCGTCGCCAGGTCGAGGAGCTGAAGAAGGATCTTGAGGAGGACGCTCCCCTTCCACCGCGCAAGCGGAAGGCACTTAGGACCCTCTCGTCAAGGCCCAAGAGGAGCTCGTGCACCGCATCGTCCTCCGAACCATCCCACACCATGACTCCTTCACCGACCATCCCCGCTGAGCCGACGATCGAGCCCTTCCTCGAGCTATGATCGGATTTAGTAGTGCAAGGCTTAGACACTAGTTTACAATTGATTGTCTTTGATTTTGCTATGATTGTAGTGCCGCTCATGTCAAATATAAGGCATGGGTGAGAATTAAATAAGAAGTTAAAAATAAGGATGTAATCATCTAGACTATTAAGTCTAAACCAATTCTTTGAGAAATAAAAGTTAGAATTTTTCTTTAAAATTTATTTATCCTTTGGAGCCCCCTTATCTTCAAGATGGCCAATGAACAAGGATCGAATGCACCATGCAACGGGAACGACTCCAGAAATCTACCTTAGTGGGGAGCCACTGGCCAACGGCAGGCCCCCGTTGCTAATCATCCCACCTTGGCTGAGATGATGGCGAATCAAAACTAGCTAATCATCACACTGCTTACCCAGATGTAGCAGCAACAAAACCAGATGCAAGAACAACAGGCGCAGTTGTTTTGTCTCCAGTAGCAGCAACCCGAGCCTCCCCTCAGACTAGTCGTCCATGCACCGGCACCAGTTTCTCAACTCTCGGAGTTTCTGCGTGTTCGGCCCCCAACATTCTCCAGCACCACCAACCCGATGAAGGCAGGTGACTGGCTGAGAACCATCAGCAAGAAGCTAGACCTCCTGCCATGTATCGAGCGGGAGCGAGTGGTATTTGCCGCTCATCAGCTCCAAGGACCCGCCGTGGAGTGGTGGGATAATTTCCGTGAGACTCTGCCCGAGGGCCATGAGATTTCATGGGTTGAGTTCAGCGCCACCTTTCACGCCACTCACGTTCCGGAGGGCGTCATAGCCGAGAAGCAGCAGGATTTCTGGGACTTGCAACAAGGGAGCAGGACTGTCACTGAGTACCTGCACGAATTCAACCAGTTAGCTCGATATGCACCTAAGGAAGTGCACACGGATGCTGCACGACAGTCCAAGTTCCTCCGAGGACTGAATGATGAACTCTCACTTCAGTTGGTCTCCGAGGACTTTACCAATTTTCATAAATTGGTGAATAAAACAATCATTCAGGAGACCGAACAAAACAAGGTGGAACTGGAGAAGAAAATGATGATTGCCTTCCGGCAGCACCAAGGGATGGCGCAGAAACCCCGCTCGGTGATCCCTCCTTAAGCCCCAACCCCCGTCGAGCCTCAGAATGTCCATGGAGGGCCAAGTTCAGGCATCCCTCCCCAAACACCGCCAGCCAGACGAGCTCTAATGCAAACTACCGGAGCCAAGAGGGATAGGAACGGTAACCTTATAATATGCTTCAATTGTTGCCAGGCAGGACACTTCTCTAATATGTGCCCTTACCCCAAGCAGTCACCACCCTCCGTTCCAAGCCCGGTGGGTCGTACTCAAGTTCACCACATCTCCGCTCAAGAAGTCCAAGGTATGTCAGAAGGCATTTTCGGTGTGTCCTCAATCAACTCAGTTCCGGAGGACGCTCGACTTGTTTCTGAAGCACCACCTTCTTCCATTCCGGAGCACCAGTAGAACCTACTCCCCATAAATTTCCCGAAGTTCGCTTCGAATCTCGAGGACGAGATTCTTTGTAAGGGGGATAGGATTGTAACATCCCAAATTTAAAAGTAAAATAAAAATGAGGGAAATAAAATTTCTGAAATAAAAATGAATTATTTTATTAAAGAAAAGAATGAAAGAACCCAAATAAAGCAAAACATGGATAAATAATTCAAATTTAAAGTTAATAAAATTATGGTGGAATCTACAAGCCAAGAAATATTTTTAGGAATTTTTACAAAATTTTAGGAGTAGTGCTTCAAGCTCTAAAAAAATAATTGATTTTCTGGAATTATTTTTAATAGAAAATACATTTAAAAACTTATTTGGCTGCAACCCCCTAATCACCCTCGGCCTAGCCCAATCTAAACCCGCGCTCACCGCCATGTGGGGTCCGCGTGTCAGCGCCGATGCACTCCCCTTTCTCCCGCCCGCGCCCGCCTGGTCCCGCTTGTCAGCCTCGCTCGCGCCCCTCTCCCACTGACCGCCCTTGCTCGCCTGTCGTCGCCCTTTTCCTTCGCTCGCAGTTACCGATAGGTGGGGGCCACCTATCGGGATCGTCTTCTCCAATGGAAAGGGATCCCCTTTCCATCACCGGAGGGATCCCTTCCCAAATCCACCGCTGGCCCTCCTTTACTCCGTCACACCGCATTAGCCCAAGCCCTCACGTTCCAGAGCGCCGCCACTCACTTTTAGCCCCTCTCCCCTACTTCGGCTCTGGTATCTCGTCGCCGGCGCCATAGGACACCACCGCCCTCGCCGACGATGCCTCTAGGAGCACCGTCGACCACCCAACCCCGGCATCGCCTTCGTTCCGGTCCCTTGCCGTCGGAACACCATCGCCACCACCAACCCTAAGCATCTTCGCTGCCCCTTCTCGTCACCGATCGTCGTTGGCCACCCTTCGCCGCCACCGCTGGTACGCTCGTGTTCCCCTTGCTCCCCTGGTCCCATTTTAGACCTTAGCCAGGCCGTTTAGCCGTCGCTGGTATCCCTCGCCGTTGCGTCGCCAGAGCCAGAGAAGAGGGGTATTTTACCCCTTTCGGCGCGTGCCATGCCGGATTCGCTCCTAGCCGCACGATCGAGCTCATATGGCAGGGATTAAATCCCTCGTGGGATTTAATCCTGACCGCCCATCTGCGTTGAAAGGGTATCAAGGTCTGTGGGCCGTTGGATGCCACTTACGCCCCGGCTCATGCGCATAGTCTCGGGTTCACGGTGAACCTGGTTCACTGTGGACCAGAGACTGTTTTTCTGTTTAAATAAAATTCAAAAAATAGTTCAAACTTTAAAAATTCATACCTTGCTCAAATTAACTCCAAATTTGACCATTCAAATTTTATAAAATTTATATTTTTATTCTCTACACATTTATGCATAAAAATAGTAGGTTTATTTTGTACATTTTATTTTTATTTAATAGGAATTTAAAAACCCTTTAGGGTAAATGCTTATTTCATTTTATAAAATACATAAACCCCATAAAAATTGGTCTTAAATATTTAGGCAACAATTTCAGGGTATTTAAGGCTTTATTTAATCCAACAAAAACCTATATGCTTGTATTTGTAACTTTTTGGATTTTTTATTGAATGTCGTGTCTATTTTTCGTACCGGAAGACTACGACACCGTCGAGGATCCGGAGTTCTACCCCGAGGTTCCTCCTTCGCCGTTTGCTGATCAAGGCAAGTCACAAACCCCAAGTTGATCATAATTGAGCCTAGTTTTAAATAATTACCGCTATAACACATAGGAATTACAATATTGCATTAGTTTAATCACAAGCCCTAAATTATATTTATTAGATCCCCGTCCTTGTTTTGTAAACCCAAGCCATGCTTATTGAGCCTAAACTCCTTATCACTTTATAAATATTATATTAGCTAGTGTCCAATGTATCGACACAACTGCTATAGGATAAAAGAATGAGTCGTAGATAGTGAATTCTACTATATGATTTTCCCATTATTCTCGTCCCTGGATTCTGTTGGAGTTTTGGCTATGTTATAAGTATGGTGGGTTCCAGGTGCAAGCTAGGGCATTGGTTGGTCGCACCTAGGGCACTATAAGATCGGTCTACGGGATCTGTTGCAAAACAAACTCATACTAACCACAAGTCTAGTGGGTAAGTCCTAACTGGAGGTATGGAGCGTTCCAACTTAAAGCTCCATAGTGGAGGGGGCAAGTGACACCTCCGGGTGGCTTGTACCGACGAGGCTCAAGGGGGGTACGGTGTTAGCCCAAAGTGACTGGGGTACCGTATGAAACATATAAGAGGGTGTTATTGAATTGGTGTGTTCCATGCTAAAGGCGGCGCGGGCCTGATGGTGGCAGCGGGGTAGTCTTGGTGGGGAGAAGTAGGCTAGGGTTACGTTTAGTTGATGGAGAGGGAGCATGATAGAGAAGCCGTGGGAGTGGGAAAGGCCAACACATGGGCTGGTGTGCTACTTTAAATGGACTTTTAGTTCTGGGATTTAGTATGCAATGTTTGTGTGTAAGGCATCATCTCGCCTTACACCATACGACTTTACCGCTTAAGTTGTAATGTGGTGATTAGTCGCATTACCTCGTCGTACCGCCTCTCTACCCTAGATCTTACTTTTCCACGATGGATCCCACCTCTACCTAGACGTTTATGCGGCCGCCACAGAGCTTCAACACTATGGCGATGAGATATCATCACCATAACAACTATGGTTAACACAAACAAGGAATGGGTATGAAAAATCTAGGTAGATATACCATAAGAGATGTAAAATTGTGGAAATTTGATGATGGTGATGCGTGTGACGACGTGACGTGAAAATCGTGGGCCACGAACAATTGGACATTAGTGTGCATTCTATGATAAAATCGAGTAAATGCATCAAGGATATGTACAATCAAGCATTTTTATAAAATTACAAAATTTTGGTAGAATCTGCTAAACTCAACTCTTGTTGGCTTAGATGCTCGTGACTTCTTCATCGTCGCTCGGGTAGTCAATATGGATGACTTCTTCATCCCTTGTGCGATGGATTGTGGTGACCTCTTGCAATTTTCCATTTGATTGTTACATACTATATTTATACTTTTTTGATAAAACTATAGAGACATTTTTCTTGTATGGTAGACACATTTTTCTCATGCCATTGCAATGTCATAATGTCATAGACATTTTTTTTAAAAGTGTACAATGCATTTTCTCTACGCATAAGAGGATATTTTATAAAAATGTCTCTCTTTTTACAGCAATTTTAGAGACATTTATTGTCACAAGGTGATGCACATTTGACTATTTGAGCATTGCATTTTGCAAATGTAGCAATCTATATTATTTGATAGCAAATTTAGTGTTTGAACCATCTTGGGGTGGTTTCAACCTTGTTGTTATGCCATGGGAAACATATATGGTTTATCGTGCTTCTAGTTGGACATGCTCTAAGTGACTAAGTGAAAATGTAGTGCCTTTGGATGGTAGTTTGAACAATATAGGTCTATGGTGTAGAATTACGATAATCTTACTCTTAGATGCAAAAAGTGATATTTTTGATTTCTCTACCATTTTTTGTTTACGTAACACATTTTTAGTTAAATTATTTTAATTCTCATGATGTAATTAATATGCCAGTTGAAGGGATGGAACAAACTTATATACTTTTTGAAGCAAAAAACTTCTATTTATTTTCCACTTTGTTTCTATGCTTGTTCATTACATATTTTCACCACTATATAGGTGTTGCAACTCATTGTTCATATATTGTAACATTAGAAAATGCAAAATTAACTATCTTTAAATTGCCAAAGGGTGTGCTCGACAACCTTGTTTCTTTGCTTGATGTTTTCTAGATAGATCTATGTAAACATATGTATGCTATTTGTATAAACATTTTGTAATTTATTCAATTCTCGATACTTATGCACATGCAGTTGCTAGACGATCTAATTTTGTATAAACTTATGAAATTTAGTCATACTATCTTTAAATTTTGTAGTAATAATCATAGTTGTTATGGTGGCATGACGAAGCGAGGCACCAAACTACCTTCACACCTTTTAGGTGAGTATGGCGTACGGCGAGGCGACACCATACTCACTTCACAAATGATGTAGCAGTAATATGTGATGCATATTACAATTATTTTTGTAACAACATAAATATAGCAATACTAATTTACCAACTCTAGCAAGTCAATAACCGATTCTATTTTGTGTATCCATATATGTTAGACAAATCAAAAACTCTGGCAAGTAGAAACTCTAGTAGATTACAAATATTTCATCAACTTATTGCTAGAAGCAATAGAATGACAAGTCCTTAGTTGGAAGGCAACAACTATTCCATAATCTATATAACACAAGAAATAACAAACAATATGTCAATATATACTGAACTATGAGTTCTCACAAGTGAACATTGAACTGAACAGATCTCTATACTTTTGCGAACTACTGTGGGGAAAGCCAAAAAGAGTCGTGTTCTAAAACACGCACCTAGGCAGACGCGTAGATGGGAAAATGCATTGGGTGCCACCCCAGCACCGCGCGGAGGATGGCTGGGCGGGCGTGACTAGGCGGGTCAACCACGGCCTGGGCTGTTGACCACGGGGCCTAGGCGACTAGATGTGGCAGGGTTGCATAGATCTGGTGACCAGGAGCCACATTTGGCCTATATTTGGTAGCGGGGGCCGCGTACAACACATATCCGGTGGCTGGGAGCACCGCGTATCCCAGATCCAATGAATGGCGGCGCACATGATACATCAGTGAGCATGGCTGGTGTGGGAGTCGGGGCATCGACGACGGCGAGCACTAGGCCAAGACGGGAAAAGGAGGGGAAGGAGTATGCATTTGGATGGGAAGTTGTATGCATATGGAGGGGAAGGATCCTAGGATAGAGAAAGCATAGAAGAGAAAAAGCAAGTCATGGTGGAAAATACCTAGCAGTTGAGAGGAAATGGGCCACGGGAGAGAATACCTAGGCGCTCCTAAGCGATAGGCTCTAGGTGCTAGGCCACCGCCCGACTAGCGCCTAGGACCTACTCGAACACTGGGAAAGAGAAACATCACTAAGGAGGGCAAAGAGGAATACCGAGGAAAGAAACTGCTTGGCGTATAGACGCATGGAGTGCATAGCCACGCACTTGAAGATCGACGGACGACACACTTCAAGCCTAGAGCCAAGAGGGAGAGACTTGTGCCAGCAGAGGGAGCGTCGAGCGCCGGTGGAGAGAATGGCGAGCACCAGTGGAGGGAGCGGCACACAACAACACTAGCGATGGAGGGGTGCAGCGGGATGGTTGGAGGCAAAACCACGAAAGTGATAAAGAGGTGCAGAGCTAGGGTTTTAGCTTTTTTGGAGGCGCGGCTTGGGCGATGCCATGACAACTATGGTAATAATTATTACTTATTTGCATAAGCCTAGAAGTTATGTCATGTATATTTTAGAACCTTTTCAAAGCACATGCAAATTTGCTAGTCTAAAACTAAATAGAACTTGACTACATTGACACATCTATTGAAGGTTAGGATAGAGTACACCATTACCACCATCAACTCCCTTTTTTTAAGTAGTAGATATCAAGATTATCAAGGCATTAGGATGGTGATGCTAATGCGTCGTCATGGCGATCCGTGGTCTAGGGGCTAAGGTGCCCTGTAGCCTTAGCCACGCTGGCCCAACATAGGCCCAGGCAGTGGTGGAGGCATATCACAGACGCTGGGTCGAGAAAGGTGGTAGCGCAGGGTTGGTGGCGATGCTGGTGTAGGAGTGGGGTCGGTGAGGCTCAATAGAGGTGGCACATGCTTGGTGGTGGCAGCGGGGTGGGCTTAGTGGGGAGAAGTAGGCTAGGGTTAGGGTTAGTAGATGGAGAGAGAGCATGCTATATAAGTTGTGGGAGTGGGAAAGGCCAAAACATGGGCTGGTGTGTTGCACTACCAACAGTAGTTAACGTAAACAAAGGGATAAGCATTATAAATTTGGGTATATGTACCATAGGAAATGTAAACCTGTGGAAAGCATGTGGTGATGATGCATGTGTCGATGGATGAGAAAAGAGCGGGCCATGAATGAATGGACATTGGCATGAATACTATGTAACCAGCATTAGTTAATGCAAACAAGGAATGAGTGCAACAAAATATGATAGATGTACTGTGACATGGAAAGTGTGTACTACAAATGGATAGACATTGGTGTGGATGCTACGCTACCAATAGCAATCAACACAAAGTGTGTACTCAACAAATTTGGATAGATACGTCATAGGATATATAAAACTGTGGAAATCGGGTAATGGTGGCGCGTGAGACGATGGACGTAGAAAGTGTGGACCATGAATGGATAATTTTTTTTGATAAAACTATAGACATTTTTCTAATATGGTAGACATTTTTCTCATGCCACTGCAATGTCATATGTCATAGACATTTTTTAAAAAAGTATCCAGTGCATTTTCTCTACAAATAAGAGGATATTTTATAAAAATGTATGTGTTTTTACAGAAATTTTAGAGACATTTATTTGTGTGTGTATATGTTGGACCGGAAATGGCGACCAGAGGGGGGGTGAATGGGAGCTTTTAAAATTTCGGGCTAAAAATTTAGCCTTCGGTTCAGTTCTGTCTTCTGCGGAACAGGCTTCGAACACTACCTTCGACGGTCTGGTTCGGAGGTACTTCGACAGCTCCGAACACAGGCTTCGCAAGGGCAAAAGTTCGAAGCCAAGAAGACTTCGCTCCACTTACAACCCTCGGAAATCTACTCTGCTAAGTCAGTGCAGGCTCCGCACACGGGGTGCTTCGAGCAGGCTTCGCACTTTACCCTTCGCAAGAGTGGACAGCCTTCTGAGGACTACGACCAAGTACTTGGCGGCAGCAACTGGTGCTGGGCTTCGTACACGAAGGTCTACACGCACGCAAACGGACTCCGCTAAGGGCTTCGACACAAGAAGCAAAACGGGCCTCGATCAGGGCTTCGCTAGTAAGCAGCGAGGTCTCGCCTCCTGTTACACAGAGCGAACGCACACTGACAAAACACACACTTCGCACAAAAACAACCTTCGCCCAGACAGGCTTCGGTGCACTAAAACTAGCGAGGTATGTAAAGCGAGCTCAAGCAAAAAGCACACAGAGAAGCAGGGCTTCGCCGCTTGAACAAGGAACACAAAATAAATTGAACTCTGGATGAATACAGCGAGGTATGTGGCTACAGGAGCTCAACAGTAAATGCTCAAAGTGTTAAATGTTACCTACCGAGTCCCCATATTTATAGCCCACAGTTCACCCAAAGGAAGTGACTACATTACCTCTAGGGTTTACAAAAGATTTGACTCTACAGAACTAAGGGGTACAAAAGGTAGTCCACCTTTATTCTGGAGGCTTCTCTGTCAGCTTTGCAGAGGGGACAGTGTCAGCCTTTTACAGAAAAGACATTTGCAGTCTTTGACCTTCTGGAATCCTCCATTCGCACGCGAGGGTGCGGTAGCTTCGGCGAGAAGCTTTGAGCCTGGTGGCCTTCGCTTCGCCGAAGATGGCCTTCGATACAGTGACGGTTTTGAGCCGAAGCCGTCAAAGCCCTTGGGCCTTCGCACCAACACCTCCGGAGTGGACCACCACGGCTTCGCAGCTTCACCCAGCTCGAACTCCGTCAGTCCGTGTACCGAACCCATGTAGGTCGAAGCACCTCAAGTCAACCTTGCTCCGGAGCTAGGTCCGCTCCGAAGCCTTCCTCACTCCGAAGCCCCACCTTCGGAGTACCACCCTTCGAAGTCCCTCCTTCGTCCAAGGCCTCCGCATGAAGCATTCCATGAGCACTTCGTCGCAGTGCCTCTCCCCGAGCACACTCCTCGACGAGCCTCACCCGGACCATGCCTTCGATGCGCCTCGACTTCTGAGACCTTCGTCGGGCACCTTCGAATGTCTCCCTCCGGAGCACACTTCGAACTCCTTGCCTCCGCAGAGGACTTGTTCCACCCAACTCCGAAGTCACTCCATTCGGAGTATCTTCGAAGTGCCTCACCTCCGAGGACTTTGTCTCGGAGTACCTTCAGCCGGATCCACGCTCCGCACTCTCTGCCTTCACCTGGCGCGCCTCGACCCGAGGACCGACCCGGACCACCTTCGCAGCCATCGTGACGGAGCTCCCCGCTCCCCTGGCATCAAGTCTCCCGCTTGACCCAGGTTCACCTGCTACGTTCGTCCGTCGCCTCCGAAGTCCCTGCGTACCACAGACAAACAGACAAGTGTATCCAGTACTTCGGAGACCTCTCCGGGTTCGCAACCTCCGGTACACACTCCGGTGTACCGCCCAAAGTACCGAACCCTTCGGTACGAACCCAGTCATCGTGTACTGTCGGACCCCTCCGACACGCACACTCCGCTGCAACAGCTGCAGAAAGCAAACACCGAACACCCTTCGGTGAGACCACCTCCGAACACACTTCGGAGGTACAACCTCCTCCGAACACCTTCGGAGGTACAACCTGGGTTCGGAGGTACCCTTCGAACAGAGGGTAAAATCCTGTCAATCACTCATCACAAAACACCGAAACCAACCCTTGGTTTCTCAATCTCCCCCTTGATGAGTGCATTGACAACCAAATCCAAGTTCAAGAAAATGTAAAAAATTTCAGCTCACAAGTGACAATAAAAACTCAGAAAAGAGCCAAATCATGTCACTTGACAGAAGAATTTTCCTCCCCCTTTCTCACAAGAGTAAAAAGCCCCTTTGGCAATAAAAACTCCCCCTGAGTTAAATTTTCCCTTTGACAACAAAGAACCTTCTCCCCCTTTATGTCAAATTTTCTCCCCCTTGGAAATTATACCCCTTGCGGCAGAGAACGAGGAATTTCTCCCCCTTTGGCAATGCAAGCATCAAGGAGCATGTAAAAGATGCAAAGCGTCGAATTGAGCAGAATGGCAAAGACATATGAAGCAAAAATATGCCAACAGTAACACCAATGATCATGGGCTCAGCTCAAATTAATATTCTCTAAAAACAGGATGAAGCATGTAATTTGATCATTTTTGAAAAAAAAAGCATCACCACTTAGTCAAGGAAACTAGACAAGTAAGAGCAAGGACTGCGCAAAGCTAGTCAATTTCTACTCTAGACAGACAAGTCTAGTTCAAATGGAGCATGAAAAGCAACCTTGATAACCAATGAATTTTATTGTTCTTTTCTTAGTGCCAGGGGTTATTTGTTTGTTCACCTTATACTTTCCAATCCGGCCAAGCCTAGGCATGAAAGCCATAAGAAGCTTAAGGCATAGATTTTGGCAAACACTATGCTATTCCAGTTCAGACCAATGTGCAATGGTAAGCAGTCTAGAATAGGGTAGTGCGACAAACAAACCCACCTGGATCTTTTAACATACAACATGCAAATCATGGAATTTTTGATGTTAATCAGGTGAACCAATTGTTTGGCATTTTATGAATATCCATGAAAATTGAGAACAATTTTTCAAGTTGCAATTTTTAGCATCCAAAGGAATGTGTCTTGCTATCAAGCAGATAAAAGATAGCTAAAACAGTCTTGCCTAAACATGCTAGATTCAAGACTAAGCAGTGAGCACGATTTGATTTTGAAAATAAAACACCATGCACATGAATGTTCCAGATGAATTAATCAAGAGCTGAGCTGACATGATTTCATGAATTATAAGCAGGCATATAAGTGCAAAAGATGTAAATGCAATTTCAACACAATTAGTCAAGGCATATGCATCTAAAACTGCTCCCCCTCACAAAATGCCGTAAGGGTGACAAATGCCAAGTTCCCCACGCAAGTAAGCAAAACGAGAAGCATCGAGGGGTTTTGTAAAAATGTCGGCAAGCTGATGTTGGGTATCAACATATTGAAGTTCAATATCACCCTTCTCATTGTGATCTCTGAGAAAATGATACCGCGCATCAATGTGTTTGGTTCTGGAGTGCTGAACCGGGTTGTTTGCAATACAAATAGCGCTAGTGTTATCACAGAAAAGTGGAACACTCTTATAATCTAACCCGAAATCCCGCAGAGTGGAAACCATCCACAAAATCTGAGAGCAACAGCTAGCTGCAGCAACATATTCGGCCTCAGCCGTTGATTGTGCAACACTAGACTATTTGCGGGAAGACCAGCAAACCAGTGAAGTACCCAAAAAATGACAAGTACCAGAGGTACTCTTCCTATCAATTCTACACCCAGCAAAATCCGCATCGGAATAACCTCGAAGACATAAAGATGAAGATGCTGAATACCATATGCCAAATTCAAGGGTGTGTTTGAGATACCTTAAGATGCGCTTAACCGCTTGGCGGTGCGAAGCTCGTGGTGAAGCCTGAAAACGAGCGCACAGACACACAGCGAAGTGTATGTCCGGCCTCGTGGCAGTCAAGTAGAGGAGGGAGCCGATCATGCTTCGGAACTCCTTCTGATCTACGACTTCTCCATCTTCGTCAGGGTCCAATGCTACAGATGTAGTCATTGGAGTGGCGAGGGGCTTCGCATCGGACATGTCGAACTTCTTGAGCAGGTCCTTGGTGTACTTCGTCTGGTGAACGAAAGTACCTTGTTTGCTTTGCTTGATTTGCAAACCAAGGAAAAAGGTGAGTTCACCCATCATCGACATTTCAAACTCCCTGCTCATGGTATCTGCAAACTCGGCAACCAAAGCATGAGAAGAGCCACCAAAGATGATATCATCCACATAAATCTGCACTAGGAGGAAATCTTTGCCATGCTTGAGAGTAAACAATGTTTTATCAACAGAGCCCATCAAATACCCTCGCTCAAGCAGAAAAGACTTAAGTCTATCATACCAAGCCCGAGTGGCCTGCTTGAGTCCATAAAGAGCCTTATGAAGTTTAAGGACTTTATGTGGGTACTTGGGGTTTTCAAAACCAGGGGGTTGTTTTACATAAACATCTTCACCTATAAAGCCATTAAGAAAAGCACTTTTGACATCCATTTGATAGAGTTTGAATCCCCGGGATGTCGCAAAGGCAAGCAAAATCCTAATGGCCTCAAGGCGAGCAACAGGTGCAAAAGTTTCAGTAAAATCAATCCCTTCTAGTTGAGAAAAGCCCTGAGCTACAAGTCTAGCCTTGTTTCTAACTATAGTCTCATCCTCCCCTTGTTTATTTTTGAAAATTCATTTTGTTCTAATGAAATGAACATTTGGTGGAGGATCAACTAAAGTCCAGACTTGGTTTCTCTCAAAATTTCAAGTTCCTCATGCATGGCATTGATCCAACTAGAATCAGAAAGTGCATGACTAACATCTAAGGGCTCGAAAGAAGCAACAAAAGCAGCATTAGTGAAATGGGCATGAGAACGTGTTACCCTTTGATCAATCTCACCAATGATCTGCTCGGGAGGATGCATCTTTTGAACATGGTGTGGAGCCTCGCGGCGGGATGCAGTCTCCCCCTCAACTTGTGCGTTGGAGTGGTCCAAGATGACCGATGTTGAGGTAGTCGTTTCGGGACCTCGTGCCGAAGTAGTCGAAGCGGGGTCGGCTTCGGGGGTCGATGTCGAGGGTAGTAGGGGTTCATCCTCGAATTCTCCGGGATCTTCTTCTTCGAATAAGGTCTGTTCCATGTCGTGTTCATTTGCCTGTTTAAAAGCAGAACTAACATAGGGGGTTGATTCATCAAAAGTCACATCACATGACTCGATGACAGTGTTAGTTTCCAAATTATAAACACGATAAGAATGACCATGAGTAGTATAACCCAAAAAGATCCCGTCAGAAGATCGCGACTCAAATTTATCCAAATTACCACGTTTTAAGATAAAGCAGCGACAGCCAAAAACTCGAAGATGAGTAACCTTGGGCTGTCTCCCAAAACGTAGCTCATAAGATGTCAAGTTTAAAATTTAGCGCAAGAAAATACGGTTTGAGATGTAGCAAGCTGTGTTCATAGCCTCAGCCCAGAATTTTCTAGGAGTCCTATGCTCATCAAGCATCGTCCTAGCCATCTCAACCAAAGTGCGGTTTTTCCTCTCAACAACACCGTTCTGTTGAGGAACCCGCGGAGCAGAGAATTGATGTTCTATGCCATGCTCCATGCAAAAGTCAACAAAGAGACTGTTTTTGAACTCAGTGCCATTATCGCTTCGAATGAATTTTAATGCACCTGGGAGTTCAGTGAAAAGTCTCAAAGCCAAGCTCCGAAAGTGTGAAAACACTTCATCCTTGCTGGCAAGAAAGAAGACCCAAGAGTAGCGAGAGAAATCGTCGATAATAACTAATACATACCACTTGCCGCCTAAAGAACTAACCCGAGAGGGACTTACAGTGTCCATATGGAGAAGTTCTCCGCGTTGTTCAGTCATCACTGTGGTGACTGGCGAATGCGAAGCGGCAATCATTTTTCCATGACGACAAGGAGCGCAAACTAAATTTTTCTCAAACTTGAGCTTGGGCAATCCTCGGATCAGACCTAGGGAGCTCAGACGAGCGAGCAACTCAAAGCTCATATGCCCTAGTCTCCTATGCCACTTCCAAAGCTCAGAAGTTGAATGTGCAACAAGACAATGAGAAGAACCAGATGATTCTGAAAAATCAGCTCCAAAAACTCTCCCAACTCTAAAGATCTTACACACCACAACGCCATCAGAATTGAGCACTTGCGAAGTATCGCGATGAAATCGCACTTCGAAGCCCTCATCAAGCAACTGAGATACAGACAGCAAATTGTATCCCAGGTTTTCTACCAAAGCAACATCTTTGAGAGTGAAGTTCGAGTTAATTCTTACCACACCTTTACCTTTCACTCTACTCCTTCGATTGTTTCTGAAGGTGATATGTTCCCTTTGCTTGGTTGTGGTGAGGCTGGAGAACCAAGCTGCATCTCCGGTCATGTGGCGTGAACAACCGGAGTCCATGATCCACGTGCCCTCCAAGCCTCGATCTGTCGCCTACACACAATAAGAATGTCTCGATCGCTCAGTGCTGGGGTGAGTGAAATAATGACGAGGCATCCAGCACTGAGTGACACGAGTAGTAGGCGCAGTAAAAGTAGACGGTCTACGCACAGGAAAATCGAAATGCTGCAAAGTGCGAGGTCTACCTACATGCTGTGATCGAACAACATGTCGAGGTCTCCTACTCTGACGAGGTACAAAGCTACTCGCCCGAGGTCTACCACCATATGAAACATGGTGAACACTTCGAGGAGCAAAACCTCTCCGAGAAGCACGAGGAGCCTCAAAAGCAGGACGATAGTAAAACTCGGACTCATGCATACCTAAAGATGGGTAATGCATGTCCTGGTAACTCATCGCCTGTGCGCGTCGCTCATCCTTGATGCGACGAAAACAGAATCCGACCAAATGACTCGCCCGCTGACAGTAAGAACAGTGAAAAACTCTCCTGGGGGCACTCTCATGGGTCATAGGAGCAACTCTCACAGGCTCCTTGGGTTTCTTCTGTGTGGTTTTCTTGGGAGGATTTTTCTTGGCAGGAGGAGTGATTTTCTTTGGTGGTTGGGTAGGCTTTTTGGCTGATGGGGTGTCTAACAGAGCTCTTTCTTTCTCTAGGGTAGTGGGAGAGGTGAAAACAGTTTTGGACTTACTGTCTGAAGGTATCCTCTCAAAACCCAAACCTAGAGCTACCCCTGCTCTGTCAGCACACAACTTGGTCTTGGCCAAGAGCAAATCCATCCTACCCTTTCCCTCAGTGCATTTGTTAACCACGGAAAGGAGGTATTCATTTTCAGACATGAGGTTTTCAGCTCGCTCTCTAATAGTGCCTAGTTGGTCCTTAAGGGTGATGCAAGTGTCACATACAGGCTGCACATCCTTAGAACTACCGGCCCTCTCCAATCTAGCCTCTAAATCATGAACATGCTTATCACGTAAATTAATGCTATCGCGTAATAAAGAGCAGTTCATGCAATCAATAACATCATGAGGTCTAGAATCCACCTCCAAAAGCTGCTTCTGTGCAGTCTCAAGCTCAGAAAGAGTTTGAGCATGAACAGAACGCAACTAAGCAAGCTCACTCATGACAACAGAACAAGACTCACATTCAGTATCATCAAATTTAGACTTAAGCATGGCATATTCAGTAGAAATAGTTTCTAGCCTAAGTCTAAGGTCTTTTCTTTCTCTAGCGGCTTGCACAAGTAATCTATCCTGACCAAGCACTACTTCATTCAGCTCATCTAATTTAATTAGCAACTGGTCAGATGATAGGTTTACCTCAGATGAGTCAAGCTCATCGCCGCTGTGATCGCTGTCGGCCATGAAGCAAAGGCCGGTGAAGTCTCGTCCTTTCTTGTCCTTCTTGTCCTCCTTCCTTGGGGACTCCTCCTCCTCAGAGCTCGACTCCTTAGTTGAGGATGTGTCGATGTCGCTGAGAGCAGCAACAAATGCTCTGGAAGCGGCCTTGGCTACTTTCTTAGCCATCTTGCCGCGCTTGCCCTTCACAAAGGGTTTCCTCTCCTTTTTGTGGTATTTGGGGTGCTCACTCTCATCTCTCTTTTTGAGCTTAGGACAATTAGCCTTGATGTGAGAAGTGTCACCGCATTCAAAACAACCACCAAAATCACTTCTCCTCTGATCCCGTCTCTCATGATGAAAACGGGTGAACCTCCGGGCAATGAGAGCAAGCTCATCATCAGCTAGAGTGTCCACCTGCTCCTTTGTGACGGAGACCAGAGAGGACAAAGCAAAACCATCTGCAAGAACACAAGTGCCAGATGTGCTTGGTTCTGCAGTGGTGTCACGGCTAGTGCTAGAAACTAATGCCAATGGCTGTGGCAAAGAGCTTCTGTGCACAGCAAGAGATGCCTTGGCAATCTCTGTGGACTTCAGCTTGCTAAAGAGTTCATCACAGGTCAAGGTGTCATAGCCTGTGGACTCCTCAATGCTGGATATCTTTACTTCCCATATGCTACGGTCAAGAGCATAAAGAAGCTTGATAGCCCTATCATGATCATTGTAAGCAAGCGTCCCGTTGGACCGCAAGTTACTCACTATAGCATCAAAGCGTGAAAACATGGCATCTATAGATTCGCCAGGTGCCTGCACAAACAGTTGATACTGTTGATTGTACGTGCTTTGGCGCCTGGCCTTGATCTGAGTAGAGCCCTCATGAAAAATAGTGAGAGTGGTCCAAATTTCCCTAGCAGTCCTAAGGTGCTGCACCCTATCAAACTCACTCCGGCTCAAACCAATGAACAGTATATTTCTTGCCTTGGAGTTGGCATTATACTGATCCTTCTCAGTCTGAGAGGTGCGAGTCTCAGGGATGGAGTATTGTGAGTCCACAATCTCCCAAATTGCATTTCCTTGGCTTAACAAGTAAGCCTCCATGCGCACCTTCCAGTATGCAAAATCTGTCCCATCGAACAGAGGAATTTTACTGCCTCTATCCATGTCGCCAACAGATCACAAAACCGGTTAAGGTCAACTGGTGATCTTAACCTGCTCTGATACCAATTGTTGGACCGGAAATGGCGACCAGAGGGGGGGTGAATGGGAGCTTTTAAAATTTCGGGCTAAAAATTTAGCCTCCGGTTCAGTTCTGTCTTCTGCGGAACAGGCTTTGAACACTACCTTCGACGGTCTGGTTCGGAGGTACTTCGACAGCTCCGAACACAGGCTTTGCAAGGGCAAAAGTTCGAAGCCAAGAAGACTTCGCTCCACTTACAACCCTCGGAAATCTACTCTGCTAAGTCAGTGCAGGCTCCGCACACGGGGTGCTTCGAGCAGGCTTCGCACTTTACCCTTCGCAAGAGTGGACAGCCTTCTGAGGACTACGACCAAGTACTTGGCGGCAGCAACTGGTGCTGGGCTTCGTACACGAAGGTCTACACGCACGCAAACGGACTCCGCTAAGGGCTTCGACACAAGAAGCAAAACGGGCCTCGATCAGGGCTTCGCTAGTAAGCAGCGAGGTCTCGCCTCCTGTTACACAGAGCGAACGCACACTGACAAAACACACACTTCGCACAAAAACAACCTTCGCCCAGACAGGCTTCGGTGCACTAAAACTAGCGAGGTATGTAAAGCGAGCTCAAGCAAAAAGCACACAGAGAAGCAGGGCTTCGCCGCTTGAACAAGGAACACAAAATAAATTGAACTCTGGATGAATACAGCGAGGTATGTGGCTACAGGAGCTCAACAGTAAATGCTCAAAGTGTTAAATGTTACCTACCGAGTCCCCATATTTATAGCCCACAGTTCACCCAAAGGAAGTGACTACATTACCTCTAGGGTTTACAAAAGATTTGACTCTACAGAACTAAGGGGTACAAAAGGTAGTCCACCTTTATTCTGGAGGCTTCTCTGTCAGCTTTGCAGAGGGGACAGTGTCAGCCTTTTACAGAAAAGACAGTGTCAGCCTTTGCAGTCTTTGACCTTCTGGAATCCTCCATTCGCACGCGAGGGTGCGGTAGCTTCGGCGAGAAGCTTTGAGCCTGGTGGCCTTCGCTTCGCCGAAGATGGCCTTCGATACAGTGACGGTTTTGAGCCGAAGCCGTCAAAGCCCTTGGGCCTTCGCACCAACACCTCCGGAGTGGACCACCACGGCTTCGCAGCTTCACCCAGCTCGAACTCCGTCAGTCCGTGTACCGAACCCATGCAGGTCGAAGCACCTCAAGTCAACCTTGCTCCGGAGCTAGGTCCGCTCCGAAGCCTTCCTCACTCCGAAGCCCCACCTTCGGAGTACCACCCTTCGAAGTCCCTCCTTCGTCCAAGGCCTCCGCATGAAGCATTCCATGAGCACTTCGTCGCAGTGCCTCTCCCCGAGCACACTCCTCGACGAGCCTCACCCGGACCATGCCTTTGATGCGCCTCGACTTCTGAGACCTTCGTCGGGCACCTTCGAATGTCTCCCTCCGGAGCACACTTCGAACTCCTTGCCTCCGCAGAGGACTTGTTCCACCCAACTCCGAAGTCACTCCATTCGGAGTATCTTCGAAGTGCCTCACCTCCGAGGACTTTGTCTCGGAGTACCTTCAGCCGGATCCACGCTCCGCACTCTCTGCCTTCACCTGGCGCGCCTCGACCCGAGGACCGACCCGGACCACCTTCGCAGCCATCGTGACGGAGCTCCTCGCTCCCCTGGCATCAAGTCTCCCGCTTGACCCAGGTTCACCTGCTACGTTCGTCCGTCGCCTCCGAAGTCCCTGCGTACCACAGACAAACAGACAAGTGTATCCAGTACTTCGGAGACCTCTCCGGGTTCGCAACCTCCGGTACACACTCCGGTGTACCGCCCAAAGTACCGAACCCTTCGGTACGAACCCAGTCATCGTGTACTGTCGGACCCCTCCGACACGCACACTCCGCTGCAACAGCTGCAGCAAGCAAACACCGAACACCCTTCGGTGAGACCACCTCCGAACACACTTCGGAGGTACAACCTCCTCCGAACACCTTCGGAGGTACAACCTGGGTTCGGAGGTACTCTTCGAACAGAGGGTAAAAATCCTGTCAATCACTCATCACAAAACACCGAAACCAACCCTTGGTTTCTCAGTATATAACATAGTTGAGTCATTTTGTAATGGTAATAACCGCGACGGTATTTGCATAAAAAAACCACGGAGGAATTGACCGGTGTGCCCGCCGCCTACCACGCATTCCCCCTCTCTCCTTCGCTTGCCGCCGACGCTGCCATGAGCGCGGACTAGAGGTCGCTGCCGTTGTGCATCGGCGATAGGTGCCCCGAGTACGAGGGATCCGACGACCACAAGAAGCACATCGTAAGCGATCGTAGTTGGCAGCGATGACGTCGAGGGTGATGGGGATGAGTGCTTTCACATTGAGAACAGAAACGGCCTGAGCATGGAGTGCTTTAGTGGCGTCAGCATCATCCGAGGTAGTCGTGCTCGGGTTGCCAACGATCGGTGCGCTGGGCGGGAGAAGGCCAAGGGCGACGTAGAGCGATGCAGGGTTGACGAGCAAAGGGGCCGAGAGACCAGCTGTCGGTGTAGTCGTCGTAGTCGTCATAGGCAGAGAAGAATATGCAGTTGGTGAGACGACGAGGGCATAAAGGGCTGTGCGAATGGCCTGAATCGTCGTTGAGGCGACTTCGTCTGTAGACGTGGTAGAGTCCGTATGGAGGGTAGAGTTCGTATGGAGGGTGGAGCGGACAACAATTTCGGCAGCAAGAACAATCAATTCGATTGCTACGGACAAATTAGCAGGAGGCGGAGGAGTTGTCGTCATGGCGCCGGAGAGGGCGGCGACGGGAAGAACGGCGACGAAGGAAGATTAGATGAGAGCGGAATTTGGTGGATTGTATGTGGTGTCTGATACCATGATAGAGAAGGGAGAAACAGAATGTATTTCATAGCATATGACGTCCGTACAATATATAGACAGCATGTGCATTCATGTCGTGATGCTAGGAAGATGCATGCAATTGTAGTCGTCTTACCATCATGTTGTGTCTCTGGTTTAGGCTGATTAGCCAAATCACTGAGTTGAGCTGCTTCTTTAGCAGGTTTTGTATCCCCAATGGTGTTCTTTGAGTTAACTGCAGCCAGTTCATCTACTTTACGCTCAGACGACTTAATCTTTGTCTTCACTGCATCCGTCTTCACGTTTGATGCATCCATTACCTGCTCAGATGGCTTCACCTATGGCTTAATTTTCTTTTTTTCTGGACCGACACCTTTTGAGAATGAAAAGTTGTGTCGGCTAGTCTGATCAATGTTATAGCTAGTTAGTCTTCTGTGCTTTGACAACGGGGATAGGTACTTACGCTTTTCACCTTTTGTTTTCTGGTCAAAGAATCTTGTCAAACTAACTGTGTCACCATTGCCATTAGAAGAATGGCCACTAACTGGAAAAACTGAGCATGATGCAGTTGCCATGTTTTGAAGAGAAACCACTTGGTTTTCATTGCCTGCATTGTAGGCTTCAAACGTTTCAATGCCGTTCACATCAGCTGTAAGCCGTGCGCAACCTTCCTTACAGTTTGAAGATCTGTCATTTGTGTCTTGCTCATATGAGGAACTGACACTCACCATCTTATGTGAATGATGCGAAGGGACAAAACTAATATTTGCATCAACAGGTAAGTTCCTTATCTCCCTCACTTGTGAGGGCTCTTCCCCTTGGACCAAGCTCGTATCAATTATTGTAAACTTTGGAGGTTCGTGATGGCCATCCAAAGAAACATCTTGGTTCAGTTTCAAGTCTGTGTCGCATCCATTTTTCTCAACAGTAACACCATTGCCCATTGCATCAGTCTCTATCTCAAGAAGAATGGGATCTCCTGCCACTTTCTTAAGGACATCACTGACAGAATCAAAATAGTGAGTGCCTTTTGTGAGTTCACTTCTTGAAAACCTTTGAATACCAGGCACAACAAATACAAGGCAATTCTTCGTTGTGCTGACATCGTTTGGCTGCTCCGAGTGCCACCCTCTTGCAAGCAAACGGGGCCAGACAGCTTCCCAGAAAAGATCATTTGATCTTGTTTTGCTTATTCTGAAACCACCTGTCAAGAACTTGATTATATCTTCTAAAGAAAGCGAGGAAAAATCTTTGCTTGCAGGCATGTCAGGTTGAACAGAAAGAACTTGGTTTGGTTTAGATTGGTCCACAACAAACCCAGTCAAATCGTGCTTCCCTTTACCGATACCAACCGCCTTGACAAAAGCTTCTGTTCCAACAGCGGATTTCAGATCAAATACAAAATCCACAAATGATATTTGGCAATCACTGAATGATTTGAAAATCTGCAGCATGTAAAAGCATTAAAACTCACATCAAACAGAACGATAAAAGAACATTTTGTGTTAATTTGACAACACATGAGTTGATACCACAAGTTATGCCAAGAATATTTGGTGCTTGAAATTAATTAGTTATGTGAAAATGAACTAGGCAAAATTTGCTTGGTCCATCACAAATTTAACTCCTTGTGTATTAATCCTTGGTGAGCACTAGATAAAATAATGCAAAGCAAGTACTGTACTATTAACAAAACGTAGATTAATGCACAGAAACTGCTTCAATTTTCAGGTGTACCATCCATATTAGAAAATCCTATAATAATAAATGCGCCAAAGTGGTTAAATACGCTACGATTCAAGTCCAGTCAGAATGCATACCATGACACTGAAAACCTGTCATTCTATTTACATGGGGTGAGAATTATAACTACGAAAATAGTTAAGAGAATAATTCAGTTGACAGAACATTACAGGGATAAACAGAGAAAGACAGCTTGAAACTGTTACTTTGAATAATGTAAGCGATAGATATAATAAACATAGCAACATGCAGGATACCATGGAACGAGAAACACTATGAGAACAAAACAGTGATGGAATCGTCATTCAGAGTTTCAGACTAAAAGAATGTCATTTGATCATGAGGATAATTTCATATTGAGCCATCTCAATATCTAATTGTTCAGTGCTACGGTGAATGGAAGAAGTGGACAAGTGGTCAAAATATAACATACCTTTTCCAACAAAACATGAGCTTCTTCAATGATTTTAGATTTCAGACGAGAAATAAGTTCCTGCCTTCGCCAACCTCCAAAAATGCGTTCTTGGAGAATGCATCTCCTGATGCTTGCTTTTCTGCAGCCTGACCATCTTTTATATGCTTCTGTTTTGTAGAACTTTCCATAATAGTAGGAAAGCACATCCCCAATAGTCTTATTACCTACAAACTTTCTCAACAGACACAATTCTTTGCCAAAAATATATAGACCAAGGAGAAACGATTCCACATCCTGATCACTCCAAAAGGAAGTGGATGAATTAGGCACAGGAGTAATTTGTTCAATTTCCCCTTGCTCTGTCATGGCCTTATCAGTGAAGTTTAGACCTCCTCGAGTGGAACATGGAGCTAATTTCTCATGAAGTGCTTGATGACTCTCAGATTCTATCTGATCAGCTGGTAGCACTGGATGTGGATTCTGATATGTCGAACAGCATTCGCTTGTGTTATTACTGGCTGGGCAACTCAAGGTCATTCGGCTTTCCCCATCTCTGCTACTGGCTCCATCTCTGGTTTCTGAAGAATGGTGCAATTGTAACTCCTCTTCCTTCTTATTGAATACAGGGAAATCATAACCAAATTCCATGCAACTATCAAGTGAATTACTCATGTACTGACGGCGCTCATCATCTGTGGCAAGATTGGGAATCTCTGCCTGGTGGTCTTTTCCAACGAATATGTGTGGTGGTGAGTCATCATCCATATCATCTGATTGGTGTTCACCACTGTCTTCAGGCTCAAGTGACTCCACCTATCAAAATTAACAGTAAAAGGGCCTTAATCAGTATTTTCACATTCATGTATCACAAATGAAGCTACAATAGGATTTTTTATTGCCATACCAAAGCAATTAATTTGGAATAATGAATTTATATCAAATAAAGGTCTTATTGCTGAAACCTATTTGATTTGATACATTGTGCTTGACTGCTTGACGTTTTGTAACGTTAGTGAATTAACAGAAACAGGAAGAGAGAGATTCAAACCCTCAGTAAACAAAAGCCAGTATTTGTAAATATATGTCACATTGACACACAAAAACATATGCATCATCAATTCAACATCAGCAACAGATAATGAAGTTTTCCATGTATTTTGGAAGTATGAATCAGAAGGGTGCATCATCAACATAGCTCTTGAATCTGAAAGATATTGATGAAAGAAAAATAGCTAATTACACGTAGTTTAACTAGTGAAAAAATTCTTCATTTTTAAGCTTGAGTCTCACTCTCATCTCCTAGAATTCTTATATACTTACATATTACCCATGATGCATCATCTTTATAACATCTGCAATATACTGTGAACTAACCCATGTTCATGAAACCTCTCTCATGTAGTAATATTGAGGAAAGAAAACAATGCTTTAGAAAAGAGGTTAAATTTTCCCTGCAACACTAACTCGTTTGCAAAAGGCTTGTTACTGTCACAATGTAACAATGCTTCATAGCTGTGCAAACACTCATTATGCATTCAAAATGCCACATAGGAAGGATAATCAAACATACTTTCCAAGTCCAACACTTATGAAAGATCGCACGCATATTTCATCGAATGCAAGCAGTTGACTTACAGGTACCAAACTAATGCAATGTCTAATCTGTATAACAACTAGCCAATTGCTTATAGGAATCAAAGAGTGCGCCATGACAGCATGACTGCATACAATCCGAGATGAGCAAAAATGGACTCATTTTCCTAGACACGGGGTCAACAATTGCATTTTTGCAAATCTGAGGACCGGCACGGTGGCACCACCACCACGGCGACCCACCCACCCCACGGCGGCGCATCCCGTCGAACACCAGAAACCAGGCGAGCCACGCGCGGCCATGACATGGAGCAGCACGGAGGCACGGCCGCCGAATCCATGGCCGGAGCCTGCTCCAAGAACACGGGTGCGTGCACGCACGAAATGCAGATCTAAAAAGATCTTCGGGAAGACGTGATCACGGAAGGAACCACCATGGACAAACTCAGAATACGCTCACCTCGACACGGACGACCGCGCGCCGCGGGAAAGCAAGGAGCAGCGCGCGCCCCAGCAAGCAGGCGAAAGCGAAAGCAAGATTGGAGAAAGGAGCAGAGCGAGCCAAGAAACCTTAGTCTCCATGCACGCGAGACGCCGCCACCCTCCGCGCGAGGCCTCCAAGCTCGGCGGGGTCACAGCGAGGCCGGGCGCGACACGGTAGGCACGCGGTGAGGCCGGGTGCGCCGGTGTGGAAGATGGGGGAGAGGAGAGGAGGGGTGCTAGGCTAGGTGTGGCGGCTGGAGAGGGAGGTGAGAGAGAAGAGAGGAGTCGAGCCACACTGTAGAAAGTGTGGACTACACTGTTTAATATAAACTAGTTAGAGGCCTGTGCTTTGCAACAGAATTTTTTTTTATTTTTGCGCAAAATACATAAATTAAAAGACTGAAATATAAATACAATTTTATTTTTTATTTTTTTTCCTTTTTTTCTTTTTTTTCTTTTCCTCTTTTCTTCTTTCTTTCTCAAAAGCGCATGTATGCACAGGGCGGGCGGTTGCACAGGGGCGCATGGGGCGGGGCAGTTGAGCGCGCAACTGCGCTTGCGCTTTGACCGGGCCGGTTGCTCCGGTTTTATTAACCGGTTTTATTAGGGCAGTTGCACCGGTTTTTTTAAGGTATAAATTTTGATTGGTTTTTTTATGAGAAGTGAGAGGCGTGGACGGAGCGGACGGACGACCACTGTCCGCTTTATATTAGTTAAGATATTAGTCAAATGTCTATGTTTTGCAATATACTGTTATTCTTAATAACAAATATTTATTTAGAACTTAATGTTTATTCAAACGTGTTTAGTAATACTATGTTGATAAGAAGTAAAATTAGACTATTACAAGTGCTATTATATATCTATAATTATAAATGTGACATAAAATTACATTAAATGGATGCATCCTTTTATGCAAGAAAAATGTATTTATAGAATTTTTAACCACGTGTTTAAATTCCATTAAAATCACTTTAAAATTATTTTTATATTTCCAAAAATGAATTAAAAACCTTGGTTTGGTGTTCTTGTTTGGAATTTATAATTTCGACATGAATACAAAATTTATTGATTTTCCAAACCGCCGTTTATTCGCGCGTTATTTCTTTAAAATCCAAGATTTCAAAAATTATTTTAAATTTCAAACTTTCCAAAAACTTTTTACTTTTTCTTAAAAATCCAAATTTGAATTCTCAGAAAAAAAATATATTCCTATTTTTTTCCTCATTTCCTTTTCTTTTCTTTCCTTTCCTTTTTTCCTTTTTCTCTTTCCTTCTTTTTCCCTTTCCCTTCTCTCTCTTGCTTTCTTTTTTCCTGTGCACCTCCCATCCTGGCTGCACGCAGCCACCTCCACTCCCTTCTTCCATCTTTCCTTCTTTTTCCCTTCTCTCTCTTGCTTTCTTTTTTCGTGCGCACCTCCCATCTGCACGCAGCCACCTCGACTCCCTTTTCCTTCCATTTCTCCATTCCCCTTCCTTTTTTCCTCTTTCCTTTTTCTCCCTCTTTTCCTTCCTTTCTCTTTCCATTTCTCTCTCTTTCCTTTTCTCCCTCCTCTTTCCATTTCTCCCATAGCCCTTCTCCCCCCTATAAAAACCATGCCACCCTCTCGTTCTCCCCACACCACCCTCTCCTCCTCCCTATGCCACCCTCTCATCCTTGGCCAAAACCATCCACGCCGATTGCGCAGCCGTGCCGTCCTGCGCCTCATGCGCATCCACTGTGCAGCGTCATGCCGATGCTCCGCATCGCCGTCTCTTGTTCTCTCTCAGTGAGGACATATTTTCTTTTGATTCACTTGCTCTTATCAATTAAATTGTTTCATGTATAATTAGTTTTATCGCATCATAATTGTTTATATTCCGCTATGTCATCTTGTTCATCGATACGTTTCAACCATTAATTAATATTGATCCTAAAATATCATTATCAAAACCTGATGATCACGCTTTGATTATAATATATATAATAGGTTATTCTCGTATCATCCCTTAATTCTTGATAATCTATTTAATCTAATTCGTTATTTTTACTGGATCCTTTATCGTCAAATTAATAATATCTATCTCGATTTATTAAGTCAAAATCTCATTTCAACTACGTATTTAAATTTTGTTAAAAATCCTTTTTAAAAGAACTATTTTTATATATTGAATTAAGAAGAGAAAAATAAATACAAATCATGATATATAACTCAGGATTTGAGATGAGTTTCTCAAGACAAAATAAATTTTTATGAGATTTTATTTTAAATTGCAAAAAATAAAATTTAAATTATATGGACCGTGTATGAATAATAAAATGGTTAAAACAACGAGGAATTAAGAATCTCAAAGAATTCAAATTTTGGGTTTGTAAATTTTTATTAAATTCTTCAAGCTAAAAATATACACTAGGATTTTTATTTGAATTTTTAATATTTTTATAACTATTACAATAAATACAAATATCATATAAGAAATTGTTTAAAAACTTCATTTATATACTCTCCCGTTTCTCTCCTGCTCCCGCTGTAGGCCCGCCTTGCATGCCGCACAGCACACGCATGTAGACCTGCGTTTTTACGGTACAAAAATAATTCCAGAATTCATTTTAAACTCCAAAAATTCATATCTCCTTCAATTTAGCTCCAAATTTGACCATTCAAATTTTGTAAAATCTATCTTTTTATTCTCTACACTTTTATGCTATAAAAACAATATGTTTATTTGGCACAAAATATTCTTATTAAATAATAAAGAAAAGTCCCCTTAAGGATTTAATTTATATTTCATTAAAATTTCTCAGAGGGACCTTTAAAAACTCGTATATTAATTTCAGAGGACATAATGACTCCATTTCACTGTTTTTAATGCAATAAAAATAGTATGTTTATTTTGCCCATTTCATTTTTATTAAATAATATTTCAAAGGCCCTTTTAGGACAAGTAATTAATTCATATAATAAAAATTCAACACTTCATAAAAATGTCATAAAAACTTATAATAACTTCAGAAGACCGAATAATTTAATTTCACTATTTTTACTGCAATAAAAACAATATGGTTGCTTTATACCTTTTTATTTCACCTTAAAAAAGGGAAAATAAAAACCCCTTAGAAAAAATACTTATATCAATTTATAAAATTCAGAAACCTCTTTAAAACTTAATCTTAAATATTTAAGTAATAATTTCATAAAAGTTAAGACTAGCTCTTTTACTTAATCCAACAAAAACATGTATGCTTGTATGATTGATTTTTGGATTGTTTATTGAATGTTGTGTTTACTTTTCCGTATCGAGAATACTACGTCGCCGTCGACGATCCGGAGTCTTACCCCGAGGTTCCACCTTCACCGTTTGCGGATCAAGGCAAGTCACAACCCCCATTTTGATCATATTTGAGCCTAGTTTTTCATAACTACAGTTATAACTCATAGGAAGTAAATATTGCATTAGTCAAATCTCAAGCCCTAAATTATATTTATTAGATCCCCATCCTTGTGTGCAAACCCAAGCCATGCTTATTGATCCTAAACTCCTTGTCATTCTACAATATATTATATTAGCTAGTGTCCAATGTACCGACACAACTGCTATAGGGTAAAAGAACGAGTCGTAGATAGATGGATTCTGCTATATGATTTACCTCGTTATTCTCGTCTCTGGACTCTGTTGGAGTTGGCTATGTTATAAGTATGGTTGGTTCCGGGTGCAAGCTCGGGAATTGGTTGGTCGCACCCGGGGCACTATAAGGACCGGTCTGCGGGATTCGTTGCAAAGCACTTCCGTACTAACCACAAGTCTAGTGGGTAAGTCCTAACTGGAGGTATGGATCGTACCAACTTGGAACACCGTAGTGGAGGGGGTAAGGGGCAACCTGTGGGTGACTTGTACCGACGAGGCTCAAGGGGGGTATGGTGTGGCCCGAAGTGACTGGGAAACCATATGAAACCTATAAGAGGGTGTTATCGAGTTGGTGCGTTCCATGCTGAAGGTTTTTGAACGAGCTTATCGTGACAAGAGTCATTTAACACACTGCGGTGTCCGGGAAATGAGTGCCTTGTGGGTACAGTAGTACAACTCTGATCAGAGTAATAAATCTTTTCAAAAAGCCGAGCCCACGGTCAAGGGCGGGTTGTGTGACCTCTCGCAGTTAGTTTATTATTATGTGAATGTATGTGTTATTCATGGCATGTAAGGACTGTTGAGCGATGGTGGGTTGACTGTACCCCTCGAGTTAGAAGATGATGCATGAACTCATGTTTACTTTTCTGCAATAATAACTTGATTATACTTAATTGCTTTACAAATTATGCTATTCCGCAAAAATAAGCCACTACCTTCCTTGTTATTATCTTGCATTATAATTGCATTTGGTGGCTTGCTGAGTACGATTGTACTCACCCTGATTGACTTACACCACCAGAGACAGTCTACTACGAGGAGAGTGACGGTCTGGAGTAGCGACCCAGTCAAGGCACGAGACTGGAAGAAGGCGTTCATCTAGAGGATTTATTTTATTAGTTTCTCTTTGTTTTAACTCTTTTGTAATAATATGGTCTACGAACCATGATTGATTGGCGTATTGTACACAATCGTGTGATGAACGTCTTGTATTTATTGATTTTCTATGGAATTTCAATAAATTCCTGGTTTTATTAAATCGGGGCGTTACAATCGCGCGGGGGGCGGACAGACAAATGACTTCATGATTTATAATAGTAGAAGATTAGTAGTCGGTATAGCTTAGAAAGTGTGTACTACACTATTTAACATAAATCAGGAGTCGGTATAACGAAACTAGATATATCATAGGAGATATAAAAAACATATAAAGCGAACAATGGTGGTGTATATGAAGACGTGACATGGAAATCATGGATGGATGTTGGTGTGGATGCTACGCTACCAACATTAGTTAATGTAAACAAAGGGACAAGCATAATAAAATTCGGTAGATGTACCATAGGAGATGTAAAATCGTGGGGAGCAAGTGGTGATGATGCGTGTGTCTACGAATGTGAAAAGAGTGGACCATGAATGAATGGACATCGTCATGGATACTATGCCACCAACAATAGTTAATTAAAACAAGGAATGGGTGCAAAAAAATAGGGTAGATGTATTGTAGGAGGTATAAAATTGTCGAAAGCAGGCGGTGGTGGTGCGCTTGATGATATGACATGGAAAGTGTGTACCACGAACGGATAGACATTAATGTGTATTCTACGCTACTAGTAGCAATCAACACAAACAAGGTGTGTGATCAACAAATTTGGATAGATATATCATATAAGGAGATATAAAATTGTGGAAATTGGGTAGTGGTGGTGTGTGAGACGATGGACATGGAAAGTGTGGACCATTAATGGATACACGTTAGCATGGATGCTATTCTACTCGCTACTATTAATAGTTAACACAAACAAGAGATGAATACAACAATATACCATAAAAGATGTAAAACTATGGAAAGTGGATAGTGGTGGTGCATGTGACGATGTGATGTGGAAAGTGTGGACTACACATGGTTGGACGTTAGTGTGGATGCTACACTATTAGCCGTACTTAACACAAGCAAGGGGTGATGATAGTAAAACCATGTGGCATGGTGTCACCATAGAAAAATATCTTCATTAGAAAGTGTGGACCATGAATGGATACATTTTTTGATAAAACTATAGAGACACTTTTCTAATATGGTAGACACATTTTTCTCATGCCACTGCAATGTCATATGTCATAGACATTTTTTTTTAAAAAGCATCTAGTGCATTTTATCTACAAATAAGAGGATATTTTATAAAAATGTATGTGTTTTTACAGAAATTTTAGAGACATTTATTTGTGTATGCATATAACATAGTTGAGTCATTTTGTAATGGTAATAACCGCGTTGGAATTTGCATAAAAAAACCACGGTAGAATTGACCGGTGTGCCCACCGCTTGCCGCGCATCCCCCCTCTCTCCTTCGCTCGCCGCCGACGCTGCCATGAGCGCGGGCTGGAGGTCACTGCCGTTGTGCATCGGTGATAGGTGCCCCAAGTACGGGGGATCCGACGACCACAAGAAGCACATCGTAAGGGATCGTAGTTGACGACGGTGATGTCGAGGGTGATGGGGACGAGTGCTTTCACATTGAGAACAGAAACGACCTGAGCATGGAGTGCTTCAATGGCATCAGCATCATTCGAGGTATTTGTGCCCGAGTTGCCAACGATCGATGCACTGGGCGGGGGAAGGACGAGGGCAACGTAGAGCGATGCAGGGTTGACGGGCGAAGGGGCCGAGAGACCAGATGTCGGTGTAGTCATCGTATTCATCATAGGCAGAGAAGAATATGCAGTTGGCGAGACGACGAGGGAAGAAAGTGTCGTGCGAATGGCCTGAATCGTCGCCGAGGTGACTTCATTTGTAGACATGGTAGAGTCCGTATGGAGGGTGGAGCGGACAACAGTTTCGGCAGCAAGAACATCGATTCGATTGCTGATGACACATTAGCAGGAGGCGGAGGAGTTGTCGTCATGGCGCCGGAGAGAGCGGTGACGGGAAGAACGGCGACGAAGGAAGATTAGATGAGAGCGGAATTTGGTGGATCGTATGTGGTGTCTGATACCATGATAGAGAAGGGAGAAACAGAATGTATTTCATAGCATATGGCATCCATACAATATATATACAGCATGTGCATGCATGTCGTGATTCTAGGAAGACAACTAACATAGCATAACAACTATAACACGAGATTATCGCTAACAAGGAATCATCTCCATGTTTGAACCAGAGGCAGCCTCCTTATCCTTGATGCTACCATGATTGTCTGATGAAGGGATGCATGCGATTGTAGTCGTCTTACCATCATGTTGTGTCTCTGGTTTAGGCTGATTAGCTAAATCATTGAGCTGAGCTGCTTCTTTGGCAGGTTTTGTATCCCCAGTGGTGTTCTTTGAGTTAACTGCAGCCAATTCATCTACCTTACGCTCAGACGGCTTAATCTTTGGCTTCACTACATCCGTCTTCACGTTTGATGCATCCATTACCTGCTCAGACGGCTTCGCCTTTGGCTTGATTTTCTTTTTTTCTGGACCGACACCTTTTGAGAATGAAAAGTTGTGTCGGTTGGTCTGATCATTGCTACAACTAGTTAGTCTTCTGTGCTTTGACAATGGGGATAGGTACTTACACTTTTCACCTTTTGTTTTCTGGTCAAAGAATCTTGTCAAACCAACTGTGTCATCATTGCCATTAGAAGAATGACCACTAATTGGAAAAACTGAGCATGATGCAGTTGCCATGTTTTGAAGAGAAACCACTTGGTTTTCATTGCCTGCATTGTAGGATTCAACCGTTTCAATGCCGTTCACATCAACTGTAAGCCGTTCGAAAGCGGGTGGTGGTGGTGCGCTTGATGATATGACATGGAAAGTGTGTACCACGAATGGATAGACATTGATGTGTATTCTACGCTACCAGTAGCAATCAACACAAACAAGGTGTGTGCTCAACAAATTTGGATAGATATATCATATAAGGAGATATAAATTGTGGAAATTGGGTAGTGGTGGTGTGTGAGACGATGGACGTGGAAGGTGTGGACCATTAATGGATACACGTTAGCGTGGATGCTATGCTACTCGCTACTATTAATAGTTAACACAAACAAGAGATGAATACACCAATATACCATAAAAGATGTAAAACTATGGAAAGTGGATAGTGGTGGTGCATGTGATGATGTGATGTGGAATGTGTGGACTACACACGGATGGACATTATTTTCGATGCTACACTACTAGCCGTACTTAACACAAGCAAGAGGTGATGATAGTAAAACCATGTGGCATGGTGTCACCATAGACACATCAGTGTGATGAACAATATAGAAAAATATCTTATAAGATTTAGAAAAATATATCAATATATAAGTAAATTGCAAATAACAATGGTAATATAGTATGATAAAAATAACAATGCAATATTAAGTTGTAATATTGTTATTTAGATACCTTATAAGATAAAAAATATAATTAAACTTTTAATAACATATTTATAATTATGTCTAATATTATATTTAAAGTTTAGTTAATAATCTATTTGTATAAATATGTTCCAACAATCTATTTATAGCACAACCCATTTAAAGCCCATTAGGGTTTTTAATTTCTCAACCCAACTTCTCGTTCACCCCCCTCTCTCTCATCCATCCATCTTTCAGCCACCGACGCACCTCTTTCTCTTCATTTCCCTGACTCCCTCCTCTTCCCTCTTGGCTGCATTTGTCTTTCTCACATGTCCACACCATGCCTAGCTACGCTGTGCCTGGCCACGCCGCGCGCCGCTCACGTCTAGCCATGTTGTGCCTAGCCTCATTGTGCACCACTCATGCCAAGACACTGTCTAGCCTTGCCACTCTACTTCGCACTCGATCTCATCACTCCGTGCCAGATCCCACCACTCCACACCATAGCCCGCCCCTCTGTGCCAGATCTTGCTTTTCCATGATGGATCCCGCCTCTACCTAGCCCTCTGTGCGCCCGCCACAGAGTTTCAACACTATGGCGATGAGATATCGTCGTCATAACAACTATGGTTAACACAAACAAGGAATGGGTATGAAACATCCAAGTAGATATACCATAAGAGATGTAAAATTGTGGAAATTGGATGATGGTGGTGCGTGTGATGGCATGATGTGGAAATAATGGACCACGAACAATTGGATGTTTGTGTGGATGCTATTCTAAAATCGAGTAAATGTATCAAGGAGATGTACAATCAAGTATTTTTTCTAAAATTGCAAAATTTTGGTAGAATCTGCTAACCTCAACTATTCTTAGCATGGTAGATGCTCGTGACTTCTTCATCATCGCTCGGGTAGTCAATTTGGATGACTTCTTCATCCCTTGTGTGATGGATTTTGTTGACCTCTTGCGAGTAGCAACTTTGGATGGTGATGTGTCGATGCAGTGGTAGAGTTGTGGAGGCACTTAGAAGCGTCGAGATTAGATCTGGCAATTGATGAGAAAGCCTCTCTTGCTCTTAAGCAAGAATGGCTACGATTAAGGTAGGGATGATGGAGCTTTGTTATATGATTGGGTTTATATAGAGATTGAAGAGATCAACAAAATGATTGGATTTTAGCAACCAATAAATGGATAAACACTATCTAAAATATCTAACCACATTCATGCTACTTCTAAAATTTGTTCATCTTGTCTGTGGTTGAGGTGAGTTGTCACCACCATATCTTTTAGGTCCCATGCGGATCTACCATACAAGAAACAACCAACTAGACTTGCCGATGAATACGACTCAATAGAAATTTTGTGTTGTTGCCATGATCGAATATAATATTTTCACAGTAGGTACTCACTATAGTTTAGATTTCCAACACTCTAAAAAATATTGGGTCAAATGGGGAAATAGGGGGAGTATCCCAAAACACACTAAGCACATGAACACATTTGCAATTTCATGTGTTTGCATTTTAAGCTTTTCAGTATGTATATGTTACATCTTTGCACTAGTTCAAATTTTGGGGCAAAATCTCTATAAGGTAGAGCAATTTTCCATTTGATGGTTATATACTATATTTGATACTTTTTTATAAAACTATAGAGACATTTTTATAGTATGGTAGACACATTTTTCTTATGCCACTACAATGTCCTAATGTTATAGACATTTCAATAAAAAGTGTCTAGTGCATTTCCTCTATAAATAAGAGCATATTTTATAAAAAGTCTCTGTTTCTACAGCAATTTCAGAGACATTTACGTGTGTATGTAATTTATTCAATTCTCAATACTTATGCACATGTAGTTGCCAGGTGATCTAATGTAATTTAGTCATGCAATCTTTAAATTTTACAGTAATAATCATAGTTGCTACGGTGGCACGATGAGGCGAGGAGCCAAACTACATTCACACCTTTTAGGTGAGTATGGCATGCGGCGAGGCGACACCATACTCACTTCACAAATGATGTAGCAATAGTATGCGATGTATATTAAAATTATTTCTATAACAACACAAATATAGCAATACTAATTTACCAACACAAATATGCCAATATATACTGAACTATGAGTTCTCACAAGTGAACATTGAATGAACAAGCTCTATACTTTTGTGAACTACTGTGGGGAAAGCCAAAAAGAGCAGTGTTCTAAAACATGGACCTAGGCGGACGCCTAGATGGGAAAAGGCACTAGGTGCCACCCCAACATCGCGCGGAGGCCGGTTCGGCGGGCGGGGGTGCCTAGGCGGGTCAACCGCGGCCTGGGCGGTTAACTGCGGGGCCTAGTTGGCTAGACGCGACAGTGTTGACGCTGCTAGGCAGTGTGGGATCCAGTGGCGGGGGCCACGCATGGCATATATCCGGCGACCAGGAGCAGCGTGCGGCCGTATTTGGTAGTGGAGGCCACATATAACGCAGATCAGGTGGCTGGGAGCACCGCGCTTCCTAGATCCGGTGAACGGCAATGCACACGGTAAATCAGCGAGCGTGGTCGGCGTGAGAGTCGGGGCATCAGCGATGGCGAGCACTAGGTCAAGACAGGAAAAGGAGGGGAAGGAGTATGCATGTGGAGGGGAAGTTGTATGCATATGGAAGAGAATGAGCCTAGGATAGAGAAAGCAGAGAAGAGAAAAAGCAAGTCATGGAGGAAAATACCTAGCGTAGGAGAGGAAATAGGCCACATGAGAGAATACCTAAGCGCCGCCTAGGCACTACGTCACCGCCCGACTAGCGCCTAGGACCTGTTGAACACTAGGAAATAGAAACATCACTGACGAGGGGAAAGAGGAATACTGAGGAAAGAAAGTGCTTGGTGCGGAGCTGCATGGAGCGCGTAGCCACGCACTCGATGATCGGCGGTCGACACACTTCAATCCTGGAGCCAGGAGGGAGAGACTTGCGGTAGTAGAGGGAATGTCGTGTGCCAGCGGAGAGAGCGGTGAGCACTGGCAGAGGGAGCGGCGCACAACAACACTAGCGGCGAAGAGGAGCAATGGGATGGCTAGAGGCGGAACCACAGAAGGGATAAAGAGGTGTGGAGCTAGGGTTTTAGATTTTTCTGGAGGTGTGGCTTGGGCTAGGCAGAATCGCTCGCTATTCAGCCCATACAAAAGCCCAACACAAGGAATCAAGTCGTTGTCGTGAAGCAGTATGGTGTCCATCTGATGCAATACACGCTTAGGCGGACGCCATACCAGTTGTGGCGAGACGTTAGCCGTAGCGTCTACCAGAGTCTGCCCTGACACCTAATCATCGTCTAATAGATGATTAGGCGATGCCGTGACAACTATGGTAATAATTATTACTTATTTGCATAAGCCTAGAAGTTATGACATGTATATTTGAGAACCATTTCAAAGCACATGCAAATTTGCTAGTCTATAACTAAATAGAGCTTGTCTACATTGATACATCTGCTGAAGGTTAGGATAGAGCTTGTCTAGTATGGTAGACACATTTTTCTTATTCCAATGCAATTTCATAATGTCATAGACATTTTTTTAAAAAAGTGTCCAATGCATTTTAAAAAAACTTTATACTTTTCGAAGCAAAAAACTTATTTATTTTCCACTTTGTTTCTATGCTTGTTCATTACATATTTTCACCATTGTATAGTTATTCCGACTCATTGTTCATATATTGTAACATTATAAAATGCAAAATTAACAATCTTTAAATTGCCAAAGGGTGTGCTCAACAACCTTGTTTCTTTGCTTGATGTTTTCTAGATAGATCTATGTAATCATATGTATGCTATTTGTAGAAACATTTTGTAATTTATTCAATTCTCGATACTTATGCACATGCATTTGCCAGGTGATCTAATGTAATTTAGTAATGCAATATTTAAATTTTGCACTAATAATCATAGTTGTTATGGTGGCACGACAAAGTAAGGCACCAAACTACCTTCACACCTTTTAGGTGAGTAGGGCGTGCGGTGAGGCGACCCCATACTCACTTCACAAATGATGTAGGAGTACTATGTGATGTATATTACAATTATTTTTGTGACAACACAAATGTAGCAATACTAATTTACCAACTCTAGCAAGTCAATAGCCTATTCTATTTTGTGTTTCCATATATGTTAGACAAATCAGCAATTCTGGCAAGTAACAACTCTAGCAGATTACAAATATTTCACCAACTTATTGCTTGAAGCAATAGAATGATAGATCCTTGGTTGGAAAGCAACAACTATTCCATAATCTATATAGCACAAGAAATAACAAGCAATATGCCAATATATATTGAATTGTGAGTTCTCAAAAATGAACATTGAGCTGAAATCTCTATACTTTTGTGAACTACTGTGGGGAAAGCCATAAAGAGAAATGTTCTAAAACGCGGACCTAGGCGGATGCCTAGATGGGAAAAGGCGTTGGGTGCCACCCCAACACTGCACGGAGGATGGCTGGGTGGGTGGGGGTACCTAGGCGAGTAAACCATGGCCTGAACGGTTGACCGCGAGGCCTAGGAATCTATACGCGGCAACGTTGCATAGATCTGGTGACCAGGAGTAGCGTTTGGCATGCATTTGGCAGCGGGGCCGCGTAAAATGCAGATCCGGTGGCTGGGAGCATCGCACATCCCAGATACGGTGAATGGAAGCGCACACGGTACATCAGTGAGCATGGCCGGCATGGGAGTTGGGGCATCGGCGATGACGAGCACTAGGCCAAGATGGGAAAAGGAGGGGAAGGAGTATGCATGTAGAGGGGAAGTAGTATTTATATGGAGGGGAAGGAGCCTAGGATAAACAAAGTGAAGAGAAAAGCAAGTCATGGAGGAAAATACCTAGTGTAGGAGAGGAAATGGGCCACGAGAGAGAATACCTAGGCACCACCTAGGTGCTCCTAAGCGCTAGGCTCTAGGTCACTGCCCAAGTAACGCCTAGGACCTATTCGAACACTGGGAAAGAGAAACATCACTGAGGAAGGGAAAGAGGAATACCGAGGAAAGAAAGTGCTTGGCGCAGAGCTGCATGGAGCGCATAGCCACGCAAATTTTCTAGTCTATAACTAAATAGAGCTTGTCTACATTGATACATATGCTGAAGAATAGGATAGAGTACATGATTACCACCATCAACTCTCTTTTTTTAAGTAGTAGAGATCAAGCTTATCAAGGCATTTGGATGGTGACACTAATGCATCATCATGGTAGTCCGTGGTACAAGGGCTAAGGTGCCCTATAGCCTTAGCCACACTAGCCCAACATAGGCCGAGACGGTGGTGGAGGCATATCACATACGCTGGGTCGAGAGAGGTGGCAGCGTAGGGTCAGTGGCGGTGCTAGTGTAGGAGAGGGGTCGGGGGGCTCAGCAGAGGCGACACGGGCCTAGTGGTGGCAGCGGGGTGGGCTTGGTGGGGGGAAGAAGGCTAGGGTTAGTGTTAGTACATGGATAGGGAGCATGATAGAGAAGCTATGGGAGTGGGAAAGGCCAACACATGGGTTGGTGTGCTGCTTTAAATGGGATTTTAGTTATGGTATTTAGTATGCAATGTCAGTGTAGAAGGCATCATCTCGCTAACCTCAACTCTTCTTGGCATGGTAGATGCTCATGACTTCTTCATCGTCGCTCGGGTAGTCGATCTGGATGACTTCTTCATCCCTTGTGCGATGGATTCTGGTGACCTCTTGCGGGTAGCAAATTAGGATGAGGATGTGTCAATGCAGCGGTAGAGTTGTGGAGGCACTTATAAGTGTCGAGATTAGATCTATAAGGTAGAGCAATTTTCCATTTGATTGCTACATACTATATTTATACTTTTGGATAAAACTATAGAGACATTTTTCTAGTATGGTAGACACATTTTTCATATGCCACTACATTGTCAAAATGTCATAGACATTTTTTTTAAAAAAAAGTGTCCAATGCATTTAAAAAACTTTTATACTTTTTGAAGAAAAAAACTTCTATTTATTTTCCACTTTTTTCTATGCTTGTTCATTACATATTTTGACCATTGTATAGTTTTTGCGACTCACTGTTTACATTATAAAATGCAAAATTAACTATCTTTAAATTGCCAAAGGGTGTGCTCAACAACCTTGTTTCTTTGCTTGATGTTTTCTACATGGGAAAATTACTCGCATGCCATTATAATTTTCAGAAATTGCCTATATGCCACTGTCAGTGACTGTGGCGGTCCCCATATGTCAGTGACACATGGATGGCATATTGGCAAACCGCAAAAATTGTAATGGCACGGAAAAAATTAACCCTTTCTACATAGATCTATGTAAACATATGTATGCTATTTGTAGAAACATTTTGTAATTTATTCAATTATTGATACTTATGCACATGCATTTGCTAGGTGATCTAATGCAATTTAGTCACACAATCTTTAAATTTTTTAGTAATAATCGTAGTTGTTATAGTGGCACGACAAGGCGAGGCACCAAGTTACCTTCACACCTTTTAGGTCAGTTTGGCGTGCGGTGATGCGACGCCATACTCACTTCACAAATGATGTAGTAGTAGTATGTGATGTATATTACAATTATTTTTGTGACAACACAAATGTAGCAATACTAATTTACCAACTCTAGCAAGTCAATATCCTATTCTATTTTGTGTATCCATATATGTTAGGCAAATCAGTAATTCTGGCAAGTAACAACTCTAGCAGATTACAAATATTTCGCCAACATATTGCTTGAAGCAATAGAATGATTGATCCTTGGTTAGAAAGCAACAACTATTCCATAATCTATATAGCACAAGAAATAACAAGCAATATGCCAATATATATTGAATTGTGAGTTCTCACAAGTGAGCATTGAGCTGAACAAATCTCTATACTTTTTGAACTACCGTGGGGAAAGCCAAAAAGAGCAGTGTTCTAAAACGCGGACCTAGGTGGATGCCTAGATGGGAAAAGGCGTTGGGTGTCACCCTAGCACTGCGCAGAGGATGGCTGGGCGGGTGGGGTGCCTAAGCGGGTAAACCATGGCCTGGGCGGCTGATCGCGGGCCTAGGAAGCTATACGCGACAACGTGGCGTAGATCCGGTTACCAGGAGTGGCGTTTGGCATGCATTTCGAAGCGAGGCCGCGTACAATGTAGATCCGGTGGCTGGGAGCACCGCACATCCCAGATCTGGTGAATGGCAACACACACGGTACATCAGTGAGCATGGCCGAAATGGGAGTTGGGGCATCAGCGATGACGATAACTAGGCCAAGATGGGAAAAGGAGGGGAAGGAGTATGCATGCAGAGGGGAAGTTGTATTCATATGGAGGAGAAGGAGCCTAGGATAGAGTAAGTGGAGAAGAGAAAAAGCAAGTCATGGAGGAAAATACCTAGTTTAGGAGAGGAAATGGGCCACGAGAGAGAATACCTAGGTGCTCCTAAGCGCTAGGCGCTAGGCGCTAGGTCACCGCCCGAGTAGCGCCTAGGACCTACTCGAACACTGGGAAAAAGAAACATCACAGAGGAAGGGAAAGAGGAATACCGAGGAAAGAAAGTGCTTGGCGTAGACCCGCATGGAGCGTGTATCCACGCGCTCCAAGATCGACGGACGACGCACTTCAAGCCTGGAGCCAGGAGGGAGAGACTTGTGCCATTAGAGGGAGCGTCGGGCGCCGTTTGAGAGAGCGGCGAGCACCAGGAGAGGGAGCGACACACAACATCACTAGCGGTGGAGGGGTGCAGCGGGATGGCTGGAGACGGAACCACAGAAGGAATAAAGAGGTGCAGAGCTATGGTTTTAGCATTTTTGGGGGTGCGGCTTGGGCCAGGTAGAATCGCTCGCTATTCAACCCATTCAGAAGCCCAACACATGGAATTAGGTCATCGCCATGAAGTAGTATGGCGACCATCCAATGCCATACATGCTTAGGTAGACACCATACCAGTTGTGGCGAGTCGTCAGTTGTAGTGTCTGCCAGAGTCTGCCCTGACGCCTAATCATCGTCTAATAGACGATTAGGCAACGCCATGACAACTATGGTAATAATTATTACTTATTTGCATAAGCCTAGAAGTTATGGCATGTATATTTGAGAACCAGTTCAAAGCGTATGCAAATTTTCTAGTCTATAACTAAATAGAGCTTGTCCACATTGATACATCTGTTGAAGGATAGGATAGAGTACATGATTACCACCATCATTACCCTTTTTAAGTAGTAGAGATGAAGCTTATCAAGGCATTTGGATGGTGACACTAATGCGTCATCATGGTAGTCCGTGGTCCAAGGGCTAAGGTGTCATGTAGCCTTAGCCACACAAGCCTAACATAGGCCCAGGCAGTGGTGGAGGCATATCACATACGCTGGGTCAAGAGAGGTGGCAGTGTAGGGTCGGTGGTGGTGCTAGTGTAGGAGAGGGGTCGGTAGGGTTCAGCAGAGGCGGCGCAAGCCTAGTGGTGGTAGCAGGGTGGGCTTGGTGGGGAGAAGAAGGCTAGGGTTAGGGTTAGTAGATGGATAGGGAGCATGATTGAGAAGTTGTGTGAGTGGGAAAGGCCAACACATGGGTTGGTGTGCTGCTTTAAATGGGCTTTTAGTTCTGGTATTTAGTATGCAATGTATGTGTATAAGGCATCATCTCGCTAACCTCAACTCTTCTTGGCATGGTAGATGCTCATGACTTCTTCATCGTCGCTCGGGTAGTCAATCTGGATGACTTCTTCATCCCTTGTGCGATGGATTCTGGTGACCTCTTGCGGGTAGCAAATTAGGATGAGGATGTATCGATGCAGCGGTAGAGTTGTGGAGGCACTTAAAAGCGTTGAGATTATATCTATAAGGTAGAGAAATTTTCCATTTAATTGTTACATACTGTATTTATACTTTTTGGATAAAACTATAGAGACATTTTTCTAGTATGGTAGAAACATTTTTCTTATGCCACTGCATTGTCATAATGTCATAGTCATTTTTTAAAAAAGTGTCCAATGCATTTTTTAAAAAAGTTTTATACTTTTTGATGAAAAAACTTCTATTTATTTTCCACTTTGTTTCTATGCTTGTTCATTACATATTTTCACCATTGTATAGTTGTTGCGACTCGTTGTTCATATATTGTAACATTATAAAATGCAAAATTAACTATCTTTAAATTGCCAAAGGGTGTGCTCAACAACCTTGTTTCTTTGCTTGATGTTTTCTAGATAGATCTATGTAAACATATGTATGCTATTTGTACAAAAATTTTGTAATTTGTTCAATTCTCAATACTTATGCACATGTAGTTGCCACATGATCTAATGTAATTTAGTCATGCAATCTTTAAATTTTGCAGTAATAATCATAGTTGTTATGACGTAGGAGTACTATGTGATGTATATTACAATTATTTTTGTGACAACACAAATGTAGAAATACTAATTTACCAACTCTAGCAAGTCAATAACTTATTCTATTTTGTGTATCCATATATGTTAGACAAATCAGCAACTGTAGCAGATTACAACTATTTCACCAACTTATTGCTAGCAACAATAGAATGACAGATCCTCAGGTTGGAAGGCAACAACTATTCCATAATCTATATAGCACAAGAAATAACAAGCAATATGCCAATATATATTGAACTGTGAGTTCTCACAAGTGAACATTGAATTGAACATATGTATGCTATTTGTATAAACATTTTGTAATTTATTCAATTCTCGATACTTATGCACATGCAGTTGCCATATGATCTAATGTAATTTAGTCATACTATCTTTAAATTTTGCAGTAATAATCATAGTTGTTACGGTGGCATGATGAGGCGAGGCACCAAACTACCTTCACACCTTTTAGGTGAGTATGACGTACAACGAGGCGACACCATACTCACTTCACAAATGATGTAGTAGTAATATGTGATATATATTACAATTATTTTTGTAACAACATAAATATAGCAATACTAATTTACCAACTCTAGCAAGTCAATAACCGATTCTATTTTGTGTATCCACATATGTTAGACAAATCAAAAACTCTGGCAAGTAGAAACTCTAGTAGATTACAAATATTTCATCAACTTATTGCTAGAAGCAATAGAATGACAAGTCCTTAGTTGGAAGGCAATAACTATTCCATAATCTATATAACACAAGAAATAAGAAACAATATGTCAATATATACTGAACTATGAGTTCTCACAAGTGAACATTGAACTGAACAGATCTCTATACTTTTGTGAACTACCGTGGGGAAAGCAAAAAAGAGCAGTGTTCTAAAACGCACACCTAGGCGGACACGTAGATAGGAAAAGGTGTTGGGTGCCACCCCAACACCGCGCGGAGGATGGCTGGGCGGGCGGGGGTGACTAGGCGGGTCAACTACGGCCTGGGCGGTTGACCACGGGGCCTAGGCGGCTAGACATGGCAAGGTTGCGTAGATCTAGTGACCAGGAGCCACGTTTGGCCTGTATTTGGCAGCGGGGGCTGCGTACAACACATATCCGGTGGCTGGGAGCACCGCGCATCCCAGATCTAGTGAATGGCGGTGCACACGATACATCAGCAAGCATGGCTGGCGTGGGAGTCGGGGCATTAGCGACGGCGAGCACTAGGCCAAGACGGGAAAAGGAGGGGAAGGAGTATGCATGTGGATGGGAAGTTGTATGCATATGGAGGGGAAGGAGCCTAGGATAGAGAAAGCATAGAAGAGAAAAAGCAAGTCATGGTGGAAAATACCTAGCGCTAGAGAGGAAATGGGCCACGGGAGAGAATACCTAGGCGCTCCTAAGCGATAGGCTCTAGGCGCTAGGCCACCGCCCGACTAGCGCCTAGGACCTACTCGAACACTGGGAAAGAGAAACATCACTAAGGAGGGCAAAGAGGAATACCGAGGAAAGAAACTGCTTGGTGCAGAGACGCATGGAGTGCATAGCCACGCACTCGAAGATCGACGGATGACACACTTCAAGCCTAGATCTAGGATGGAGAGACTTGTGCCAGTAGAGGGAGTGTCGGGCGCCAGTGGAGAGAATGGGGAGCACCAGTAGGAGGGAGCGGCACACAACAACACTAGCGACGGAGGGGTGCAGAGGGATGGTTGGAGGCAGAACCATGGAAGTGATAAAGAGGTGCAGAGCTAGGGTTTTAGCTTTTTTTTAGGCGCATCTTGGGCCAGGCATAATTGCTCACTATTCAGCCCGTTTAGAAGCCCAACACGCGGAATCAGGTCGTCGTCATGAAGCAGTATGGCATCCATCCGATGCCATACACGCTTAGGAGGATGCCATCTGCTAAAGTCCACCCCGACGCCTAATCGTCATCTAATAGATGATTAGGCGACGTCATGACAACTATGGTAATAATTATTACTTATTTGCATAAGCCTAGAAATTATGGTATGTATATTTTAGAACCATTTCAAAGCACATGCAAATTTGCTAGTCTAAAACTAAATAGAACTTGTCTACATTGATACATCGCCTAATAGACGATTAGGCGATGCCATGACAACTATGGTAATAATTATTACTTATTTGCATAAGCCTAGAAGTTATGTCATGTATATTTTAGAACCTTTTCAAAGCACATGCAAATTTGCTAGTCTAAAACTAAATAGAACTTGTCTACATTTACACATCTGTTGAAGGTTAGGATAGAGTACACATTACCACCATATCCTCCCTTTTTTAAGTAGTAGATATCAAGATTATCAAGGCATTAGGATGGTGATGCTAATGCGTCGTCATGGCGGTCCGTGGTCTAGGGGCGAAGGTGCCCTGTAGCCTTAGCCACACTGCCCCAACATAGGCCCAGGCGGTGGTGGAGGCATATCACAGACGCTGGCTCGAGAGAGGTGGTAGCGCAGGGTTGGTGGCGGTGGCGGTGTAGGAGTGGGGTCGGTGGGGCTCAATAGAGGTGGCACATGCTTGGTGGTGGCAGCGGGGTTGGCTTAGTGGGGAGAAGTAGGCTAGGGTTAGGGTTAGTAGATGGAGAGAGACCATGCTATATAAGCTGTGGGAGTGGGAAAGGCCAAAACATGGGCTGGTGTGTTGCACTACCAACAGTAGTTAACGTAAACAAAGGGATAAGCATTATAAATTTGGGTAGATGTACCATAGGAAATGTAAACCCATGGAAAACATGTGGTGATGATGCATGTGTCGACGGATGAGAAAAGAGCGGGCCATGAATGAATGGACATTGGCATGAATACTATGTCACCAGCATTAGTTAATGCAAACAAGGAATGAGTGCAACAAAATATGGTAGATGTACCTGTGACATGGAAAGTGTGTACTACAAATGGATAGACATTGGTGTGGATGCTACGCTACCAGTAGCAATCAACACAAACAACGTGTGTGCTCAACAAATTTGGATAGATATATCATGGGAGATATAAAACTGTGTAAATCGGGTAGTGGTGGCATGTGAGACGATGGACGTAGAAAGTGTGGACTATGAATGGATACATTTTTTTTATAAAACTATAGAGACATTTTTCTAATATGGTAGACACATTTTTCTCATGCCACTACAATGTCATATGTCATAGACATTTTTTTAAAAAGTATCTAGTGCATTTTCTCTACAAATAAGAGGATATTTTATAAAAATGTATGTGTTTTTACAGAAATTTTAGAGACATTTATTTGTGTATGAATATAACATAGTTGAGTCATTTTGTAATGGTAATAACCACGGCGGAATTTGCATAAAAAACCGTGACGGAATTGACCGGTGTGCCCGTCACCTGCCGCGCATCCCCTCTCTCTCCTTCGCTCGCCACCGACGCTTCCATGAGCGCGGGCTGGAGGTCGCTGCCGTTGCGCATCGGCGATAGGTGCCTCGAGTACGGGGGATCCGATGACCACAAGAAGCACATCGTAAGCGATCGTAGTTGGCAGCGGTGACGTCAAGGGTGATGGGGACGAGTGCTTTCACATTGAGAATAGAAACATCCTGAGCGTGGAGTGCTTCGGTGGCGTCAGCATCATCCGAGGTAGTCGTGCCCGGGTTGCCAACGATCGGTGCGCTGGGCGGGGGAAGGCCGAGGGCAGCGTAGAGCGATGTAGGGTTGACGGGCAAAGGGGCTGAGAGACTAGCTGTCGGTGTAGTCGTCGTAGTCATCATAGGTAGAGAAGAAGATGCAGTTGGCGAGGCGACTAGGGCAGAAAGGGTTGTGCGAATGGCCTGAATCATTGCCGAGCGACTTCGTCTGTAGACGTGGTAGAGTCCGTATGGAGGGTGGAGCGGACAACAGTTTTGACAGCAAGAACAATCGATTCAATTGCTACGGACACATTAGCAGGAGGCGGAGGTGTTGTAATCATGGCGCCGGAGAGGGCGGCGAAGGGAAGAACGACGATGAAGGAAGATTAGATGAGAGCGGAATTTGGTGGATCATATGTGGTGTCTGATACCATGAAAGAGAAGGGAGAAACAGAATGTATTTCATAGCATATGGCGTCCGTACAATATATATACATCATGTGCATGCATGTCGTGATTCTAGGAAGACAGCTAACATAGCATAACAACTATAACACGAGATTATCGCTAACAAGGAATCATCTCCTTGTTTGAACCAGAGGCAGCCTCCTTATCCTTGATGCTACCATGATTGTCTGATGAAGGGATGCATGCAATTGTAGTCGTCTTATCATCATGTTGTGTCTCTGGTTTAGGCTGATTAGCCAAATCAATGAGGTGAGCTGCTTCTTTGGTAGGTTTTGTATCCCCAGGGGTGTTATTTGAGTTAACTGCAGCCAGTTCATCTACCTTACGCTCAGACGGCTTAATCTTTGGCTTCACTGCATCCATCTTCACGTTTGATGCATCCATTACCTGCTCAGACGGCTTCGCCTTTGGCTTGATTTTATTTTTTTCTGGACTGACACCTTTTGAGAATGAAAAGTTGTGTTGGCTGGTCTGATCATTGCTACAACTAGTTAGTATTCTGTGCTTTGACAATGGGGATAGGTACTTACACTTTTCACCTTTTGTTTTCTGGTCAAAGAATCTTGTCAAACCAACTGTGTCATCATTGCCATTAGAAGAATGGCCACTAACTGGAAAACTAAGCATGATGCAGTTGCCATGTTTTGAAGATAAACCACTTGGTATTCATTTCCTGCATTGTAGGCTTCAACTGTTTCAATGTCGTTCACATCAGTTGTAAGCCAGTTCGAAAGCGGGTGGTGGTGGTGCGCTTGATGATATGACATGGAAAGTGTGTACCACGAACGGATATACATTGATGTGTATTCTACGCTACCAGTAGCAATCAACACAAACAAGGTGTGTGCTCAACAAATTTGGATAGATATATCATATAAGGAGATATAAAACTGTGGAAATTGGGTAGTGGTGGTGTGTGAGACGATGGACGTGGAAGGTGTGGACCATTAATGGATACACATTAGCATGGATGCTATGCTACTCGCTACTATTAATAGTCAACACTATGGCGATGAGATATCGTCGTCATAACAACTATGGTTAACACAAACAAGGAATGGGTATGAAACATCCAAGTAGATATACCATAAGAGATGTAAAATTGTGGAAATTGGATGATGGTGGTGCGTGTGATGGCATGATGTGGAAATAATGGACCACGAACAATTGGATGTTTGTGTGGATGCTATTCTAAAATCGAGTAAATGTATCAAGGAGATGTACAATCAAGCATTTTTCTAAAATTGCAAAATTTTGGTAGAATCTGCTAACCTCAACTCTTCTTAGCATGGTAGATGCTCGTGACTTCTTCATCATCGCTTGGGTAGTCAATTTGGATGACTTCTTCATCCCTTGTGTGATGGATTTTGTTGACCTCTTGCGAGTAGCAACTTTGGATGGTGATGTGTCGATGCAGTGGTAGAGTTGTGGAGGCACTTAGAAGCATCGAGATTATATCTGGCAATTGATGAGAAATCCTCTCTTGCTCTTAAGCTAGAATGGCTACGGTTAAGGTAGGGATGATGGAGCTTAGTTATATGATTGGGGTTATATAGAGATTGAAGAGATCGACAAAATGATTGGATTTTAGCAACCAATAAATGGATAAACACTATCTAAAATGTCTAACCACATTCATGCTACTTCTAAAATTTGTTCATCTTGTCTGTGGTTGAGGTGAGTTGTCACCACCATATCTTTTAGGTCCCCTGTGGATCTACCATACAAGAAACAACCAACTAGACTTGCCGATGAATACCACTCAATAGAAATTTTGTGTTGTTGCCATGATCGAATATAATATTTTCACAGTAGGTACTCACTATAGTTTAGATTTCCAACACTCTAAAAAATATTGGGTCAAATGGGGAAATAGGGGGAGTGTCCCAAAACACACTAAGCATATGAACACATTTGCAATTTCATCTGTTTGCATTTTAAGCTTTTCAGTATTTGTATGTTACATCTTTGCACTAGTTCAAATTTTTTTGGCAAAATCTCTATAAGGTAGAGCAATTTTCCATTTGATGGTTATATACTATATTTGATACTTTTTTTGATAAAACTATAGAGACATTTTTCTAGTATGGTAGACACATTTTTCTTATGCTACTGCAATGTCCTAATGTTATAGACATTTCAATAAAAAGTGTCTAGTGCATTTCCTTTACAAATAAGAGCATATTTTATAAAAAGTCTCTGTTTTTACAGCAATTTCAGAGACATTTATGTGTGTATGTAATTTATTCAATTCTCAATACTTATGCACATGCAGTTTCCAGGTGATCTAATGTAATTTAGTCATGCAATCTTTAAATCTTGCAGTAATAATCATAGTTGCTACGGTGGCACGATGAGGCGAGGAGCCAAACTACATTCACACCTTTTAGGTGAGTATGGCATGCGGTGAGGCGACACCATACTCACTTCACAAATGATGTAGCAATAGTATGTGATGTATATTACAATTATTTCTGTAACAACACAAATATAGCAATACTAATTTACCAACTCTAGAAAGTCAATAACCTATTCTATTTTGTGTATCCATATATGTTAGACAAATCAGCAACTCTCAAAAGTAGCAACTCTAGCAGATTACAAATATTCCTTGGTTGGCAGGCAACAACTATTCCATAATCTATATATCACAAGAAATAATAAGCAATATGCCAATATATACTGAACTATGAGTTCTCACAATTGAACATTGAATGAACAGGCTCTATACTTTTGTGAACTACTGCGGGGAAAGCCAAAAAGAGCAGTGTTCTAAAATGTGGACCTAGGCGGACGCCTAGATGGGAAAAGGCACTAGGTGCCACCCGAACATCGCGCGGAGGCCGGTTCGACGGGCGGGGGTGCCTAGGTGGGTCAACCGCACCGGGCGGTTGACTGCGGGGCCTAGGTGGCTAGACGCGACAGTGTTGACGCTGCTAGGCAGTGTGGGATCCAGTGGCGAGGGCCACGCACGGCGTAGATCCAGTGACCAAGAGCAGCATGCGACCCGTATCTGGCAGCGGGGGCCACATATAACGCAGATCCGGTGGCTGGGAGCACCACGCTTCCCAGATCCAGTGAACGGTGATGCACATGGTACATCAGCGATCATGGCCAGTGTGAGAGTCGGGGCATCAGCGACAGCAGGCACTAGGTCAAGACAGGAAAAGGAGGGGAAGGAGTATGCATGTGGAGGGGAAGTTGTATGCATATGGAGGGGAATGAGCCTAGGATAGAGAAAGCAGAGAAGAGAAAAATCAAGTCATGGAGGAAAATACCTAGTGTAGGAGAGTAAATGGGCCACGGGAGAGAATACCTAAGCATCGCCTAGGCACTACGTCACCGCCCGACTAGCGCCTAGGACCTGTTGAACACTAGGAAAGAGAAACATCACTGACGAGGGGAAAGAGGAATACCGAGGAAAGAAAGAGCTTGGTGCGGAGCCGCATGGAGCGCGTAGCCACGCACTCGATGATCGGCGGTCGACACACTTCAAGCCTGGAGCCAGGAGGGAGAGAGGGAGCGGCGCACAACAACACTAGCGGCGGAGAGGAGCAATGGGATGGCTGGAGGCGGAACCACAAAAGGGATAAAGAGGTACGGAGCTAGGGTTTTAGATTTTTCTAGAGGTGTGGCTTGGGCCGGGAAGAATCACTCGCTATTCAGCTCGTACAGAAGCCCAACACAAGGAATCAAGTCGTCGTCGTGAAGCAGTATGATGTCCATCAGATGCAATACACGCTTAGGCAGACACCATACTAGTTGTGGCGAGTCATCGGCCGTAGCGTTTGTCAGAGTCTGCCCTGACACCTAATCATCATTATTAGGCTATTCCATGACAACTATGGTAATAATTAATAATTATTTGCATAAGCCTAGAAGTTATGACATGTATATTTGAGAACCATTTCAAAGCACATGCAAATTTGCTAGTCTATAACTAAATAGAGCTTGTCTACATTGATACATCTGCTGAAGGTTAGGATAGAGCTTGTCTAGTATGGTAGACACATTTTTCTTATTCCAATGCAATGTCATAATGTCATAGACATTTTTTTAAAAAAAGTGTCCAATGCATTTTTAAAAAACTTTTATACTTTTTGAAGCAAAAAACTTTTATTTATTTTCCACTTTGTTTCTATGCTTGTTCATTACATATTTTCACCAGTGTATAGTTATTGTGACTCATTGTTCATATATTGTAACATTATAAAATGCAAAATTAACTATCTTTAAATTGCCAAAGGGTGTGCTCAACAACCTTGTTTCTTTGATTGATGTTTTCTAGATAGATCTATGTAAACATATGTATGCTATTTGTAGAAACATTTTGTAATTTATTAAATTATCGATACTTATGCACATGCATTTGCTAGGTGATCTAATGTAATTTAGTAATGCAATCTTTAAATTTTGCACTAATAATCATAATTGTTATGGTGGCACGACAAAGTGAGGCAAAAAACTACCTTCACACCTTTTAGGTGAGTAGGGTGTGCGGCAAGGCGACCCCATACTCACTTCATAAATGATGTAGGAGTACTATGTGATGTATATTACAATTATTTTTGTGACAACACAAATGTAGCAATACTAATTTACCAACTCTAGCAAGTCAATAGCCTATTCTATTTTGTGTATCCATATATGTTAGACAAATCAGCAATTCTGGCAAGTAACAACTCTTGCAGATTACAAATATTTCACCAACTTATTGCTTGAAGCAATAGAATGATAGATCCTTGGTTGGAAAGCAACAAATATTCCATAATCTATATAGCACAAGAAACAACAAGCAATATGACAATATATATTGAATTGTGAGTTCTCAAAAATGAACATTGAGGTGAAATCTCTATACTTTTGTGAACTACCATGGGGAAAGCCATAAAGAGAAATGTTCTAAAACGCGGACCTAGGCGGATGCCTAGATGGGAAAATGCGTTGGGTGCCACCCCAGCACTGCGTGGAGTATGGTTGGGCTGGTCGGGGTGCCTAGGCAAGTAAACCATGGATTGGACGGTTGACCGCGGGGCCTAGGAAGCTATACGCGGCAACATTGCGTAGATCTGGTAACCAGGAGTAGCGTTTGGCATGCATTTGGCAGTGGGGCCGCGTAAAATGCAGATCTGGTGGTTGGGAGCATCGCACATCCCAGATCCGGTGAATGGAAGCGCACATGGTACATCAGTGAGCGTGGCCAGTGTGGGAGTTAGGGCATTGGCGACGATGAGCACTAGGCCAAGACGGGAAAAGGAGGGGAAGGAGTATGCATGTAGAGGGGAAGTTGTATGCATATTGAGGGGAAGGAGCCTAGGATGGAGAAAGTGAAGAGAAAAGCAAGTCATGGAGGAATATACCAAGTGTAGGAGAGGAAATGGGCCACGAGAGAGAATACCTAGGCACCACCTAGGCGCTCCTAAGCGCTAGGCGCTAGGTCACTGCCCGAGTAGCGCTTAGGACCTACTCGAACACTGGGAAAGAGAAACATCACTGAGGAAGGGAAAGAGGAATACCGAGGAAAGAAAGTGCTTGGCGCAGAGCTACATGGAGCGCATAGCCACACACTTGAAGATCAACAAACGTCGCACTTCAAGCCTAGATCCAGGAGGGAGAGACTTGTGCCAGTAGAGGGAGCGTCAGGCACCGATAGAGAGAGCGGCAAGCACCAGGAGAGGAAGCGGCGCACAACATCACTAGCGGCGAAGGGGTGCAGAGCTAGGGTTTTAGCTTTTTCTAGGGGTGCGGCTTGGGCTAGGTAGAATCGCTCGCTATTTAGCCCATTTAGAAGCCCAACAAACGGAATTAGGTCGTCGCCATGAAGTAGTATGACATCTATCTGATGCCATACACGCTTAGGCGGACACCATACTAGTTGTGGCGAGTCGTCGGCTATAGCGTCTGCCAGAGTCTGCCCTGATGCCTAATCAGCATCTAATAGACGATTAGGCGACACCATGACAACTATGGTAATAATTATTATTTATTTGCATAAGCATAGAAATTATGGCATGTATATTTGAGAACCATTACAATGAACATGCAAATTTTCTAGTCTATAACTAAATAGAGCTTGTCTACATTGATACATATGCTGAAGGATAGGATAGAGTACATGATTACCACCATAAACTCTCTTTTTTTAAGTAGTAGAGATCAAGCTTATCAAGGCATTTGGATGATGACACTAATGCATCATCATGGTAGTCTATGGTACAAGGGCTAAGGTGCCATATAGCCTTAGCAACACTAGCCCAACATAGGCTCGGGCGGTGGTGGAGGCATATCACATATGTAGGGTCGAGAGAGGTGGCAGCGTAGGGTTAGTGGTGGTGCTAGTGTAGGAGAGGGGTCGGGGGGCTCAGCAGAGGCGGCGCGGGCCTAGTGGTGGCAGCGGGGTGGGCTTGGTGGGGGGAAGAAGGCTAGGGTTAGTGTTAGTAGATGGATAAGGAGCATGATAGAGAAGCTATGGGAGTGGGAAAGGCCAACACATGGGTTGGTGTGCTGCTTTAAATGGGCTTTTAGTTATGGTAATTAGTATGCAATGTCTGTGTATAAGGCATCATCTCACTAACCTCAACTCTTCATGGCATGGTATATGCGCATGACTTCTTCATCGTCGCTCGGGTAGTCGATCTGGATGACTTCGTCATCCCTTGTGCGATGGATTCTGGTGACCTCTTGCGGGTAGCAAATTAGGATGAGGATGTGTCAATGCAGCGGTAGAGTTGTGGAGGCACTTAGAAGCGTCGAGATTAGATCTATAAGGTAGAGCAATTTTCCATTTCATTGTTACATACTATATTTATACTTTTTGGATAAAACTATAGAGACATTTTTCTAGTATGGCAGACACATTTTTCTTATGCCACTGCATTGTCATAGTGTCATAGACATTTTTTAAAAAAAAGTGTCCAATGCATTTAAAAAAAACTTTTATACTTTTTGTAGAAAAAAACTTCTATTTATTTCCACTTTTTTCTATGCTTGTTCATTACATATTTTGACCATTGTATAGTTGTTGTGACTCATTGTTTACATTATAAAATGCAAAATTAACTATCTTTAAATTGCCAAAGGTGTGCTCAACAACCTTGTATGCTATTTGTAGAAACATTTTGTAATTTATTCAATTATATATACTTATGCACATGCATTTTCCAGGTGATCTAATGCAATTTAGTCATACAATCTTTAAATTTTTTAGTAATAATCATAGTTGTTATGGTGGCACGACAAGGTGAGGCACCAAGTTACCTTCACACCTTTTAGGTGAGTTTGGCATGCGGCGATGCGACATCATACTCACTTCACAAATGATGTAGCAGTAGTATGTGATGTATATTACAATTATTTTTGTGACAACACAAATGTAGCAATACTAATTTACCAACTCTAGCAAGTCAATAGCATATTCTATTTTGTGTATCCATATATGTTAGACAAATCAGTAATTCTGGCAAGTAACAACTCTAGCAGATTACAAATATTTCACCAACTTATTTCTTGAAGCAATAGAATGATAGATCCTTGGTTAGAAAGCAACAACTATTCCATAATCTATATAGCACAAGAAATAACAAGCAATATGCCAATATATATTGAATTGTGAGTTCTCACAAGTGAGCATTGAGCTGAACTGATCTCTATACTTTTTTTGAACTGCCGTGGGGAAAGCCAAAAAGAGTTGTGTTCTAAAACGCGGACCTAGGCAGATGCCTAGATGGGAAAAGGCATTGGGTGCCACCCCAGCACTGCGCGGAGGATGGCTGGGCGGGTGGGGGTTCCTAGGCGGGTAAACAATGGCCTAGGCGGTTGATCGCGGGGCCTAAGAATCTATACGCGACAACATTGCGTAGATCCGGTGACCAGGATTAGCGTTTGGTATGCATTTGGAAGCGAGGCCGCGTACAATGCAGATCCGGTGGCTAGGAGCACCACACATCCTAGATCTGGTGAATGGCAGCGCACACGGTACATCAGTGAGTGTGGCCGACATGGGAGTTGGGGCATCAGCGATGACGATAACTAGGCCAAGACATGAAAAGGAGTGGAAGGAGTATGCATGCAGAGGGGAAGTTGTATTCATATGGAGGAGAAGGATCTTTAGGATAGAGAAAGTGGAGAAGAGAAAAAGCAAGGCATGGAGGAAAATACCTAGTGTAGGAGAGGAAATGGGCCACGAGAGAGAATACCTAGGCGCTCCTAAGTGCTAGGCGCTAGGTGCTAGGTCACCGCCTGAGTAGCGCCTAGGACCTACTCGAACACTGGGAAAGAGAAACATCACCGAGGAAGGGAAAGAGGAATACCGAGGAAAGAAAGTGCTTAGCGTAGAGCCACATGGAGCGTGTAGCCACGCACTCGAAGATCGACGAACAACGCACTTCAAGCCTAGAGCCAGGAGGGAGAGACTTGAGCCAGTAGAGGGAGCGTTGGGCACCGTTAGAAAGAGCGGTGAGCACCAGGAGAGGGAGCAACGCACAACATCACTAGCGGCGGAGGGGTGCAGCGGGATGGCTGGAGGCAGAACCACAGAAGGAATAAAGAGGTGCAGAGCTAGGGTTTTAGCTTTTTCTGGGGTGTGGCTTGGGCCAGGTAGAATCGCTCGCTATTCAACCCGTTTAGAAGCCCAACACACAGAATTAGGTCATCGCCATGAAGTAGTATGGCGACCATCCAATGTCATACATTCTTAGGCAGACACCATACCAGTTGTGGCGATTCATCAGTTGTAGTGTATGCCAGAGTCTGCCCTAACGCCTAATCGTCGTCTAATAGACGATTAGGCAACGCCATGACAACTATGGTAATAATTATTACTTATTTTCATAAGCCTAGAAGTTATGGCATGTATATTTGAGAACCATTTCAAAGCATATGCAAATTTTCTAGTCTATAACTAAATAGAGCTTGTCTACATTGATACATCTGTTGAAGGATAGGATAGAGTACATGATTACCACCATCATTACCCTTTTTTAAGTAGTAGAGATCAAGATTATCAAGGCATTTGGATGGTGACACTAATGCGTCATCATGGTAGTCCGTGGTCCAAGGGCTAAGGTGACCTGTAGCCTTATCCACACAAGCCCAACATAGGCCCAAGCGGTGGTGGAGGCATATCACATACGCTGGATCGAGAGAGGTGGTAGTGTAGGGTCGGTGGCGGTGCTAGTGTAGGAGAGGGGTCGGTGGGGCTCAGCAGAGGCGGCATAGGCCTAGTGGTGGCAGCGGGGTGGGCTTGGTGGGGAGAAGAAGGCTAGGGTTAGGGTTAGTAGATGGATAGGGAGCATGATTGAGAAGCTGTGGGAGTGGGAAAGGCCAACACATGGGTTGGTGTGCTGCTTTAAATGGGCTTTTAGTTCTGATATTTAGTATGCAATGTATGTGTATAAGGCATCATCTCGCTAACCTCAACTCTTCTTGGCATGGAAGATGCTCATGACTTCTTCATCGTCGCTCGGGTAGTCAATCTGGATGACTTCTTCATCCCTTGTGTGATGGATTCTGGTGACCTCTTGCGGGTAGCAAATTAGGATAAGGATGTATCGATGCAACGATAGAGTTGTGGAGGCACTTAAAAGCGTTGAGATTAGATCTATAAGGTAGAGAAATTTTCCATTTAATTGTTACATACTATATTTATACTTTTTGGATAAAACTATAGAGACATTTTTCTAGTATGGTAGACACATTTTCCCTTTGCCACTGCATTGTCATAATGTCATAGACATTTTTTTAAAAAAAAATTGTCCAATGCATTTTTTAAAAAAATATACTTTTTAAAGAAAAAACTTCTATTTATTTTCCACTTTGTTTCTATGCTTGTTCATTACATATTTTCACCATTGTATAGTTGTTGTGACTCGTTGTTCATATATTGTAACTTTATAAAATGCAAAATTAACTATCTTTAAATTGCCAAAGGGTGTTCTCAACAACCTTGTTTCTTTGCTTGATGTTTTCTAGATAGATCTATGTAAACATATGTATGCTATTTGTACAAAAATTTTGTAATTTGTTCAATTCTTGATACTTATGCACATGTAGTTGCCACGTGATCTAATGTAATTTAGTCATGCAATCTTTAAATTTTGCAATAATAATCATAGTTGTTATGGTGGCATGACAAGGCGAGGCACCAAACTACCTTCACACCTTTTAGGTGAGTATGGCGTGCGGCTAGGCGACGTCATACTCACTTCACAAATGATGTAGCAGTAGTATGTGATGTATATTACAATTATTTTTGTGACAACACAAATGTAGCAATACTAATTTACCAACTCTAGCAAGTCAATAACTTATTCTATTTTGTGTATCCATATATGTTAGACAAATCAGCAACTCTAGCAGATTACAACTATTTCACCAACTTATTGCTAGAAACAATAGAATGACAGATCCTCGGTTGGAAGGCAACAACTATTCCATAATCTATATAGCACAAGAAATAACAAGCAATATGTCAATATATACTGAACTGTGAGTTCTCACAAGTGAACATTGAATTGAACATATCTCTATACTTTTGTGAACTACCGTGGGGAAAGCCAAAAGAGTAGTGTTCTAAAACATGGACCTAGGCAAATGCCTAGATGGGAAAAGGTGTTGGGTGCCACCCCAACACCGCGTGGAGGATGGCTGGACGGGAGGGGATGCCTAGGTGGGTCAACCACAGCTTGGGCGGTTGACCGCGGGGCCTAGGCGATAAACGTGGCAGCGTTGCGCAGATCCGGTGACCAGGAGCAGCATGTGACCCGTATTTGGCAGCAGGGGCCACGTATAACACAGATCCGGTGGTTGGGAGCACCGCGCATCTTAGATCCGGTGAACAACGGTGCATGCGGTACATAAGGGAGCATGGTTGGCATCGGAGTCGGGGCATCAGTGACGATGAACACTAGGCCAAGACGGGAAAAGGAGGGGAAAGAGTATGCATACAGAGGGGAAGTTGTATGCATATGGAGGGGAAGGAGCCTAGGATAGAGAAAGCAGAGAAGAGAAAAAGCAATTCATGGAGAAAAATACCTAGCGTAGGAGAGGAAATGGGCCATGGGAGAGAATACTTAGGCGCTACTAGGTGCTATGTCACCGCCCGACTAGCGCCTAGGACCTACTCGAACACTACGAAAGAGAAACATCACTGAGGAGGGCAAAGAGGAATACCGAAGAAAGAAAGTGCTTGGTGTAAAGCTGCATGGAGCGCGTAGCCACGCACTCGAAGATCGACGATTGACACACTTCAAGCCTAGAGCCAAGAGGGGGAGACTAGTGCCAGTAGAAGGAGCATCTGACGTCAGCAGAGAGAGCGGCGAGCACCAGCGGAGGGAGCGGCGCACAACAACACTAGCGGCGGAGGGGTGTGGCGGGATGGCTGGAGGTGGGACCATAAAAGGGATAAAGACGTGAGGAGCTAGGGTTTTAGCTTTTTATGGAGGTGCAGCTTGGGCCAGGCAGAATCACTCGCTATTCAGCCCATTCAGAAGCCCTACACACGGAATTAGGTCGTCATTGTGAAGCAGTATGGCATCCATCTGATGCCATACACGCTTAGGTGGCCGCCATACCATTTGTGGTGAGTCGTCAGCCATGGCGTCCACCAGAGTCCACCCCGACACCTAATCGTCACCTAATAGACGATTAGATGACACCATGACAACTATGGTAATAATTATTACATATTTGCATAAGCCTAGAAGTTATGGAATGTATATTTGAGAACCATTTCAAAGCACATGCAAAGTTGCTAGTCTAAAACTAAATAGAACTTGTCTACATTGATACATCGCCTAATGGATGATTAGGCGATGCCATGACAACTATGGTAATAATTATTACTTATTTGCATAAGCCTATAAGTTATGGCATGTATATTTGAGAACCATTTCAAAGCACATGCAAATTTGCTAGTCTAAAACTAAATAGAACTTGTCTACATTGATACATTTGTTGAAGGTTAGGATAGAGTACACCATTACCACCATCAACTCACTTTTTTAAGAAGTAGAGATCAATCTTATCAAGGCATTATGATGGAGATGTTAATGCGTCATCATGGCGGTCCATGGTCTAGGGGCTAAGGTGCCCTGTAGCCTTAGCCACACTGGCCCAACATAGGCCCAGGAGGTGGTGGAGGCATATCATAGATGCTAGCTCGAGAGAGGTGGTAGCGTGGGGTTGGTGGTGGTGCTGGTGTAGGAGTGGGGTCGGCGGGGCTCAGCAGAGACGGCGTAGGGCCTGGTGGTGGCAGCGGAGTGGGCTTGGTGGGGAGAAGTAGGCTAGGGTTAGGGTTAGTAGATAGAGAGGGAGAATGCTATAGAAGTTGTGGGAGTAGGAAAGGCCAACACATGGGCTGGTGTGCTGCTACCAACAGTAGTTAACATAAATAATGGGGTAAGCATAATAAAATTGGGTAGATGTACCATAGGATATGTAAAACCGTGGAAAGCATGTAGTGATGATGCATGTGTCCATGAATATGAAAAGAGCAGGCCATGAATGAATGGACATTGGCAAGGATACTATGTCACCAACATTAGTTAATGCAAACAAGGAATGAATGCAACGAAATAGGGTAGATGTACTGTAGGAGGTATAAAATTGTTGAAAGCGGGTGGTGGTGGATATGACATGGAAAGTTTGTACCACAAACGGATAGACATTGGTGTGGATGATACGCTACCAGTAGCAATCAACACAAATATGAGATATAAAATTGTGGAAATCGGGTAGTGGTGGCGCATGAGATGATGGACGTGTAAAGTGTGGACCATGAATGGATACATTTTTTATAAAAATATAGAGACATTTTTCTAATATGGTAGACACATTTTTCTCATGTCACTGCAATGTCATATGTCATAGACATTTTTTTAAATAAAAGTATCTAGTGCATTTTCTCTACAAATAAGAGGATATTTTATAAAAATGTCTCTGTTTTTACAGCAATTTTAGAGACATTTATGTGTGTATGTATATAACATCACTGAGGAGGGGAAAGAGGAATACCGAGGAAAGAAAGTGCTTGGCGCAGAGCCGCATGGAGTGCGTAGCCACACACTCGAAGATCGATGGATGACACACTTCAAGCATGGAGCATGAAGGGAGAGACTTGTGCCAACAGAAAGAGCGTCGGGCATGGGGAGAGAGCGGCGAGCACCGACAAAGGGAGCGGCGCACAACAACACTAGCGGCGGAGGGGTGTGGCGGGATGGTTGGAGGTAGAACCACAGAAGGGATAAAGAGGTGCAGAGCTAGGGTTTTAGCTTTTTCTAGAGGTGTGGCTTGGGCCGGGTAGAATTGCTCGCTATTCAGCCCATTCAGAAGCCCAACACACGGAATTAGGTCATTGCCATGAAGCAGTATGGTGTCCATCTGATGCCATACATGCTTAGGTGGATGCCATACCGGCTGTGGCGAGTCGTCAGCCATGGCGTCCGCTAGAGTCTGACCTGACACCTAATCGTCTCCTAATAGACGATTAGGCGACGCCATGACAACTATGGTAATAATTATTACTTATTTGTATATAAGCCTAGAAGTTATAGCATGTATATTTGAGAACCATTTCAAAGCACATGCATATTTGCTAGTCTAAAACTACATAGAACTTGTCTACATTGATACATCGCTTAATAGACGATTAGGTGATGCCATGACAACTATGGTAATAATTATTACTTATTTGCATAAGCCTAGAAGTTATGGCATGCATATTTTCGAACCATTTCAAAGCACATGTAAATTTGCTAGTCTAAAACTAAATAGAACTTTTCTATATCGATACATCTGCTAAAGATTACACCATTACCACCATCAACTCCCTTTTTTAAGTAGTAGAGATCAAGATTATCAAGGCATTTGGATGGTGATGCTAATGCGTCGTCATGGCGGTCCATGGTCTAGGGGCTAAGGTGCCCTGTAACCTTAGCCACATTGGCCCAACATAGGCCTAGGCGGTGGTGAAGGCATATCACAGACACCGGCTCGAGAGAGGTGGTAGCGCAGGGTTGGTGGCGGTGCTGGTGTAGGAGTGGGGTCGGTGGGGCTCAACAGAGGTGACGCAGGCCTGGTGATGGCAGTAGGGTGGGCTTTGTGGGGAGAAGTAGGCTAGGGTTAGGGTTAGTAGATGGAGAGAGAGCATGATATAGAAGTTGTGGGTGGGTGAAAGGCCAACACATGGGCTGGTGTGCTGCACTACCAATAGTAGTTAACGTAAACAAAGTGTTAAACATAATAAAATTGGGTAGATGTACCATAGGATATGTAAAACCATGGAAAGTAGGTGGTGATGATGCATGTCTCGACGGATGTGAAAAGAGTGGGCAATGAATGAATGGACATTGGCATGGATACTATATCACCACCATTAGTTAATGCAAACAAGGAATGAGTGCAACAAAATAGGGTAGATGTATTGTAGGAGGTATAAATCATTGAAAGCGGGTGGTGGTGGATATGACATAGAAAGTGTGTACCACAGAGGAATATACATTGGTGTGGATGCTACGCTACTAGTAGCAATCAACACAAACAAAGTGTGTGCTTAACAAATTTGGATAGATATATTATAGGAGATATAAAATTGTGGAAATCAGGTAGTGGTGACGCATGAGACGATGGACATGGAAAGTGTGGACCATGAATGGATACATTTTTTTGATAAAACTATAGACACATTTTTCTAATATAATAGACACATTTTTCTAATATGGTAGACACATTTTTCTCGTGCCGCTGCAATGTCATATGTCATAGACATTTTTTTAAAAAAAATATCCGGTGCATTTTCTCTACAAATAAGAGGATATTTTATCTGTGTTTTTACAGCAATTTTAGAGACATTTATGTGTGTATGTATATAACAAAGTTGAGTCATTTTGTAATGGTAATAACCGCGGCGGAATTGACCGGTGTGCCCGCCGCCCGCCGCCCATCCCCCTCTCTCCCCTCCGCTCGCCGCCGACGCCGCCATGAGCGCGGGCTGGAGCCTGGAGGTCGCTGCTGTTGCGCATCGGCGACAGGTGCCCCGAGTACGGGGGGATCCGACGACCACAAGGAGCACATCGTAAGCGACCGTCCCTCCTCTCCGTTCCCCTCGATCGCGCGATTCTTCGCCTTTCGCTCACTCCGGCGCACCCACTGTCTCTGAACCCTAGGTTTTCGGTGTCCGGGTTTGGCCGGGAATGGCGTCGGTTCATGCTTGGGTCGCGTCGTGCCTGGTTCCCGGTGCTTTTGGTGGGAGAGCGGGGTGGCAGTCGAGGTGCAGGAGCTCAAAACCCTAGCCCCTGGTTAGCTGTTGCTCGTTCTGCGCCGCGTGGCTGCACGCGTCCGGCGTCAGCCACTGCTGGCGCAGTCGATCGCTTTGCACATCCGGTACCTCTCCGCCTCCTTGATGTTCGGGTGCACCTGCTCGTTCATGGCGATCGAGGTCAGTAGTCAGTACGTCGTCACGTGGCGGAGCTCAGCTCATCATGAATCAACCAGCATCCGATCGGAAAGTCGATCGTGAAAGCGCTCTCGTGCCTTGAGGAAGATGTCGAAGTCGCGGTATGTAGAGGCCGTCGGTGACGAGGCGGGCATGGTCGGGGAGGAGCTCGGCGACGGAGATGAACTTGCAGGGGAGGAAGCTGGAGTCGAGCGCGATCTCGGCGAGGTAGCTGTCGAGCAGCTTGGAGGCCTTGCTTTTTAATGACTCTTTTCAAAGCCAGATTTCTTCCGCTTTGAACAAGCTTAAATAAAAACACACTGACATTTGCAATATTAAATAAACAACTATTAAAACATATCTATTACTCGATTTAGTAAAATCAGTTTGATGCTTTGGTTGCCGTTATGTTTCTTTTATAGGACTGGGTAAAACCGAAGAAAGTTGACTTTTTTAAAAAAGTTAATGCCTATATTGGCAATTCATTCGATTTCATTGATGTTTTAATTTGATGTTTTGACTACGAAGCATTTGGACATTTGGTCAGAAAAGGAAATCATAAGAAGAATGACAATAGAATGGTGGGACTTTTGTTGGTAGAGCTCCGCACATAGTGGAACCCACCTCTGTATTTTTCGGAGGCCTCCGCACCGTTCGATTCGCACCGAATGGTGTGGATCATGACATAGTCGACTGTAGTCTATAGTGACTTCCCTTTGTAAACAGCCTATATACCCTATATACCCTGCATTCAAGTAAGTTGTTCCACGACCAGTGAGAGTTCTAAATAGGATCAGGTCTTGATGCAAATCCTCAAATTGCCTTTTCTTTTGGGATCAATGCGGCGACATGTGTCTACTGCTCCCGTTGCCGGTCGGCACGTATTCCCCTTCATTCCAAAATTTATTTGTTTGTGATTTATTTAGCAGCTGAGATTGATGATCTCGAAGAATAAGAAGAAGAAACCATATGGAAAGATAATAAACGGTAATCTCTTATAAATCAACAATTCGTCTTTTCTAAAACATAATAAATGAGTGGCAACACATATTTCTTAATTACCACGCATAAGTCTAAAAAATTTATTATATAATAAATCTGAGATTATTTGATAGAGTAATAGTATCGTAGAATTAATAAGTACGTTTAAATTTATATATTTTTAAATCGAGCGTTGAAATATAAAATAAATTGTCCGTCTTTCTTTCGTCAGATTACGTTTTTTGAATATGAAGTTTTTAGATAAATTAGCTACTCCCTTGGTTAACCAGAGCTTGTTAATTAATTCTCTGCGCATTAACCAAAGGAATAGGCTAAAAATCAAGTCTCTACTATTATAAACGGCTAGTTTTCCGTTTCTCCGTCCGCAAGCTCCGTACTGCCTCCCTATTTCCCAAAAAAAACCAAACGCTAAAAATAAAATCTTTATAAGACAGATGCGATACGGATACAGACTCCTATATTGAGACATGCTCCTGTTTTCTGGAGCATCGAATCACTGACAAATCCGCTCGCATGAACTCGCCGTGCTGCTGTTGCAGCATCATAATTCAGACATGCAGTGACCCGGGTGTCATGCTGACACGCAAGATGTGATCTATGATCTATCCGTGCATGCAGTTCATCTTTGACTGGCCGGAGTGCAGTTGGGGGCTGGGGCTAGCAATAACCCAACCGATTCGGATTCTGAAATCCGAGTTTGTACAAAACAGCAGCTGGTTTCAGGCAGGGAGCACCGGGGCAGCCACCCTGCAGGTGTTGTGCGACTGGCAGTGGCCGCACTTGTGCGCTGCCACTCTCGAGTACACCTGCGTCGTGTCCCAGCAGTCGTTGCACACGATCCATCCCTGCACCAACCAACCAACCAGCAGCAGAAGAAGAAGCAGCACAAGGGCGTCAATGGCGGCGTGCAGTGATGTGCTAGGGCTCGCATGCAGTTTCACTCGTGCTAGTTTTCCATTTTTCTTGGGAGCACAGCTAGCTGATGGTTGTTTTCCTCTCCCAGCCTTCAGTTTTTTCATTTTCACTTACACAATGTTTGGTTTGGGTCAATATGGATGAGATATAGTCATCTATGAATTTACGGATGAGGTGATACATGTTTGACGTTTAGTTTGGTGGATAGAATAAGATAATTTCTTGTTTGATTTGGTTTAATATAGCTTGAATGGGATAAGTCTAAATTTTGTGGGTGAGTGGGTCCCGCTTGCCATATATATTTTAATTAAAATATAATAATCTAGGAGTTTGTTTTGTATTGTAGATTTAATTGTAATGGATATAACGGTGCAATCAGATCATAAATTGGATAAATGGTTTAGAAGGAAAAATCGTTTAAATCTTTGCAAACTAAAAATTAAATCTACCCTAAGTAACCTAACATATCATCTCATCCAAATTTAGATGACCTTATCGAGCAAATCTCAACCTATACAGGGATATACAAAGAACCAAACACCTTAATCTGACAATTTGGTGGCAACTCACCTTTCCCATGTAATCTATGTGCAGCATACTTTCTTCAATCTGCAGAGGAGAAAAAAAAATGAACTTATTATGATATTCAGAAAAAGATGACCCATCATCTGGTCCAGGTTTAATTAGCTTCTTTATACATGATTTCCATGTTGTCTTGATCCATTTTATATTTAAATTCTAGTTGCAAATTGTATGGTGCCAAGAGAGCTCGCTATTAAGAGATTTTATACAAACCTCGGCGTCCAAAGCCCTCAAGAATTTGTCCATGTCAAAGATAGGCGACGAGCATATGGGACAAGAGAACCTGCATGGATTCAGGCATCTAAGAGAAACAAGATCACACGAAAGAGATGACCCATCTAGCACAAAAAGAAACAAAAAAAGAAGGGATAAATCTTCCCATGCCATTACAGTTTTTCAAGAATTTAGAAAGATATCACTTGTCAGTATTGTGGTGATCTTTATCTATCGGTGACACAACAGTGGTATTTTTCTAAACCGTGAAAATTATAACGGCACGTTTGTCGACTAGCCCAAAACAAGAAACGTATGGAACTGAACAGCACGGGAGATTAGATTACTTGTCGTGCTTCAACATCTCATGGAAGCACTGCAAATGCATGGTGTGGCCACATCTGAGAACAGACGTCTCCCTCAGAGAGTCGAACAGATACTGCATTTGCAACGACTGCACTTGAATGAGCACAACATAGATGCAGGAATCACGGTTGTGTGATAGGGCAGCACACCTCATAGCAGATGGGGCAGTTGTTCTTCATCGAGTTCTCGACGCAGCAATGCTTGTCGCGCAGGCTAACCGAGTAGCACGATCCTGCGTGGCAAACCGGATACACATGGAGAAGCAAGAATCAGGGTAAACCAGATCTCACTTGTCGTCAGTAACTTGTGATGAAAGCGTGAAAGCATGAATGCATTTTCAGGACTCACCACATTTTTGGCAGTGGAAGAAGTTCTCCCTCCCTCCAACCCTATTGAAATGCATCACAATTTCAGTCAGCTCAGCAACATTGAAAAGGAAATTGTCCCAGGACATCACAGGCCAAAGGGGATCACAAATGTCACTTGTAGCTTACAATCCAGTCCCTTACAGACAAGTAATTCAACAATTTCACTCTTGTCGCCGTACTCGCTCGCGTATGAAATTCAATCCAAATGTACCACTGTATCAAGTCAATTTAAGTAAATTTCTCTTAAAACACACCTGCAGATGCTACAGTCTTTGCAATGGAAGTGCTCCTTGTCAACCTGCACAACACCAACAATCTCATCAGCAACCAAATCAGCAGATCCAGCAAAGGAACCCACAAGCAGAAGCAAAGCAAATATATGCATCTCTCACATCGTCGTCCAGGAATTTACACGCCCTGCAGAAGTATTCCCCCATGCAAACGCCGCAGTTACAGCACACCTGCGCAACCTGGCCACCAAAAACTCACCCGGTTTCACCACACAGCTCAACTCAGCATGGCCGGCTCTGCAGCCACAGGCAGAAATCGACCCAAGAAACAGATCCAAGAGGCGCGGCGGCTTTGACACTAACCGGCTGCTCGGTGTCACAGACGAGACAGATGACCTGCAGAGCGAGAGAAGAGAAGGCGTCAGTTCAAGAAAAAAAAGATAGAATCTTTGTGTTTAGGAGCACAAAGCGGAGGAGCACCGATTCGACGGCCTGCCGATCGAGCTCGTGGCCGTCTTCCTGAGCCCGGTCCAAGAACGGGGAGCGCGCCGGAGATGAAAGGCGGAGGCAGAGAAAATGTCAGGATAAATTGGTATGGGCGGACGGTTGCTGGGTTGGGTGGGCGGTGAAGAACCGGAGCACGCGGGCACGAACCGTGGACTCGTTGTGGCAATGGCGGCAGTGGAAGACGTCGTTGCAGCAGGGCGCGCGGATCCTGCACCTCCTCCTGTAGTGCCTGCATCTGCGCGCGCCAAAGGAGCTCCCGCCTCAAACAAACCGGGAAAAAAACGAAACTTTTTCCTGCCCAAGAACAGCAGCAACTGGGCAAGTAGCAGCAGAGGGCGGATTAATTACCCGAACCCCATCTTGCCGAACCCGTGGCGAGCCGCCGCGGCCGCGTCGTCGAGCTCCATCGATGGCCGCGGCTGAGCCCGCGCCGGGACCCGTGGAGGTAGCGCGGCGCCTCGCTCGCTCGCGCTGCCGGCGCGGCGCGCAGCAGAGTGGTGTAACTTATATCGAGGCGAGCGAGCTCGCGAGAGTGGCCTGCGGTGTCGCCGAGAACGGCAAGAAACGCAGGTTGGGGATTGGGTCGCCGTCGCCCGTCGTCAGAGACAATTTTAAAATAGTTTTTCGACGATTTTCATATGAATTTTTGTAGAACCTGCACCATTTGAAGCTCATTCAGAGCTCTCGCTTTATTCTAACTTTATCAAGATGCCATAGCCTTTGCATTTCGTCGGAGATTTCAAGAATTATATAAATATATATAGCGGCATCCTTGGTTCCGTGGAGGAGGTGGCGTGCTGGTAAATCAAAGTGCCATGCTGCCCTCTCCACACCAACTGCAATCAAGACGACGATTCTTTACTTCCTCCGGCAGCTCAACTCGACAATGCACGCATCGACCCATGAGAAGGGAACCGACTGAAGGCAGTTGTTCATCTTAATCTTAATCGGAAAGTGTGAAGTATTTCTGTCTGCTTGACCATTTTTTATCGATTCTTAGATAATCTTTGAAGGGTTTGTTATTGTGCATTTAACAGTGATGAGAATGCTAGCCACTGTGTGTACCAGTACCACTAGACTAAAGAAAAAAAATTGTGTTCGCCGCTGTTCTCCAAGAGTTACTAACGTACAGTAGCTTGAGTGAGGCTGGCCTAGCTAGCTAGAGCTTCGATCGCCTTGAAGCCTCAACCAGTAGCAACCATCACGCTCATCTCAGATCGATCAAAACAAAAGTAGGTTGATGTCTGATTTTTGCTTCTTGAGCTGGAGCAGATGCACATCAAGCTCATCTCATCTTCTCATGGGTCACATCAGGGAAGCCATGGAGAATGGGAGAGGAGTAAAGTATTCACGAGGATAAGGTGAGAGAATTGATCATGGAGTAATCAAATCATAATGCATTCAATCATCCAACCAAGCGGCGATCATATCGCACCGCGTTTTGTACTCTTTCTATTCATTTTTAAACACTCCTCATTAATTTTTATCTTAATATTTGATCATTCATTTTATTTAACTTTTTTTTAAAATATCATTTATTTTATTTTATTATTGAAGATACTTCAAACGTAACTTATATTTTTGCATATTTACGTAAAATTTTTAAATAAGATAAATGGTCTAAAAATGAAAAAATGAATGGGAGGAGTACTGAAACAGCTAATATGAGTATGAAGTCAAAAACGAATACGTTACTAAAATTTACTGAAGCGGCACAACTGCATTCTTATAAGAAGAGTAATTTGCACATAAAATAAACTTACTAATGTGTATGTATCTTTTTTTATTTCTACACATGATCCATATTTTATTTATGAGGCTAGCTTATATAAACCGATCAAGAATTATAATTTCTGAATATTATGTACTTTACTATTTTTCTGTGAAATTTTAAAAATAAAATAAAATGCATATTTTAATAAAATATCATGAATTAAAATTAAATTAACAAGCAAGAGGAAATAAAAAATCTTAATAAATTGCAACGGGAGATTTTTAAGTAGATTTTTCTTTAATTAAACTTAATCGAACTAGATAAGTTCCACTAAAGAAGTTTAAACAACATGTAATACAATATTCCGTAGTACATACAATACGAGGTGCTTTTCCGATGACCGTATAATTGAGCCGCAGATAATCAAGATGCTACTCCTCTACAATCATGCACTAATATGAAAAGTTTTACATTTCCACACACACACGCTACGCACCAGATGAGCGGACGGGAATGGCATTTAGGGTTCTTTGTGTCGATTTTAGTTGCATGAGCAAAGCATTCTCCATCCAAAAAATCCGAAACATTCCGGGTGCAGACGCACGCAGATAAGCTGATGGAGCAGAGAGCATCATCTCCGGGTGTCCGCCGGTATCATATGCACTGCGCTACCTTCTGATACAAATCCTGCGGCCAGTTCCTGCTCATGTTGCTTGCCACCAGGTTTGCAATCTGCTCGTCATGAAAGAAATGTTGTATTAAAAAAATGCAGGAGGATTGCATTTGTGTTTAGAGGAAGGCAGGATATCACTGCTATTTTTAACATCGGATGGTGGTAAATCACGTTGCTTTGAATTGTTTATAGCTTATCTAAGTTCAGAAATCATATTTTTTTAAGCCATTATGAAGTGCCCACATGTTTGTGGTGATAATCTACCAGTAAATGCATGAAAGAGGTTGATACCTTCGACTTGACAGCACGCAAGGTCCCATCAGTATCTCTAACGTTATCCATACAATTTAGAGCAACCTTCAAGAGATCTGGAACACAAGCTTGAACATGGGGTGACAAGTTTCTAAATACATCAATTGTCACATTTGGAGACTGAGGATCCAAATGAAGAAATGGGAGTTTGATGATTTCCCTCAAAGCATCTACAGTCTGTCCAGCGCGAGCAAACCGATAAATATGGAGAATAGCTTCAAGCTGCCTCAGTACAGTTTGTTGCTCAGATATGAGATCCTTGTCTTGAACACTATAAAGAAGTTTTCATGAGATTTAATCAAAATATATTTTAAAAGGAACAAAGGATCCATGTTCAAGAAGAGTAAAAGCAGATAATAACCTGGCTTCGGAATATCTAGCGGTCTCTACAATTTCATTGCCAGAATGAATTAGAGCAGCAGCACGACTTTCACCATCTAGCATACTGCGTGCCAAGGCACATATTGCATCTGACAGGCACTTATTTATTGTCTGAAGTGCCATCGCAAAGGCTCCTACTCTTTTGTGAATTTCCACTGACTGAGTTTCATGCAAAGAGTAAAGTGAAATTAGATGGATACAGAACAAATCAACCAAGACAGCAAGACCAAAGTGCAGCAAACATAGACATCTTCAAATTCATATGGTAAACATCTACTTCCGTAGCATTTAGCTTGCAACCAACCGTTTTGAAAATTATAGTCAATGGTATCAGAATCGATGAAGCATGTGTGATGTGCCATACATGTGCCAATCAAGACATTTCTTTTACTACTATTATCACAAGAAAAGGCAAAGTTACAGATTTACTTACTTTGTCGTAGAGGCCAGCCTCATGACACTGATGGGCAGCTTCAAGTAAGAATTGCTGCCTACTTCTCCAATCTATCATATACTTCTTTAATTCTCCTTCTTCCCCCATTCCACTTGGGCCAAGCAGGAGTTGAATGCCACCATCCCTTAGTAATATCTCTGTCAGCAGTTGCTTCAACATTAGATTTCGCTGCCGCTGCTGATCAGTATTCCCTCTATCAATCCATGATACATCTCCTCCACCCATGGCAGCAGCAGCCTGTGCATAATACTCCAAGGCTAAATCAAGGTTTCCATTACGCAAGTAAATAGAGCCATACTGCCGTATTATACTGGCGGCTTCTGCACAAGCATCCATGATACCAATCTTCTGGTCCGACCCAACACCATCAGGGAGAACACCTTGATCAGATAAAGCTATTGAAATATGCAGAGCATCAACATGATATCCTTCCTCTCCGACTTCTTTAGACAAGTAAAGAATTGCTGGAAGCAATTGGATGCTTAAGAACAGAACATAAGGATAGACCAACGGATCTTTTCCATTCTTGGTATAATATGATGACTCAAATTTGTTTAAGTAACTTTGTAGATCCTCCAGTGTATAAGGCATCAATCCTTTATTCAAAACATTAGAAGAAGATGCACCTGTGTACTCCCGCACAGCTGACAATTTGAACCACAAGAAATCCTCTATAGTATTGAATAATGTTGGCAGATCTTTAAGCAATCTATCAATTTGACGTCGACAACCACAGATCATGGCATAGAGGAGCAACTTCTTCCTATCATAACCAGGCCGCCCAGGTCGATCACTCATTCTGAGCATTTTCTCACATTCTTCAGAAGCTGTCAGAGCAGTCTCTGGGGATACAGCACCATTAGTAGTAATCCATTCTACAAGCTGCCAAAGAACATATTATTCGTATGTATGGTATTAAGAACATGAATCCATCATGATTTATGACACATGGATAGTTTACCAGGGGAGCAAAGTTGAATGCAGCACGAGATGATTGGGCAACTTGTCTTGCCTCATCATAATATCCAGTTCTCAAGCAGAAATAAATCTACAAATGGTAGAACAATTATACTTCTTCAATTTTGTGGCAGATCAATATTCAAAAGTTACGGCTTATGAAAACAAAAAAGAAATCATTTCATGAATGTGCAATTGGAAATATTTATCAAAAACCAGAACAGTCCAAATACCCACGAAAAAACTTTCATAGATCAGATCTGGCTTCTATTCGAAGTAGAGCTTACACTAGAATACAATCAAAGAATAAGCTAGACATTGACCTAGCATAGGACTAATACAGGCCTAAGCTAGACTGGACAAATAACACTCAGGACCCTGGTGTTGTACTACATTCAACTTGATGCGCTCAGATCTTTGTTGTGGGAAAAAAGGGAAAGGAGGGACTCGCCGAGTTCAAAAGCTTGTCATAAAATATTAAAAGCATAAGCTCCGGTATTCCTCGATTGCTGTAACTTATCTTGTTGGAACTTGGAACCGTTTTATTGATCTAACCAACTGTTTTTCATGGATTTTAACATGACACTACTGACTACTACTCTACTAGACGAATCAAATGACAACAAAATAACAAATATAATTTCTGTTAAATGCTCAAAACTAAAAATAGAACCTGTTGCCATGTTGTGTCCACTGGTGGCTGTCTACGCAGATCTGTTGCATCAAAGTCTAGCACACCATGATCCCGTAATCGAACCTGCCAGTTCATAAGGATAAAGATGCATTGAGGCACATATAGATAACAGCATTGCACTCAAAGAAAATTGCAGGACAGCAACAATGAAAAGACAGAGTAGCATCAAATTTAACAGACCCGAAGAAATGCCCGAATCTTCTGAAGATTGCCAACAGATCCACCAAGAGCAGCCTAGAACCATAAAGCACAATGCACATAATTATTAATTGATGATTACCACATAAGGGAGAAGTTTTGGCATGAGTAGGATACTAGGATTCACAAAACAATTGCTAGATCAGTGCCAAATTATTGTCAGAATCTTACATGTTCTTTAATTTTCATAAGTGAAAAGGAACTTTGAAAATGTCGGTAACTAAAAAGTATGCAGAAATACTCACTAGAGCTGGATGGCTATTGATGGTCTCAAGTATGTACTTTTCATGACCCCACTCGAGGTGTTGTCTAGCACCAATCACTAGTGACATTTTTCTTGAAATGTTTCGATGAGCTGACCCTTCCCCAACTAATGCCTGATTTAGACAATCAAGAAACATACTATAACAAATTAAAAGGGAATAACTAATAAGAGACCCAAGGATATATCCTATATATTGGATATAAAGGGCCAATAGACGATAACATGTGTGCTACAAAAAATAATGCCATTACCTGAATCAAATGCCACACTTTGTGCATGGTCACCGATTTCGTGCCAATAGCATCAACAGACAAAGACTCATAAGCAGTCCTGAAAGCTGTAGCAGGCTAACCAAAAGATAAATTTAATAATCATTAGTGAAACTACAATGGCACATTAATAGAATCCACTTTATGTCCTGATGATAACACATTGAGGTTACATAAAAATAGGCACTTGATCTATTTATCGAATTAAATAATTTAGATAGAACTATGGATAGCAAAGAAAATATAATCTACAAATGCGCACAAAGGCACAAGGTAGCATGTTGAATCATGGCATATAAGTTTAATGCTTACACCAAAAGGTAGGCTGCGCCCTCTAGCATCATTAAGATCTCTCACAACTGCAGCATAAACTGAAGATTTGTTTTCAATTGTAGTCTTGTTAGGTATGGGCATGACTTCCTTTGATGGCAGACCGGACGAAGCTTGGGACTGGAAGCAGAAGATGGCATCAGAGCAGGATGAGAAAGCCCACTGGCCATGAGATTAGTATTTCTTTTCGGTAATGTAGAGAGTCTGCTTAGACTCTGCAAGAAGTCCCGCTTCTCCTTCTGCCAATCATCCTACAGCAGTAACAGCACAGATGGTATATAGCTTGAGAATCAAACCATAAAGTCATTTGAAAGTTGAAACTTCACCACTAAGCGGCCCATAGCAGTACAAAACCAACATAGCACTCAAAAATGCAGACATGTTAATTATTATTTGAATGGTAGAATTGTACTGTTCGACATTAAATCAAATCACAACACTATGACAAATGATTTTGTTTTCTAAGGTGCAATGCAATAAGCCAAATAACTGAATAAGTGAATACCAGAAACAAAAACCCAGATAGTACAGAAATTTGAAAAGCTACTTTAACATTTACCAAGACGATCTAATAAAGTGCGATTTGAAAGGAATTTTCACAGGCTCATGTCTACTAAACCAGATCAAATATATAATTGAAGTCAGTATATGGAATAGGTAACCAACCTCAAGAACTTCCATCATATGATTGTTAAAACTCCTTAAGTTGTCCTTTTGTGCTTCTTGAATGGATGAGACGATTGCCATTTCATGAAGCTGGAAACATATATTTCAGGATAATTTTAATAAAATTAGGAAAGAATGCACTTCGGAAGGGAGATACATGAAGTGCTCACCTGCTGCAAGTACTCCTCGACAGTAGTTGCTTCAGATGGAAAAACATCCTCAAATGTGGTCTACAAAATCTCAATTTTAGCCACTATGATGTATGTTCATAAGCATTCTAGCAAAACATAGTAAAGATCTGAAGAAATCTAACAATAAGTAGGCTGCAGATGCATATAGTGCAACTGTGCAACACAGCAACAGAGCTCAAAAGTGTGTTATGGTATGCTGATAAATTAGGAGTGAATTTAGGCATTTGGCAGGATGAACCATGTCGCATACATGCTGAGCAGTAAGGTTATAGTAGCTATCAGGTGAAGTGTGAAAGCTCATGTCATGTTTATTAATGAGTTCTGATGATCTGATCAGGTTTTTCATATAATGAGTTGGCTTATCACCGCAAAAAATAGTAGCATTTACCTAATAGAAAGGCGCTATGATTCTTACACTACTAATAATGATTAATGAACATGTGGTGATGTTATATAACTTACATTATCTGCATTTAAATACCAGATTTCTCAACAAAAGAGAAGATTGCATAGCCAAAGCATAAAAATATGAGATATCAGTTTCCTACTCAAGTAGATAACTCTAAGTTAAGTTTCTTCTACAGTTTAAGGTGAGTTGCACACTAGTTTGAAGCCGTGGAATTAAAAGGGTAGGATCAATGACATCTTGCTGCACCTCAAAGTCTCAAACTGTAGAGTTGTGTCTTGTTTACAACAGGTTAATCCATTAATTATTTCACCGAAGCTAGATAACTGGAACTAATTTAAACATTTCATCAAAAATACCATGCTGAAACTGTTTACTAGTAATTTAAATTGTAATAACTTCTTTTCCTAGTTGACAAGACATGATTGGTAAGACAGCAATTAAAAAATAACAAAATATCATCCTCACTTGTTCGTTTCAAATTGCTAAGGGATGTTTTTCAACAGTTTGATGCAAGGAATAAAACATGAAAATGGTTATGTCTTATGAGAATTCTATTAGGTTCAGTGAACAAAATCAAAATGAACTGTTCCATCCACTTGTGATAGCCCTAGGTTTTAACCCGCGGTATGGCAGGATGGCAGGATGTCTAAATCTCGATTCTGGAACCAAAGAAACTGCTCAATCTGATAATCAGCACATCAGATAAACCATATCACACTCTGGAATGGAATATTTGGAAACACTAAAGTACTAAACACATTATCCCTCGATGACCATCACCTTGAGTTCGAAGGATTTGAGGTCTCTGGCGAGCTGCTCCGCATTGATCCCCTCGCGCGCCAGCAACCTGTAGAAAGCAAAGACGAAAACCCTAAGAACTCCTAAAACCCCACAAGCCGCCACTCCAATGCACGCGAAACACCCGCGCGGAGACTGACCTGGTGGCGGAGAGCGACTGCGCCGGCGCCTCGGCGCGCACCGTCTTGGCCTTGAGCTTGGTGGACAGCACCTCGAGCTGGTCCAGGTTCCTCTGCGCGCATACGCGTGGAGTACGACCACAGAAGCCGTCAGTCGGGAGCAACGGCGGAGCGGCAGATGCGGAAGAGCGGGTGAACGGTAAAAGCGTCGCACCTGGAGGGGAGGGAAGTGCGGGGTCGGGGCGGCCTGCTCAAGGAGCTTGGTGGAGGAGTGGAGCAGCTCAGACCACCCGCCCATCTCCGCGTCGCCGCCGCCACCGCCGTCCATCGCCGCCGGAGCTGGAGGGTTCCGTTCCGTAGGGAGTGCGGGCTGGAGCGGGTTCCGGCGCGGCGCTGGAGCTGGTGGGATTTTTCGGGTCGCATGGACAGGACAGGAGGCTTGTGACGAGTAGTAGCAGCCTGGGCCTGGGCCCTGGGGTATACAAGCTATGGGCCCGATTCGGGTCGGACGGGCTGAGGCCCGGACCATGTTTCAACTTCTAAGGGCTTTTTGAACATAAAAATTGGAACACAAGAATTTAAACTACATTCTTCAAAAAATTGAAAATACTCTTTTTGGGGAAAATAATCCAAGCATGCTCGTAGGCCAAGTGTTTTGTCTGACATGATAAATCGAAACTAAATGCACATCATTCGAGGCAGGCTTCGAAGATTAAGGTTTCTTTTGGTTTGACTTTTGAGAATAGATTTTGCAAGAAGCCAAAAGCTAATTAAAGTGTCTATTCCTTTTGGCTTCTGGCTTTTGGCTTTTGGCATTCCAAATTTTATGCGACCATACAAAATTTCATAAATTAACATCTCAGATTTCATCTAATCATACAAAATTCCATAAATTGACATTTCAAATTTCATACAACCATATATAGCTTCATAAATTAACATCTCATATTTTATACAAACATACAAAAATTCATAAATTAACATTTCAAATTTCATACAACTATACAAAATTTCATAATTTGACTTATTTCATAATTTGACTTTTTACACGGCTCACAGCTCAGAGCAGCTTATCCACAGTCGTTTTCAACCAAACAATTTTCAGCTTTCTCACATCAGCTGACATCCTCACAGCTCAACCAAACACACGTCCGGAACAAGGGGCATTCCAGAAGCTCTATAAATTCTTATGTACAAAGTCAACAATATCAGTTGTATCTAGGAGTTGTATCTAGGAGATAAATTGGTATTGTCGTGTTATATTTTGTTCATAAATATCGGTCTTTCTATACGGTAAAAGGGACCGAATGTTGTATAATCCAAATGAATATCACTTTTTTATCCATTCAGAGACCTGAATAGCGTAATCCACTTTAAATCAGCAACCCGTCTCGATTCTTAAGGAGCTCTAAGTGATGTTCGGTTCTAGGATGGCAACCAACAAGAAAACATGTTGTTGAGTAAAAATCTACCCATAAAATACCCTCAAACTCATGCCCACAAAATATGTGAATTTCAAATTAAAAACTTGTTCTAACCATCAGAAACTCAAAACCCAACGAGAAACTAACAGATTGAACATAATACAAGGGTTAGTAAAGATGGTCAAAAGATTAGTACATTGTTACCAAACTAGGTCCAATTTAAATAAAAAATAAATTCTATTAATCCGGTAATCCTATGGATTCTCGATTTCTCGTAAGTTAAACCGAGTATCCAAACCCATAAACCTGCAGAAACAAATATAAACCCAAACTCATATCCATCAAGTCCAGTACCCGTCTCCAGCGCTATCTTTGCTAAAATTTACTTAAAATTCAAATATTTTCAGAGCAAACACACACACCTAACCGACAAATGCATCCAAACTCCAAGTGTCCAGGATCATCCTTGCAGTCGATTTACGCTGCAAACATACCGTATATTTTCCCTAGAAAGGAACAATAGCAAACAGGAAGTGAATCATCCTTGCTGAAGTATAAAGCTGGGAAATTCAAGGGCACCATGCAGCAGATCAGTCAAAACACAATATTTGTTTTCAGATCAACGAGGCATGATTACATAGGTAGCAATTTTAAGAAAAATGTTACAATGGAAGGAGATGTCCTGAAATGCTAGAGACAATATCTAAGCTTCAACTCAAATGAATCTAACACCAAATGCACCTAGCTACAAGAACAGAAAAAAATGGAACCTAATGTACAAAGGTACTACCTGAGCTTCCTCCACAGCCTATACAACCAATGTTTGAAAAATAATCCAATGACAATAGGTCAAGAAGAAGGTAATTTATCATCGCACGCCTCTTTCGCGAATATCACTCTTCACTGCCTTACCGAGCACGGGCAGTGGCCGGTTGTTTTGATGAGCGACCAAACTTGTGTTTCCACTTTTGTTTCCCTACTGCAGAGGGATCAGCCAAAGGACCAGACCAAGTAGGGACAGAGTTTTTCTCGTGAGCAAACACAGTGCTGAAGGAAGACGGGTCTTGGGGTTCATATACCGGATCCATGTGATTTGAAGAAACCAAAGGGACCGCACCATCCTGATGTGGAGGAGGAAACTTTTCGCTCTTGCTTTTTGCATTTGCATGTATTATTAACCTTCTTTTCTGTAAGATGTAAATAATAGGGACAAATTAAAAGTTTACATTAAGAGTGTTGGCTCGATTTTAGGCCATTATCGATCAAATGAAATTGGCAAATGAAACATAAAATTGGGTGATTATGTTCTTAAGGAGGAGACCAAGCAATTAGCTCCAACAGCTCAATCTTAACCTATTGACTCTTGAAGCAAACCAGCCATAGAAACAAGTACCCAAAAAAATGGCGGCAATGGTTAAGGAAGCAAGTTTGTTCACGTACATCAATATTTGTTTGAAGTTCAGCATTTGCCTCTGGCGCTGGAACTGCCCTAGGTCGATCACGTGTCTTTGTCTTCTTAGCTCCATCATTAGCCCTACCACCAGCAGCTTTTAAACTGTTGATCATGACATAAATAATTCAGGTAACATTCAAATATTTTTTTCAAGCACTCAGTTCACATGAGAACATGGATCAAGGTATAGATAGTACTATAGTAGGATATGTGGGGCATTTGGTGAGTAAAAATTCCAAAAAGTTGAACCCAGATGATGAGAGATTTGCATTTGGCCCAGTGATGAGATTTGTGCAATATATTGAACGAATTCCCATAAATCCTGGAGTGTTAGAACCAAACCAGTGAATGTATCCATGCTTAACATTTGACCTAAATCAGTATCTGAATTGTACTAAAATTACTTTGTGAAGTAAGAATTACTTTCTTAACTTGTTTGCGTATAAATTTGCCACAGACCATTGTGTGCCATATTTTTGCCCCTATTTCCAACACCAATAATTCTACTTACAAGAGAAAAAAATACATGTATATCAATCCAAATACCAGCAAAGTTTGTCAAGTTTAACATTTAACTTTTAGGACCCACTTTTTGCAACAACACCAAAGAGAGTGCCTCTTTCATCTCAAGACAGCACTTTTGTACAAATGTTTCTTTCAAAATAGAGAAAATGTCAAAATGTGCTTAGTTGCTCAAACTTTTCCAGAGGCATATCCAAATATCTAATACTAGGTCAGTGGTCACATGGCCACAGCCACTTTCCATTGATGCGCAGTTATGTATGTATCTTGTCATAGGTATCAAACCCAAGCACTGTAATATTCAACTGAGTTTCCCAAAAAAAGAAGCAACACACACACATGCAATCATAAACAAATAATAGAACTAATGAGTAGCGAGGTGACAAACCGTCTGGCTTCTTCATCTCTTCGTTTTGCATCCATCTCTTTGCTTGGAGGATATTCTGGGAGACTCGATGGTTCACACGCATAAGGTTCAGTTGTAAAGAACTGCATAGATTGTAATAAACAATACTTTAGTGAAATAATGCTGAGTAATTTCAACATAGATGACAATAAACAGGTCTACTTCATGCATTATCAAGTGAGATATGTTATTCAAGCCAAATCTATGCAACAAGATTAAAAATCAGACTTATGGTTAGAGTACTACAAATAGAACATCATTGTTGGTGTGCTAGCCTAGAAATATGCGGTGACAGTATCTGCTAGGAAGATGCTTCCGTGCCCTTCCAAAATGGAAGATGGTAACATTTTGATCGAAGAAAGGGCCTAAACTGCAAGCACCTGCACCTCTAAATGAGACCATGACCATGAGTACCATAGATGGTCATGTTGCACAAAAATAGTTGTCATACTTCTTTTGATATGCATTAGAATGTTCACAAATACAAATTGGTTCACTATATGCTTGCAAGTACATGTGTTGGAACCTAAATGGCTATGTCGTGAACCAAATTCATGCTGGGATAACCACCGCCAAGAGAATTGGCAGGCGGCTACCAAGTTGTTACGAACCAAATTCATGACCAGATAAACACCATCGGAAGGATAGTTGGACGGCGGCGACTGCTAGGGATGAGAGGACTTTAAACTAGGATGATAAATGAACATTGGGGAGAGATTAGGCTAATTATCCATTGCTTAATGAAATAGAGATATGACATTACGACCCATCCTTATATTGATGGCATGACGACTATCAGGAAGTTAATCTCTAAAATCTAGGAAATAGATTACAACTCAATCTAATCTTATCTCTAAAATAAGAAACATAATCTTATCTCTAAACTAACATTTAACAAGTAACAATTCATAAACTGCTGCTACAGTACCAGGTGAGTACTGACGTACTGTTCAAGTGGTTGCCAAGCCCATACCATGACAGACTACATCTACACTCAACAGAAAATTGACCATATAATCATTCTATAACGATCATAGAAGGCAATGACTTTGAGACAAACACAGATTTTAGAACCAAAGCCACTTACATCACTTCTCAATGCAGAAGTCGCTGTCAAACGATCAGCTGGATCAATTGCGAGTAGTGTTTCAATCAATTGCAATGCCGATTGCGGAAAATCTTTGAATGTCTCTCGTATTCGCCTTTTGTATGGTTGTTGAGGCTTAAATATCGTTGCATGAGGCAACTTAGACTTTTTCCAATATTCTTCTGTGGGGGAGCCGCACAGCTTAAAAATTTTATGTAGCTGTTCCACCTAAAGGAACAGATGATTAAATTAAGCAGACATGGAATCATAGATACAATTGGTATTCATTGGATTTGCCTGTGAGAACAACATTAAGTGCATGAACAGTGTGACAGATCATATTAGTTCCAGCTGCAGAAGAATAATCTCAAGTACAAACTACAAACCAAAAGAAGGTATATAAATGAATGTATAAATATGCTAAACATGTGGTGATAAATACATAAAGTTAGAACCTTTGGTAGATCAATGTCTCCACAAAGTGTTGCTGATTTTGTTATGTAAATTGCAATTAGTTAAGCACTCCAAGCCTCCAGCGGAATTCAATTCTACTACAAGGCGTTTCTAATCGATATGTCCGACAATTCTGCGTGAAAAATCAGCATGTTGTGGCTAACCTCAGTACGTCCTGGCATAACAGGCCTCCCAGCCAACAACTCTGCCAGAATACATCCTGCGCTCCACAGGTCCACGCCCACCCCATAATCTGTCGAACCCAGAAGTAACTCCGGTGGGCGGTACCATAGTGTCACCACCCTGCTCGTCATCGGCTGATTCCGGTTAGGATCAAGGACCGACGCCAGACCAAAATCTGCTATCTTCAGCATGCCATTGTTATCCAAAAGCAGGTTCGACCCCTTGATATCGCGATGCAGCACCCCCTGGTTGTGACAATGCTCCAGCCCCGACAGCAACTGGCGCATATAGCACTTAACCTGCATGTGAGCGCGCATGTCTCGATTAGTCCCTCAATTTCATCGCGCATCATGGTACCGGAACATGAGGCCGTAAAGCACTAAAGCTGGGATCTTGGAGACCTGTGACTCGGTGAACTTGATGTCGGGGCTGGCGGCGAGCCCCGCGAGGTCGTGCTCCATATACTCAAACACGAGGTAGAGGCTGCAGGACATGCGCGAGGTGACGAGGCCTTCGAGCTTGACGATGTTGGGATGGTCGAGTCGGCGGAGGATGAGGATCTCGCGGGCCATGAAGCGAACGCTCTCGGGCTCGAGGTTGTCGAAGCGCACCTTCTTGAGCGCCACGATCTTGCCGGTCACCGTGTCCCGCGCCTTGTACACGTTGCTGTACGTCCCCTGCCCGATCTGCCAAAGATGCGAGCTTCCCTCAGTCCCGCCGAGCCAATGGCGGCCGACAAGAGTCAGGAGAGGGGAGCGGGGAGCGCGCGCGTACCTTGTCGATCTTCTCGAAGGAGTCGGCGCGGCGCGGAGTCCAGCCGTCGATAGCCTCGCCCACGACCGCGGAGAGCCACGCGGGCCAGCCGGCCGCCACCTGCTCTCCGCGCGCCCTGTTGGTGAAGCTTCCCCCGGGTCGGGCCGCCTCGGCGGCGGAGCGCGACGACCGGGCGCGTCTCTCCCGCCTGGACTGCTTCTCTCCCTCCACCGCCGCCTCCGGAGGCAGCTCCGCCTTCTTCTGGGCGGTACCCTGCTGTTCGGCCTTCTCTGCTACTGCTGCTGCTGCCGGCTCGGGCTGCTGCGACGGCGGCAGCGGCGGGCGGTCGGGGGTAGGGGCGGAGGGGCGACTGTGGACGCAGCCCATGTGGTCCCGTCCCGGTCGGTCACCGGCGGCGGCGGCGGCGCATGAGGGCGAGGGGGACCGAGAGGAGAAGGCTTTGACTCCGACGCCTCTCTCTAGTTTTGTCCGTGTCCGCTGTCCGTGTCGAGTTCGGATGTGGATGGACGTCGATGTGATCATCAACCTGATCGTTTAAAAAAATTTAAAAAATATTTATTTAATATATTTTATGTGTTTCTTTATATTATTTTGCGATATTATTTTCTTGTTAGTATTTAGGTAGTGTTTGGTTTCTTGGACTAAAGTTTAGTCCGTGTCACATCGGATGTTTGGACATCAATTTGAAGTATTAAACTTGAACTGATTATAAAAATAATTACAGAATTGGAGGATTATTTAGGAGACAAATTTTTTGAGCCTAATTAATCCATGATTAGCAAATGTTTACTGTAGCAACACATTATCAAATCATGGCGTAATTAGGCTCATTAGATTCATCTCACGAATAATCCATCGATTATGAAATGGGTTTTATAAATAGTCTACATTTAATACTCTAAAATATCATCCAAACATCCGATGTGACGGGACTAAAATTAGGGACTAAAGAACCAAACACCCCCTTAGTAAGTGAGTCTTTAGTTTTAATTTTTACCAATAATTTATTGATTGATCTCAAAAGTAAATTATTTTCGAAACGAATAGAGTACCTCAATCTTTATACAATATACAAATCATTTTGGATTTGTTTACTAGAACTATTAGTGGCCCGTACTACGTAACGGTAAATGACAAAAATAAATGTATGTTAGACAGTTAAATAGTAGTGGGCACGTGTTACGCAATGATAATAAAAAAACAAATATTTGTTAGACAATTAAATAGTAATGGGGCTAGCTACGGAGCGATTTGAGGTCGAGCGCGGGAGCTCGAAGCCAGCGATGGAGCCATGCGAGGCCAGGGTGGAGGGGCTCAGGGTTGGCGACGGAGCCCCGCGAGGACAACGATGGAGGGGTACGGGGCCCATGACGGAGGGTGCGGGCCGGCGGCTTCAGAGCTCAGATTCGATCAAGCAAAAATACACATGGATAGAACAGGAATTTACAGAATAAGAAAACAATGGTAGAAAAATAATTCTATTATTATAATTCGGTAAACACGAAATAAATACGTAAATCACTTCAAAAGTATTTAAGTGTTATACAAAGTGAAATATTTCAACACGTTTAAGAATTTCTCGAATTTTTTCAAAGATATTCTCTTTGCATTTATTGTCATTGTATTTCAGTACTACTATATTCGGGTTTGCATTTTGATAGCAAATTACCTACATTATGCAACCCTATCAACCCATCCAGCACATATTCCTTGTCCTAGAAGATTCTCTTCATTCAAAATGCATTTGTTATTTTATCAGATTTATACCTCAGGCCTTTTCAACATCCTCATTCTCAGTACTCATTTTAGTTTTGATGGAATCTATACACTAGCTACAATGTTTTATTGTTCGACCATGGCCTGAAATTTGTCAAGACTACGGAAGTTTGTGGGTGCCTGTGAATTGATCGAAGTTGCACGAGCTGAGATGGAGCTAAGACCGAGTTGATTCGATTATCTCTTGTACAAGCTTAGATTACTTACTGCCTTATGATTCAAAGCCTCAAAGGCATCGCTTAATATTATTCGGGCTATCTAGGTGACAGATTTCCCTGTTCTCCTGTTTTAGCCAGTAATTTTAGTAAATGTGAACTGAGATTGGCTGCATTTTCTATCCAATCTGACTTCAATTCAGTTCGTGACTTTGTAGAGCGCGGTAAAATCGGTTCAGGCCGTGGAATCACTCAAATAGTATATAGCAAGGGAGTATATCTGTTGTATTATTAGCATCTTCTCGAGGAGAGAGGACTACATACAAACTCGCTACACATGCTAAAATAGCCAACACTTGTCCAAAACATCTCATTGGGTACAACATAGCTTGGAGTCGATTGATGTCAGACAGATGCAGAACACCTGGTAGCCAGTCAATGGATATATACAACAACCAATAATTTTTTTGCATATGAAGTTTTTTGCTCTTGAACATGATCAATAATTGTCGGTTCTTTTTTCCTTACCTGAAGTACATGATATACTTTGACTTCCCGATCCTACCAAGTTGCAAGATTGTTTCCTTTCCATTTTCCTGGCAAACAAAATTTTGTTACCCCCAGTTCTATAATTTATGTTGTTTAGACATAATCTCACAAGCATATGGGGGCTGCGATCAGGTCATCCAGCATGACATTGCAATAAGGTCCAATAACTAGAGTTCATTTGGCATAAGATTTGCTAGTTGGTACCTCCAAAATCATCTGGAAGTTCTTCATTGATGCCTACATCTTATATCCCATCCTCCCTGCACTCTCTCTGAAATCCAGTTCATAGCGCTTTGTCATCTGTGATTAAAGCACAAAGATAAACTGCTTGGTATCAGCTAACTCTTTTGAATGTTGCCATAGTAGTATAACCCACAAGAGTCATCAAACATGTTAGGAGATCAAATTGCATACATTGTTGTATAAAGGAGATTTTGAGCAGAGGGTGTAGGCCTTGATCTTCTTCGCTTGCCAGTCCTTTGGGAGCCCACCGACGTGGTGATTCTGCACATTATCAGCCATGAAAAAACCACATGCTTAGATTATGATTGTTTTTTAAGAATGATCCTAGCTTAAGATTATCCCATCTGGAAATTCACTTGCCTATGCTGAATTGTTGTTCTTCAGCTGCATGGATTGGTTCTTGGGAATCCAAGCCCTCATGCTTCTGAAGCTGACAGTAAGCGTAGTAATGGTCGACGCAAATCTGCACAAACTGAAACTTGATCGATTATATGAATATAAAATCACTCAAATTGTGTTTTTGAACCTAGCTTGAAATGACTCCACATGGAGATTTGAGTATCACGCGACAACGCCAAGGAGCCACTTCGATTGGTTGTTGATCTCATCCACCATGTTCTCCTGCACATTGCTCATGTCCTCAAGTTGGTAGAAGCTGGAAACATCAAGAGGATGAAAGAGGAGGATGTTGTGGTTGTGTACCTGGCCCTAGATTTGGTACCTGGATCCAACAATGTTGGCGTCCAATTTCCCCAAGACCACTTGTTCTCGAACACGAGCTCATCGTCGACCATGGCACCCGGCGGCGGCGAGTCACTAGAGATGAGGTCGAACACCTCTTTCTAGTCCCTGGCGTTCTTGGTGTGCTCGGACTCGTAGTACCCCAGCCACGACTCCTCGCTCCACCGCACTGTCGCCTTCTACTCTGCCAGCATCACAAAGAACGCCATCTACGCCTCCACCGCCCTCGACATGACCTCTACGGGACGTCGTGCCGCACCACCACAATGAATCCCCAGTCCTAGCTCGCCCTCCCCACCCCTGCCGCGAGCGCCTCCACCACGGACTCGTCGTCATCCTCGGAGCGCCGCCCACCCGGAGCCTGGCCGTCTGGAGCCCCTACCATCTGTGCATGCTTATAACATCACCATCCTCCAAGCTCAATGAACTTTGGGGCCGGGAACAGGGGGTTCGGCGTGCTATGGAGCCAGGGGCGAGGGGCTTCGGGGCGGGGGCACGACGGGGGCTTCGGCGCGGGGGCGAGGGGCTTCGAAGCCGCCAGCTGGGGCTTCGGGGTAGGGCTGGAGGTGTCATGCCCCGATTTAATAATCAGAACTTTATTGAAATTCCATAGTAAATCAATAAAACAAGACGTTCATCATGCGACCACGTACAATACGAGCAATCATTCACGGTTCGTAGACCGCATTAGTACAAAAGTGTATAAAGATGAAGAGAAACTAATAAAACAAAGGGTCCTAGATGAACGCCTCCTTCCAGTCTCGCCTTGACTGGGTCGCTACTCCAGACCTTCATCTTCCTCGTAGTAGACGGGCTCTGATGGTGTAAGTCAACGGGGTGAGTACAGATGTACTCAGCAAGCCACCGAATGCAAATATAATGCAAGGTAGTAACAAGGGGAATAGTGGCTAATTTTGCGGAAGAAGCATAATTGTAAAGCATTAAATGTGATCAATTTATTAGTACTGAAATGTAAACATATGTATGCACCATCATCTTCTAACTCGAGGAGTACGTTTTACCTCCTCGCACAACAGTCCTTACATGCCATGAATATCTCAATCATTCAAACATTAGTAAACTAACTGCGAGTAGTAACACAACCCGCCCTTGACCGTGGGCTCGGCTTTTCGAAAAGATTAAATTACTCTGATCAGAGATGTACCACTGTACCCACAAGGCACGCACTCATCACTTACACCAAAGTGTAACGAGATGACCCATTCCACGGGAACTCGTGCCAAAACCTTCCATATGGTCTTCCCCGACTCAACAGCACCCTCTTATAGGTTTCGTATCGTGTCTCGACGTGTCGAGTTTCCACCATACCCCCCCTTGAGCCATCGTCGGTACAAGGCGCCCTGAGGGCTAGCCCCTTGCCCCCTCCACTATGGTGCCGAGAGCCGGAGTGTTCCACACTTCCAGTTAGGACTTACCCATTAGACTTGTGGTTGGTACGGAAGTGCTTTGCAACAGATCCCGTAGACCGGTCCTTATAGTGCCCCGGGTGCGACCAACCAGTTTCCGAGCTTGCACCCGGAACCCACCATACTTATAACTTAGCCAACTCCAACAGAGTCCAGAGACGAGAATAACAGGGAATTCATATATCAGAATCCAGCTATCTACGACTCATTCTTTATATCCTATAGCAGTTGTGCCGGTACATTGGGCACTAGCTAATATAATATTTGTAGAGTGACAAGGAGTTAAGGCTCAATAAGCATGGCTTGAGTTTGCACACAAGGTTGGGGATCTAATAAATATAAGTGTAAGGCTTGATATTGAACTAATGCAATATTTATCCTATGGGTTATAGCGATAATTTATTAAAACATGGGCTCAAATATGATCAACTGTTTCCACAGGGGTGGTCGATGACTTGCCTTGATCAGCAAATGGGGATGGAGGAACTTCGGGATAGAACTCCGGCTCCTCGACGAACTCGTAGTCTTCTCGATACGGAAAAATAAACAATACATTCAATAAACAGATAAAAATCCACCAAATAATAAACATACATGTTTATGGGTGTTGTTATGTGAATTAATATTTTAATATTCTGAAGTTTGGTATAAAACAGTAAAGCTTAACTTTTTAGGGTTTTTCCTAATTTATTTTCTGTATTAATAATTTTAACCCTAAGGGGTTTTTATTCAATTATTTATTAAGAATATTTTGGGTAACAGTAACATACTGTTTTTATGGCATTAATGTGTAGAGAATAAATTGCTGGATTTAACAAAATTTAAATGGTGAAATTTGGAGTTAAAATGAGTAAGTTATGAATTTTCAAAGTTTAAACTATTTTCTAGATTTTTATTTAAACTGGAAATGGGCTCTGGTCCACGGTGAGCCAGGCCCACGGTGGACCAGCGACTGTGCGCGTGAACCGAACCGATCTAGATCGTCCGATCCAGATCAAGCGGTCAAGCGCGAGGCGGGTTCGTTTAAGTGAAAACGGACGACTCAGATTAAATCGCACCGAACCGGTACGCGTGGACACACCAGATCGATCCAGGGGGTTAAGTGATGATCGACGGCCGAGAGGCCTCGATACTCTTTTGGCTAGATCCGAGGGCCCAGATTAAATCCCGGAGGGATTTAATCCTAGCCCTCCGATCGCGATCGTGCGGTCGCGGCGCGATCCGGCACGGCACGACGTAAGGGGGCACGTACCCCCCTTTGTCTCCGGCGACGGCGGCCTCGAGTGTGACAGCGACGGCGGCGGCGAGCGCCTAGGGACCTCGCTAACGGCAAAAATGGAACTAGGAGGGAAGGGCGATCATGACCGTACCTTCGATGGTGAAGATGGAGGTCCGGAGGTGACCGACGGCGAGGGTAGATGGTGAGGGGTCTTCGGGAGCTTGACGGTGACGGCGGTCCGACGGTTCTCACGGCCGTTGAAGGCGTGGCCGAGGACGGGCTGGCGACGACGGACCCGACGGTGGCGGTGGCTAGGGCAATGGGGGCCGGGATCGACGGCGAGGGTTCGCCGGAGGTGGAGCAGAGGGGAAACCCAAAAAAGGAGTGGCGGCGCTCTGGATCGCTTCGGCTCGGCTACGGCGGTGTGGACTGAGCGCGGTGAGGGCTAGGGTATAAATAGGGGCTTGCTGGCGTCGATTTGGCAAGGGAATCGGAGGAAACCCGAGGGGCTCCTTCCTTTTCCGGCAAGGTTCCCAAACGCAGCGGATAGCTTACCCTAGCGCGAAAATGCGTCGGCCATGGATGGAAAGGAAGCGGTGGAACGCGGGGAAGGTGATCCGGGGACGATCGGGCGGGATCGGGCGGCCGACGGCAAGGGAAACAGAAGGGGATCGCCGGGGAGAAGGAAAGGGGATCCTCTTCCAACGAGGAAGACGATCCTGACAGGTGGCCCCTACCTGTCAGTGACCAAACGCGAAACCAATGGCGCCGACAGGTGGGCCACGGATGTCAGAGAGCGAGGGTGAGAGAGAGGAGGCTGACAAGTGGGACCGAGGCGGGGCGCGGGCGGGAGAGGGGGCGGGAGGCGGCGCCGACAGGTTGGTCCCACCTATCGGTGACGCGGGTGTTGGGCTGGGTTGAGCCGGAGTGAATTGGAGGTTGAGGCCCAATTAAATTTTAAATGCTTTTCTAATTAAAATTATCCCAGTAATTCATTTATTTTATTTAGGGTTGAATCACTGTTGATAAAAATTTGTAAAAATTTCTAAAATTATGTTTTGGCCTCTAGTTTATCTCATAAAATTTTCAAGTCCAAATTTTGAATATTTCTCCCTGTTTGGCTTTAATAAGGCTCTTTAAGGGTTTTTCTTTAATTATAATTTCTAGAAATCCCTTTAATATTATTTTTCTTTATTTTATTTCCTTTTTAATTTTCAGGGTGTTACAGGAGGGCACGGCGGGGGGCTTCAGCACGGGGGCAGGAGGCTTCGGGAGGGGGGCGGAGCCGGGAAGGTCGGTGGCGGGAGGCTTTGGCGCGGGGACGGGAGGCGTCAGGGGGCGGCAGAGCCGCCGGCTAGGGGCCCGAGGGGGCTGCGGGGCTTCGGGGCGGGGCCGGCGGTGGGGGGCTTCGGCGCGGGGCCTAGAGTAACGTCTCAGTCTAGGAGAAGGATTTTGGGTCAAGATATTCGCTTAGGCGCATTTGCTTTATTTTATTTTACTATCAGCTTGTAATAAGTGTAGCCTATGAGCTACATACTCTCTTTTGCTTTTATTATTTGCGTCGTCGTATTGTGAACATCTTATAAGATTGATATTTCTATTGGGATTCAATAAAAAACGAGTTCGTACCTGAAAATGACAACATTTAGCTTCATCGAATTTGTGTGTATAGTCATCATTAACTCAGTGATATTATTTCATGCCAAGGATACACCATTATGGTTTGTTTTGGCCTGGTTTTACGCACTATGTCTCATTGTTACTGCAAAAGCCTCCCTTTTATGAGAAGATCGATCAATTTAATAGGGTTGTACCATTGGGGACCAATGACCCGGGTACCCCAAAATACGACATATACCAATTACCACATTGCGGATATGTTGACATGTGAGAGTAGTAACCACGGTGTGTTAGTTTTTAGGGCCATGGTTACAAACAGATGAATTCCCTGTAAACAATCTTAGATACTAATCTGCTTTATATATCTGATCTGAGATAAAAAAAAAATCCCTCCTTTCAAATTAGGCAATGCATTGTATGGAACAATTGAATTGCTAATGGTGTTCCAAACATCAGCAAGTGAAAGCCTCACCTTTCTACAGCACTGTGGATCTTGAATTTACAAGCACCTTGCAATGGTTGCCCAGAAACGGGCAACCAAGAAGGCCTAGAAGATGGTCTGCTCGCCGAGCTCCTGCCCCGCCATCCCTTCCCGTATCACCCTCTCGAAGAACTGCTCGAGCGTGTCCTTGCCATAGCTCGGCGTCTTCTCGTCGCTGTACTCGCCGGTCTCCGGGTCGAGCACCAGCATGCTCTCCGACGCGTAGTACCTCCCGATCTTGCCGAATTCGGCGGCGTCCTCCAGCCCCGGGAACACCTTGGCCAGCCCGTCGAGCACCCAGATGACGGCGTCCATGATCTGGATTGGGGCCTTGATGAACTTGGGCTCGCGGCCGAGCAAGCGGAACAGCATCTCGCCCTGCTCCCGCGGCGTGAGTGCCTTCCCCGGCCCGCCGATGGGGAGCACCTTGTTGGCCTTGTCCTCGTCGAAGACGCAGTCCGCAATGAAGGCGGCGAGGTCCTCCTCGCTGATGGGCTTGCAGGCGCAGAGCTTCCCGTCGCCGAACATGACGTAGGGTTGGCCGTTCTTGACGGTCTCGACCTGACCGCCGAGGCTCTTGAAGAAGGCGGTGGGGCGCACGATGCTGTAGGTGAAGGCCGGGTCCCGTGCGGCCTCGGCGGCGAGCTCGTCCTCGAACTTAAGCTTGGCGCGCTGGAACTCGAGGAGCGGCTTCTGGACGCATACGGCGGAGAGGAGGACGAAGTGGGCGGCGCCGAGGCTGCGAGCGGCCTGGAGAGTGTGCAGCGTGGCGCGGTAGTCGATGCGCCACGAGTCCTGGACGCCTCCCCCACGGCTGGCGAGGCAGCATACGGCGGCGTGGATAGGGGCCGTGCGACGATAGATCGGCGAGGAGCGCGTCCGCGTCGGTGACGTCGGAGAAGACGACGCGGGCCGGGGAGAGGTCCTTGGAGACTTGTTCCGGGCCGTTTCCGCCACGTATGCCGCTCCGGGCGCGCGCGACGGCGACCACGGGGTGGCCGCGGCGGAGGAGCTCGCGGACGACGAAGCGGCCGATGTAGCCCGTTGCCCCGGTGACGAGCACGGTGGTCTCCGACGGGGCCATGGAGCGGAATGGCTGCGCAGCAGCCGGTGCGGGCGGCGGCGAGGGCGTCACAGAGGAGGAGACGATACGTCCTCCTCGACGGCCACCCTTAGGGGCCCCGGCGCGGAAGTAGACGAAGCGGGGTGCCGGTCGAGCCGAGGCGGACGTAGCGTAAGAGCAAGAAGAGGCAGCGGCCAGGTGGGAGGAGAGAAGCAGCGCCGCCATGGCTACGGTGGAGAGGCGCTCGACGGAGTGCGTGAGGCGGAGGGCGACGTGGAGGCCGGCAGTTTCAGTACCGGGTGCGGGAGCCGCGGCCGGCGAGCCGCGAGCGTTTGTGGTGGTGGACGGCGTCACGAGCAAATCCGGGAGCACGATTGCGCTGACGTCACTTGATCCTTTGGAATAGCCCAAAAATTAAATCCCCCCCAAATTAAAAAAAAAACAGCAAACTTGTCACTGGGCTTCATAAATCTTCCCAGCTCAATGCAAGTAACTCAGAAACTCGTCACTTTCGGCCCATTCAGAGACCATCGGCAGAAGGTTTAAAATGAGAGGATTCCATGTCTTAGTGTTTGATTTGGTGTATGACGAAGAATAAAATGAGATGGTTTGAAACAATCTCGTTCGTCAAAAAATCAGTACCACGCGGTTCAGCATCTACAAAGAATTCTCGAACCAAACAGCAGTATCACCCCATATCATAGTATCACTCCATATCAAAAATCCTCATCATACATTCCTCCTCGTACATGAACCAAACACTACGTTTCTTGTTCGTTACCATGCTGACCGTCTTGTGCGTGATCAGCTCGAGATGAAAGGATACGGGCTTCTCATCCTGAACAAAAATGAAAATTTTGAAAGATTGACCAGGTGTTTCCTTGAAGGTTGAAACCATGTACTGTGACCATAGTACAAGTCAGAATGTGAAATGCATTTTCATATCGCCATGAACTACCACCACTCAAGCTAACAAATGAGAACCCACGACTAACACTGCCTTTGGCCTTTGTTCACAGCACTGCTGCCTCCTCTTACACCACTAACAAAGTCATCAAGTTGCAATACAAGCCTGCCATTTCCAAGGAAATTTTTGGGATAGGAAAAAACTCTAGCTTTCGGTCGAGCCGAGCCGCCGGCATCGGCAAAGAATGTGTCCTGTTAATCAGGATGAAAAACCAAGCTACTCCACCAGGAGGGGATTACAACTACAGCAGATGGCTATGTACACTGCAGCACCATCTGGGCAGAAAATCCCAGGAGACTGACATGGATTACCCAATCCTTTGTGCTTAGATGTCAAGCAAGAACCGTGCTCGCGCGACACTGTCCAGCCTTCAGGTTTCCATGATTTGTCCAGCAATCTGCAGGTATACATGGCATGTGGGCCAAAACCTTCATTAGGATGCATTAAACTTGAATGTGATTAGCATGATGCCTGCAGCTGCAGGCTGCAGCTCTACCTGGACAGTGATGGCATGGAACTGGATAGACATTGTATGCAACTGTAATTTGCAGAATGGACTGAATCTGTAGATGTAAGAATTACAGGGAACTCCAGGGGGGAGGACACATCATTACACATCATTATCCAACTAGTGCAAATTGCACAAATGTGTTGGCATCTATTTCTGATGTGACATGTCAACAAAAGAGTTGGGCTGCATATGGGCAGATCGATGAGGTCAGATATGCCTAACATCCAGCTCAAATTTTGGATCAACTAGTACTCTCACTATATAATATCTGAAGTTTGGGAAGTTATGAAAATGTTAATAAGCTTTCATAAAGCTGTTGAAGAAATTTCTAGGCATATTGAAGACTATTTGGATGAATTGAAGTGTCATTATGTCAAACAGGGTAACTACCGATGTGTGCCATGCTTATAGTAGTAAAGTAGAATAGAGAGAAATGATCACCTTGCCTCATTCACAGGCTATTTTGGTATCAAAACTGCTAAGACAGATGGCAAATGATTGAAATGCTGATATTGGATAACGGTAGTCCATGGTGAACAAGTCCTTCCCTATCTTTCCAAACTGGAGGATCACCTTGTCCTGCTCCTGGCTACTTGGCCCATTTTCGTCAGATGCCACCAGCTGAAAGTTTTTCACTGAGGCAACAGTGACCCGTCCACGGAAGTTGAGGCACCAACACTGCAGTTGTTCATGCCACCTAGGAGATTTATTCTTCAGCACTAGCTTATCTTCCTTCTGAGTGGATAACTGTGCTGCCGCACTATCTATCCGAGCTGATTTTGATTTGAAGAATGAAATCGATGGGAAAGAGTCGAGGCCACTAAGAGGAAATTCAGTCTGTGTTGGAGCTTTGCCATCCTCTTCAACAGCTGATGCAGGAATAGAATCCATAATGCAGTTCATCCTTCTTGGACCTCTGCAACAAGCATACAACACAAAAATCAATGGCATTTTTCTCTGGAAATATAATATAAGTATCAACTCTAGATTTTCCACGCAACATCAACCAACACCAATGGTTATGCTTATATTATGGCAGCTGACTTTTTCATATAGTTATTTTTAACCATGAATACTCATTTAATAGCTAACAAGTTCATCAAGTTGTGATGCTATCACCATTTTAAACATTACGACTTTTTAAATGGAGATTCAGAATGGTTAATTGATCAATCAATTCAATTGCAATAATCATCACAAAGATTCTTACGCAATGAACAAATCAATGTATTCAGGTCTGAAGGGCTGATAACTATGTTTAACAAAACAAAATCATGGATTTACTTGGCATAACAAAAGTGTTGATTCCATACCTTGCGCCCAGAACATTCAATTCGTAAGAAATATGTGAGACTGGATAATTCCCAGCAGGAATTCTAGGGGAGACTTGGTTTAGACCAATCACGCGTGCAGACCGACTCTTAGAAACCACAGCTCCATCATATGGTGGATGAGCATCATAGACGGTAAACTTTGTTCCGAGAAAGTTTGATCTGTAAAAAACAAAGTTGGTTAGGTGATATTTTAATTGCTACTGTAGACCCTTTTGTTCTCAATAATTTTCTGTAATAAAAATACACAACTGAAGATGTTATGTTTAATTAGAAATATGGTCATACATGAAAACTCTTACAAAACAATAATATTTGACACCAAAAATATGTACAGTTTGTTCTAAAGACCAGTTGATATTAGGTGTTGAACGAAAGATGGATGTGAAATAGATGGTGATTTCTTTACTCGTGCTTTCCAAAATTCTGACATATCACACATGGAAAAACAAAGGAAAAACACTGCAGACAATACTTTTATCTAAAACAACCTGCAGTAGATCTAAAGGGCCTTTCTTACACACACTACTAAAGAATCTTGAAAATATTATAGCTTTAGCTTCACAGAGATCAAATCTCAAAAGATGACCTTAGATTGCCAATATAGGTGCTTCTCCCCTTTGACATATCACCCATATCAAGGGAAATCAGATAGTCTGTGCATGTGGGCTTTCTGCATTTGCGTGCAGCAAGCAGGAACTTCCCATCGTCAGCCAGTGCTGTAAAATAAATATTCCAAAAAGTAGGAAGAATATATTCATTATACTGCCTGTAACCTGTACTTGATTTGGCCTACCAAATGGGATGGGTATACAACATACCTTCTGTGAGTCCAAGATACAGATAATATGTCTGAGAAGACCGGTTTCTCCTTATGAAACATTTGAGTGTGCCGTCTCTTGGGCCAGGCTACACATCAAGGAGGTAACACTAAATTAGTGTACGATAAGATAAACATAAATTTGCTAACCAAAGATTATGCGCTCACTGAAATGGTATCAACTGTTACTGAAAACAAAAGGACAGCAGGTAATGACACTTGACACTGGAATATCATGTTGGCTTTGTGAAATGCCGTCTTATAAAATGGAAACAGACTAATCAGGTAGTATTTTCCCATCTGACTTATTGCATTTCCTTGATACACAATTTGTTTTACCAACAACCATATGTCCTCTCTCGACCCAAAATAGACAAATCTATCTATTATACTAATAAGACAGGCAAAAAGGAGTCACCATATTCCCTCTGATGGTTTATAAATTCCAACATTAATAAGAGAATAAGATATTTACATTGTTGTATTATTGTGGATCTAGATTATAATGGCGTAGATTTGTTGGATACTTAAATATATATCATGTAACAGTTGTTTAAAAAATGTAGGTGTATTTTAAGAAGAAAAATATAGTTGTTATAGAGCTAATACAACTCTACTTTAAAAGAAACTAAAACACCTAGCTCCGCGCAATTGCGTGGGAGGACTGGCTAGTTCTATAAGTATGGCACCTTTCATCAAAAAACCAAAGCACAAGATGTTTCCATAGAAAAGATGATTTACTGCTTCTGAATGAAGGGCTTGCACAATAACAATTCTTCATTGCTTGACTAATGAAATTCAACAACTACATGCAATTAGAAAGGGTTGTTACAATGTACTAATTTCAAAACAATGATCCTAGACATTGACAACAAAGCTCCAACACAATTAACAACAGCCACTGAAAAATCAGCATCACAAGTAGGGTGATCGAAAGTGCAAACCTGCTTGAGCGAGATGGGGAAGGTGAGCTTCCCAGACACCTCAGGGACACACACAATCTCCTTGGTGATGCCCCTCCAGCTCCGGCAGACACCGGCGCACGCCACCACATCCCTGCGGGACGGCCACCACCCCTCGGACTCCTCGATCCTCACCAGCACCTCCCGCAGCAGCTCCGGCGGCAGCTGCGCCCAGCAGCTCTGCGGCAGCGCCTCCGCCGGCACCACCGCTGCCACCCGCAGCGCGTGGCCGGACCGGTGAGACCGCGACCGCAGGCTGTACCGGGAAATGCTTCCGAACTCATCCCGCATCTCCTGGATCAGGCTACTGAATGACATCCCGCCCCCTCCAAATCGAAACCAAGCTGATTTCCACCAGGCAGCACCAATTTCTCAAATCTCTATAATATAAACATCAAGAAAAATCCAGTCAGAAATCTGTCGCCACCATTTCCATCAAATCTTCAGGAAAGAAACGAATGGAAATATGGAATCGCATAAATAGATGATGAAGTTTCACCATACTGACCGGGGGGACGGCCTCAATCAGTGGTGTCTTGGGCGTGGTGTCCCATGGCGTCGCCGCCCATCCAGGAATACATCGATTAACCCAACAACGCACCGGACTGAGCTGGAAGACGGGGCCCAATCCCTCGCCTGGGAGCGCACAACAAGGAGAGCGTCAAAGATGTAGTATGTACCTCTACCGGTGGATCCCAGAATCAATATCCACGCCAAGAAACCACAAGCCGGAGCAAGAACACTCGAATTCAAGAATTCGACCCAACCAAGAAACAGGCGGTGTTTCTTTCCCACAAGCTGGCCCAAAGCATGCACCAGATTGAGCTCCAATTCTGCACAGGCAGGTTCCCTGGATGGATGGAGGTGTACAGGAGGAACAGGAACAGGAAGAGGCAAAGATTCCAACAGAAGAAAGAAACCAAAGGAAGCAACTTTTTGTAAATTGGGTTGAGGAGGGATAGGTGCCTGAGGAATTTCTAGGTGGAGGTGAATGGGTCATGGGTGGTACAGGAATGTGCGGCAAATGCTAATGATGATTGTTATACAGGGGGAAACGGAATTTTAGAGGCGAGAGCAGGTGGGATTAGGGTTCCTCCTGCTGGCTCTGCCTGACTGGCTGAAAAAGATAGGCATCCATCCATCCATGGCACACATCCATCAGACCATCATACATCCACTCCAGGCCACTGGCCTCACTGAGCCATGTCCAATTCAATTAACCAACCAAACAATGGTGGAAAGAAGAAACAAATGGTCAATTATTTTGGCATAACACACTGTCCCATGTCACTCTCATGGCAGGAATGATGCCACCATGGCCAAGGGAACATCATCGCCCAAGCTAAACCATGCTTTACTCATGATTGATTGCTTGCATCTTTGTGCAGGACCACTTGACTGCCCCTGACCCGTCCCAGGTGAGTGATGTCAAAGCACAAGAAAGGGAATTCTTTCTGGGACACTCTGCAAGTTAGGTGAAGGTGAAGCAGAGTGTTACGGTCATCTTTGCATCCTCGTGGCTGCTTTCAGTTGTTGTTGGTAGCGCTGGCTAAATTTTAGCTATATCTCAATATTAATTTGAAGGATTAAATGTGTACTGATTATAAAAAAGAGAAACCAAGGGTTGGTTTTGGAGTCTGTGATGAGTGATTGACAGATTTTACCTTCTGATTCGAAAGGGTTCCTCCGAAGGGGTTCGGAGGTTGTTTGCACCGAAGGGTTCGGTGGGCTCTGGTTGCTGCAGCTGTTGCAGCGGAGTGTGCCTGTCGGAGGGGTTCGACAGTACACAATGATTGGCTGTACCGAATGGTTCGGTATTTTGGGCGGTACACCGGAGTGTGTATCGGAGGTTGCTTACTCAGAGAGGTCTCCGGGTACTAGATACACTTGTCTGTTTGTCTGTGGTGCGCAGGGGACTTCGGAGGTGACGGACGGTTCGTAGCAAGTGAACCTGGGTCAAGCGGGAGGCTTGATGCCAGGGGAGCAGGGAGCTCCGTCACGAAGGCTGCGAAGGGGTCGAGTTCGGACCTCGGGTCGAGGTGCGCCAGGAGAAGGCAGTAAGTGCAGAGTGTGACTCCGGGTGAAGGTACTCCGAGACGAAGTCCTCGGAGGCGAGGCACTTCGAAGGGTACTCCGAATGGAGTGACTTCGGAGTATGGTGGACAGTCCTCAGCAATGAGGCAAGGCGTTCGAAGTGTGCTACGGAGAGAGACACTCGAAGGTATACCCGACGAAGGTCTCAGAAGTCGAGGTGCATCGAAGGCATGGTCCGGGTGAGGATCGTCGAGGAGTGTGCTCGGGGAGAGACACTACGACGAAGTGCTCATGGAATGCTTCATGCGGAGGCCTTGAACGAAGGAGGGACTTCGAAAGGTGGTACTCCGAAGGTGGGGCTTCGGAGTGAAGCAGGCTTCGGAGCGAGGCTATCTCCGGAGTGAGGATGACTTGAGGTACTTCGGCCATGCATGGCTTTGGTACACGGACTGACGAAGTTCGAGCTGGGAGAAGCTGCGAAGCCGTGGTGGTCCACTCCGAAGGTGTTGGTGCGAAGGCCCAAGGGCTTTGACGGCTTCGGCTCAAAACCGTCACTGTATCGAAGGCTGACTTCGGTGAAGCGAAGGCCGTCAGGCTCAAGGCTTCTCACCGAAGCTACCGCACCCCTCGCGTGCGAAGGGGGGCTTCAGAAGGGTCCAAAACTACAAAGGCTGACAGCGTATGCTCTGCAAAAGCTGGTGCTATCCCCTCTGCGAAGCTGACAAAAGAAGCCTCCAAATAAAGTAGACTACCAGTTGTACCCCCTGTTCTGATGAGACAAAACCGATGTAAACTCTAGGAGTAAAGTAGTCTATTCACAGGGCTGAATAGTGCCTATAAATAGTGGAGGCTGGCTAGGTCACATCAACACTTTGAGCAGTCATTTTTGAGCTCCTGTGCTAGCCGCCACACACTCTGTATTCATCCTGTGAGTTTATTTTGTGTTCCCTGTTCAAGCATTGAAGCTTTGACTCTATTATTTACTGCTTGAGCTTGTATGCATACTTCTCTGCATGCTTCGGTTTCTCTGTACTTCATTTTCTTGTGAGCTTTTCTAGAGAAGTGTGTGAGAAGCCTTTTTGAGCGAAGTGTGTTTCAGTGTTTGTTCGCTCTGTGTAAGCTGGAGGCTAGACCTCTCTGATTACTAGCGAAGCACTGTTTGACTTAGATCGAAGCCTGTTTTTCTTTCCTTGTCGAAGTCCTTAGCGAAGTCTGTTTAGCGTGCGTTTAGACCTTCGAAGTACGAAGCCCAGCACCAGTTGCTGTCGCTGAGTATTTGGTCGAAGCCCGCAGAGGGAAGTCTGCTCTTGCTGAAGGGTGAAGTGCGAAGCCTGCTCGGAGCACCCAGTGTGCGGAGCCTGCACTGACTTAGCAAAGCTGATCGAAGCCCTCAGGGGGAAGTCCGCTCTTACAAGTGCGAAGCCTGCAAGTGCGAAGCCTGCACAAAGGCACCCTGTGTGCGAAGGCTGCGCTGACACAAATTAATCATCGGTTAGAAAGAAATTAACATAATATAATGTCGCAACACAAATTAATCATCAGTTAGAATTTAGAAAGAAGTTAACATATCGTAACATTGCAACATAAATGGACACGTGATTTCCATCGATCTATTTATACGTAAGCAAACTATGTTATATGTCGTTTTATGTTTTTAGTTGGATTTCTCTAATTTTGATCTATCTAAAAGAAAATTACTACTGTGTTTTAATAAATTTCGTAACGGTGTATTGGTATCGTCCGCTACCGAATCATTTCACACTTTATCCATTCCGATTTCTTCCATTCAGAAATTTCAATTTATAGTCAATTTAAGCTTTTTGCTAAACCGGATAGTACCAATATATTTCCTCTATTTTAAAATGTCTTTTAATTTTAGATACATGTATTTATAACATATATAAAAGATCATAGTATCTTTTTAGAGATGAGTGACCGTAGTAATAAATCTAGAGCTGGTATACATTTTTTTTTTGCTTTAGTATGTTTGGTTGCTAGCCACTATTTACCAACAAAAATTACCGTACTTATTTAAGACGAAGTTATCAAATTCGTTATCACACTTTGGCAAGTTTAAGGAAATCTTGTCATATTTTTTTAATTCATCGACATGTAGGACTAGAGAGAATCTTGTCACATTATTTTGTGGCAGCAGACCAAACACCTATCAATTTAGTCAAACTTATATAAACTTAAGTATGACAAAGTATGACCGAGAACCAAATAGACTCATATGTCTTACAAATAATCTACTGATTATGAATGAGTTTTAGAAACAGTTTATATTTAATACTCTAAAATAATATCTAAACATTAGATGTGACGGGGGCTAAAATTTATCATGGTACCCAAATACCCCCTAAACCCTAAAGAGGCAAGGGAAACATCCTTGGAAATAAAAGCGTGACAATGGCAGTGGTACATTTTATAGCAGAAAAAGGTTGCAAAAAATGAGTGGTACTCCATACAACAACTCTTCTTGCCTCGTCGCATCTTTCTCGTACTCTTGTACTTGCGGACCAAAACTCAAGGAGGAGCTTAATAATAAGAAAGAAAAAATGATCATATATCCTTTAAAATTTAATATCCTTTAAAATTTAGGGTTTATTTTGCTAGCTCATGCGTCGTTGATCTGAGTATATCTTATATGTCATTGAGATATAAATGATAAATTCTTAATTTTCATTTAAAAGGAAGATATATGACGGAGATCTTCCTATCAAGAATAATGGTATATAATCGAATCTCCCTACCAAGAATGCCACAAAGTATATTACTCCATTACTCCATGATCCATTAAACATGAAAAAGTTGGATGCCCTTTGAGTTGACTTGGGTAGGCCAGAGGAAGGGAACGGAAAGATCCTAAGAAAAACTTCACTTGATAATAGTTTGGCTAAATAGGCGGCCCAGCCTAGAGTGGTGCAGTCCGTTAGGCTTAACTAACGTGCCATGGCAGGCCATGTAAAAGGCCAATCCAACCATGACTTAATGGGTAGTTTTCGTGTCGTGTTGACACGAGACCAACTAACAGGCCCTATCCAACCACTGTGACCGGAAGTATCTCTGGCCTCAAGCCTGGTTTGGTTTCCATGGGTTCCATGTGCATGCACTTGGTGACACTACAAATGGCTGCATATCAACTGGTAAATATTATTGTTATTATCACTTACATTGGCTTGCCTACATGTATGGTGAGGATTGATACCAAGTTATCATCTGTTTCATAATGTACATTCATGAAATGAACATTCTCCATATTTGTTGTAGAGAACAAAACCACACATCCTTTTATTACTCTGATGTTACCCTTGTGTTTTCCTCCTTTTTTGTTAACATGGGTACATGGAAAAAATTGCTGTCATTGGCAGAGCTGTTGTTGTACATGCTGACCCTGATGATCTTGGAAAGGGTAATACTGTACACCACTGTTTATGACCACTTTTTCTGGTGTGTTGTGTGCTCTATTTCTTCCTTCTTGCTAAGGAAGGATCTGGATTCAGATAGGTCTATGATGATGACTACAAATTTCTATTTTATGGTTGAAATAAGCAAATTGAATTAGTAGCTGTCATTGTCTGAGTTAACCTTCATTTGATTGTACCGAGATGGAGATTCTTGTGCACCATGCATGACATATTCATATATACAATTTTATTTTGAGCTGAAGCCGCTATTGGTTAGCTGTCTGATCTTTACCCTGGATAAAGGAAAGCATTAATTTCCCCATGGTTCCATCTTACTTTGTCTTATGTGCACTAACACCGTGTTCAACCTCATTATTAAATCTAAGGCATTGTTTGGCAACCACATGATAAAATTTAGCCTCTGTCACATCGAATATTTGATACTAATTATAAGGATTAAAATGAGTTAATTAAAAACTAATTGTAAAACCTCTAGGTTAATTTTCGAGATGAATCTATTAAGACTAATTAATCCATGATTTGACAATGTGGTGTTGCAGTAACAATGTGTTAATGATGGATTAATTAGGCTTAGTAAATTCGTCTCACGAATTAACTTAGGGGTTCTGCAATTAGATTTTTAATCAACTCATGTTTACTCCTTCTAATTAGTATCCGAACATCCCATGTATCAGACATTGTACGGTGCTTGCCTAGAATCTAGTAATGCGCTGTATCAGACATTGTGCTGTTAAATTTTCTAAAAAAGAATCTAGTAATGCATTGTATCAGACATTCTGATACGCCATTGTAAACCCACAATATATTCCCTGTTTTACGATATTTCCACTCCAGTGATGGGTGCAGCTTACTGAAATGAAATCCACTGGCTTTTGTTGCTCTTTTAGGTGGGCACGATCTGAGCTAAGTCCACTGGAAATGCCGGTGGCCGAGTTGCTTATGGTAAGTCGAGAAACCTTCCAAAATTCTGCTTTCTGACACACTCCCCAATGGATTGCTCGGTTCCTTTTTGTTCCTATTGTTCTTCTACCTTTGGAATCCAGGGATCAGTGGATCAAAAAAAAAAGAAAGATTGGTCGTCAGGGGCATTCCGAGAATCGAACTCGGGACCTCTCGCACCCAAAGCGAGAATCATACCACTAGACCAAATGCCCTATTTATACCAAAGTAACTAAGTATGATTATTGTTGCAGTGTATTTTCCTGATGGCAAATTTGCAATGTCTCAACAACGGATACGACTTGTCTACTCTTAAGAGCAAATCAGCCGTCGTTGTCAGCTTGGCTTCGAGCCGTCAACCCTTTGTCAAAATGGAGAAGGACAAATCCTGCACGTGAGAAGCTAGAGATAGAGCATAAGTTACATTCACATGGCCGATCATGCGCATCATGTTTAATATTGAAGTTCTAACGAAATTTGATGTCAACCAACTCACGTCTAAACACGCTGGAAAATTGTAAATTACTATGTTCACGAAAATAATTATTCGGTTTTAATAAAAGTAGACACGCTTACTATTAATTTCAAAGTAAGATTAAAAGAAATAATTCTAAATATAGGATGCTAGTACACTGTTTTATATTATAAATCTAACTGTATAAATTTTATACTATACAATCTTATTATGTAAAAGAAATTCTTAGTAAAATCTTACTCCCTCTGTCTCACGAGATCTACCAAAATTAACCATTGTTAACAAGAAAACAACACCAGAAGTCATAATAAGCAAGGCAGTCTGAGAGATATTGAAAAATAAATAAAACCTTTTGATTAACAATCTAATATACATAAAAATATAGAAACCAAGTCTTTTTAAAATTAGTAAAGACGCAAACGTGTACACTTAAAAATTAGTAAAGACGCAAACGTGTACGTCCTTCTCAATAATCGCATGCCTTCTAGAAGGCACCTGCTGCACGTGTCAACCCTAGCTAGTGCGCTTCTAGAAGGAGGAATCTGGCCGGCACGTGCAGTCCGTGTCACACGGCATGCTGTTTTCTCGTGCGACTTGCATGTCCATCTAGAAAAGGCACGTGCAGGTACAGTAGTCACAATATTTGTCACGGCTATTAAGATTTCCATATGTTGCGGTGCATACCGTATATAACAGCGGGAAAAATTACTCACGTGCTATTATAATTTTATAAAATTATGTACATATCATTGTCAATGACTGCACATCTTTATATATTAGTAACACATCGATTATATATTAACAAATCAGTGGAAATTATAGTGGCACAGAAAAAAATAACCCATATAAAAAACGACACACACCGTACAGCAGAAACACGATTACGATAAAGGCCACAATACACTACCGAAAAAAGCAGGAAAAATATCTGATTAAACAGCCAGATGCCCAGATCGGTGGGTGTGAATTGTTTATTGCTTGTTGTAACTCGTAACTCTAAAAATTCAAGTTAAAGGTACAAGTAAAATTATATATGTGTGTTTAATTTCTAACTTAAAAAATCTTTAAATTAAAGTATAAATAAGCTTATATACATTAAAAAAACAAGAGTTCTGCTAATATAATAAGGAGGAAAAACAGTAGTAGTAAAGGAGACGGCAAGGACTCCCCAACACAACACCAATAAATTATAAGGAGCTAGTAGGCTCACTTCTCCGCAAGCCGCCATCTCTCAGACCACTCAGTGATCAGGTGGAAGACTTATATATAAATAAAGGAAAAATTATTCACTTGTTCTTATAATTTTTACGAATTGTCTACCTGTTAGTGTCAGTAACTATAGTGATCTCCATTTATCATTGATGCACTGATAGCATATATTAGCAAATTGTGAAAATTATAATAATGACACAGAAAAAATTAACTCATAAATAAATCATCTGATCATTATATATGTATGTGTGTGTATATATATATATATAAATGCTATCATTCACCATGAGTGTAAAATAATTATTCTACCGAGAAATTTACGACTGAGAAAAAAATAGTCCTCAATTGCTATTCTACTGAAAAAATCAACTACTAAAAGTAGTCAGTGTAGAATAGCGTTCTCATATATATATATATATATGATATCCTACATCACGGGTGTAGCATAATTATTCTACCGAGAAATCTACTACTGAAAAAAAATAGTACTCAATTGATATTCTACTGAGAAAATTCACTACTAAAAGTAGTCAGTGTAGAATAGCTATTCTACACACGTAGTGTAGAATAGCGCTACCGTGTGTGTGTGTGTATATATATATATATATATATATATATATATATATATACGGGAACGCTATTCTACACTATGGGTGTAAATGCTATTCTACACCGATCATCCCAATCGTGCCCACCCCCCACTCAATCCCATCCCCTCCATTCCACGTCGGTGTAGAATAGCATTCTACACCCGTGGTGTAGAATAGCATTTGTATATATATATATATATATATATATATATATATAATAGAGAAAGATTTATATATAGACACGTAGATCAGCAGATGTCAAGACTCAAGAAGCATTCCCCTGCTTGCAACTCTCTTCCTCTTCTCCAGGGTCCCTCATGGCTGCCGTGCGGCCGCAGGAACTGACCCTTCGCCGCCCTCCGCCTCCGGCGCCACCGTCGTCGTCTCCGGTGCAGGCGACGCCGCCCCCTCCTGCTGCGTTCGTCACACAGCCGCAGTTGTTGCCGTACACGCGGGTTGTTGATGGCTGCTGGAAGGAGGGCGTGGCGGAGTCGTGCTGCTCGACGACGGAGGAGGAGGCGAACGCTAGCGTCGTCGTAGGCCTCTCCGACGACAGCGGATGCGGATACGACGACGACGGATGCGGCAGCTGCGTGGACGGCGGCGAAGGCACCACCGTGGCGTGGCGAGAGCGGGGCGAGAAAGAGTGCTCCTCCTCCTCCTCCGCCTGCAGCAACTTGCCGTGGTTGAGCCAGGACGACGGCATCAGCAGCAGAAGCTCCCTCTGGCCGCCACCGAATGCGAGCAGAGCAGCAGATCGGGACGACCACCGCTCCGCCGCCGCCGAGCGCCACGACGTCGACGACGACCCGGAGGCGACGGCGGCGAGGCGGCTGGAGGAGGACCGCAAGTTCTGGGAGGCGTGCCTGGCCTCAGGCTACCCCTGACCCTGCACTCCTCAACTTTGCTACAAAACTGACAAAAAATTCCATGGACAAACTACCATGCTACGCTACGTATGTGTATTAATTCCTTCAAAAATTTGGTTTTGTTTCTTAACCAAAATTTTTTTTCATTTAGCAGTATATAGAACAAGCTTGTGCTTTTGGGCTTTGGCAATGTTAATTTGCAAGTTACAATCATGTGAGTTTGCCAGTTTGGTGTGTGAGGTGATAGATGGATATGTCTAATTAATTAACAAAGGTGGTTATCTAGTTGCTTAAGAACTCCTTCTTTGGTTCTATATTATAAATTATTTGATTTTTTATAAGTTCTTTTTGTGTTTGACTAATCTTATAGAAAAATATATCAACTATTATCGGCCACCATAAAGGTCTATTCGGTTAATCCCCTTGGGGAAAGAGATTGTGCGGGATTGGAAGTGATTAGAGGAGATTTATACTGCAATCTTATCCAATTCCCTCAATTTTTTTCGATCCTCTTCAATCCCCTCCTAACTAAACATACCCTAAATTATGCTTTAATATTATATTATATTTATTTAATATCAGATATGTTTATATATATATATGGTAAAAGTTACAGAAATTGAAATAGAGGTATTAACAAACGAAGAAATTATTTGTGGCCTTGGGAATAATCATAATTTGGAGATGTACTACTAATCACAGTCTTGTCAAGACGGTCCAATTATCAAGATAGACCGATTTTATACGTACATCTCTCAAAATTGTTATAAATTACTAGTAAATTATCACTCGGTATAAAAATAATTTGATATGATGCTACAGTAAATATTTGCTAATTATGAATTAATTAGGTTTAATAAATTCATCTCGCGAATAATCCTCTAATTCTGTAATTATTTTTATAATTAATTCAAGTTTAATCTTTTAAATTGATGTTCAAACGTCTAATGTGACATGAACTACAGTTTAGACACCAAACCAGCACACGCATTCTCATCCTGGGCGACAATTTGGTTAACACGCATTCTCTCGGTCCCTACCGTAGAGACGAAAGACAATTAGGCTTAATAAATTCGTTTCGCGAATAATCCTTCGATTATGTAATTATTTTTATAATTAATTCATATTTAATCTTTTAAATTGATGTTAAAATATCTAATGTGACACGAATTAAACTTTAGTTCGTAGCACCAAACGCTTCACTAAGTCTCTAGTGTAGAGACGAAAGACAAAACCAGACATAGATTGACATGTTAGGTCAATGTTTTTAAATCTACAAGTCTGTACACGTACATTCCTCTCCCAGCTCTATACTAGCTATCAATATTCAATAAGCCCTCTACACATATGACATATCCGCTCTGTAAAACTGCAAATACGGCAACCAACTGGTTACAAGAAAACACGCAAAACATAAAGGAAAGCAACATCCAAAATGGCATGCTCATCAGAACTGCAGGAAGCATTCTCATCCTGGAGAGTTCGCCCCAAAAGAGAATGGCTTCTTCCTCTCCCCAGGTCAGGGACCTTTCGCTGTTTCGCCACCACAAAAGCAGAGATCGCCGGATCATTTGGTGTCGGTCACCTGGCTAAGACACCTCGGACATCCCTGTCGGTTGAACTATTCTCCAAATATGAACTGGCAACTAGAAAAGGATGTCGTGGACTTGTAGTCCAGCACGGTCTAATGAGTTCAGACAGCAATGACTTACAGTTTTTTCTAAGCCGCCTTCAGTCCAAGAGTTTATTCCTATCACATCGGACGTTTAAATGATATTTTAAAGTATTAAAGATAGACTATTTATAAAACTCATTCATAATCGGTGGATTATTCAAGAGACGGATCTAATTAGCCTAATTACGCTATAATTTTATAATGTAATGCTACGGTAAACATTTGCTAATCATTGATTAATTAGACTTAATAAATTCGTCTCACGAATAATCATACGATTCTACAATTATTTTTATAATTAGTTCATGTTTAATCTTTTAAATTAATGTCCAAACATCTAACACGAACCAAACGTCCCCTAAGTATCCATCTCTAATTCAGTGCTAATGATAACAATCTATTATACCTAATGACCTTAATGTACTTCGCTAAAAGCTGTGATAGTTAGTCGATAATGTTTTTTGACACCATTGACCTAATAAAAACCATATATCCATCACTGGCACCAACAAAACAGCACTATGGCATATTTCGATTTTTTTAAAAAAATAGTATTTTTAAAACAAAATCAAATTTGTACGTCAGATTCAAAAAATTGCAAAAATAGCATCCGGTCAGCCAACCATCGGCACTTGGTCGGTCGACTAGCGCCCGGAACGTGCCCCGGCCACGCCACGCCGTGCCTGCACCGCGCGCCCCCTCACGAGGGCACTGGCGCAGGGCACTCGCGGCACGGCGTGCCGCAGCGCGTTCCGGACGCTAGTCGATGGCCCATCGGCTAACTGACTGCCAGTCGGCCGATTGTTGATCGATCAGATGCTATTTTTGTAATTTTTTGAAATCATCATACAAATTTTATTTTTTTAAAAAATACTATTTAAAAAAATCCTCCGGGATATTTCCACGAATCGGACCAGCAGTTGATTGTGCTGAAACTGGTAGAGCGGAATTAGCTAACTTGGAATTTAAACTTGCTACTCCAGTTTTGTTATCGTTTTTTTTTCCTTTGATGGCTCACCATTCAACTTGGTCTTCAGATAAGTTCTCTGCATTTTTCTCGTTTGCACCTTCCTTGCACTAGCCCTGAAATTACTTCTCCCTACCTACAATACAACTAGATGTTGATAGTTGCCTTAATCACTTTATCAACCAATAGAAAAGCCTCTTGGGTTTCAACTGATTGTCACGCCACATTTGGAATCAAATAAAGAAGGTTATTAAATATTTGCTTACTTTATTCTAACAAAAGGCTATCAAATAATGATCAAGAGTTTTATACCTGAAATGAAGAGATAACTTATATATATGTTTGGTTGCTTGATTCTGTCAGGCCATTATTCTATAGATTAGTATCTTAATAATCTGAAGTGGCAATAGAATACACACGTGGGGCAAAAAAAAATCAGCCATGAAGCAAACCACTAGCCATATCATCGTCCGAAAGTTTCAGGCATTCCAGGGATTAAAAAATCCAGGAAAATTATCATGAAAACTACTCATCTATCCTACAACACTTTACTTTTAAAATAAAGTTAATTAGTTAATTAGTGAGAGTAAAAGAACAACATGTAATTTATTAATAAGAATTAAGAAAATAGTATTGTGACCTGATATGTAAAAGATAGGTAAGGGGTACTAAATAAATAAAACTTCTTGATTTGGAAGTCTCTTAGGACAGAGTTGAATGGCTAGAAGTTATCAATAGCAGAACACTGATTTGGGCAGCTTTTGAGAAATTCAATGAATGCTTGAAGAATTTTGTAGGATTCTGTCCAATCAGTTTTCTGGTTCTGTCCTCACTCCTAAGCAAATTTTGACAGCTTCTGGCATTGATAAGGGCAGCTTTTCCACTCAAAGCAGAATCATTGGTTTCTACTTTCTACCAGTGTATCTAGAGAGCATAAATAGTGATGATGTATTACTGCTATGACCCCTTCTCTGCACTCACAAGAGAGAGCATCAACATCAGAGAAGTAAATCACTCTCTTTTCCATGCTGCTGAAGTGCTGATATCTTCCATTTAGCATCATAGGTATTACAGATGTTTTTAATACTAAGAAAACTTTTGAAGAAAATTATGTTTCTTAATGTCAGAGTGGAACAGTAAAATGGTATCAACGACCCACCCAGTCTCTTGTGTTGTCAATCTAGAGGAAATCTTGCTCATTAAAAAATCTAAACAAAAACGCCATACCTTTATTCGATCTGCGGCATGATTGTACAAAGCAACAGAGGGAATGTAAGCCGATTAGGGTCCGCCATCATTACGGCTTTGACCACAGCCACATACCCTTCGGTTGAATTATACACGTATTTACATGAGGGACCAGCAAATAAAGCCGTCTAAGTTCTTTATAGCCGAGTCCAGGTTCAAAATGGTGATCCAAGCTTTCCTTGAACTTCACCGTCTGGGGAGAAAGACTCTACAGTAGTCGCATGCCCAGATATACAAGTGATGTAACGAACCACCAGTGGGGAAATATACCAGAGGCTGATGCTGCATCATATTAGTGCAAATGTGTTAAAAGTTACCACCAAAGAGAGGATATTGAGAAGCTTTAGGGCTGGTTTGGGAGCCCAAAATCCCAGCCCATTCCCTGGGGATGGGCCGCTCGGCTCCCAAACCAGCCCTTAGATAGAGAGCAGGTTGAGGAATACGAACGAGTTACATAGACAAAAGGTGACAGTCTTAAAGAAAAGCAAGCTTGATCGGTGCCATCACAAATAACACCGAGTTGCAAAATACCATTGTAAATAAGGGTGTGTTTGGTTGAGCTGTGGATGTGGAAAAAAACTGCTGTGAGCTGTGAACTGTGGAAAAGCTGCTGTGAGTTGTGGGCTGTGGAAAAACTGCTGTGAGAAGTCAGCTGTGAGAAAGCTCAAAGTTGTTTGGCTAAAACAGCTGTGAACAAGCTGCTTTGAGCTGTGAGCTGTGTAAAAAATTCAATTTATGAAATTTTGTATGGGTGTATGAAATTTGAAATGTCAATTTATAAAATTTTGTATGGTTGTATGAAATTTGAAATGTCAATTTATGAAATTTTATATGGTTGTATCAAATTTGAAATGTTAATTTATGAAATTTTGTATGGTATGAAATTTGAAATGTCAATTTATGAAATTTTGTATGGTTGTATGAAATTTGAAATGTCAATTTATAGAATTTTGTATGGTTGTATGAAATTTGAAATGTCAATTTATGAAATTTTGTATGGTTGTATGAAATTTGAATGTCAATTTATAGAATTTTGTATGGTTGTATGAAATTTGAAATGTCAATTTATGAAATTTTGTATGGTTGCGAAGCCAAAAGCCGCAGAAAGCAGGTCTGGAGGAGCTTTTACATTTACACTGCACCAAAAGCTGCTTTTACTAAAAGCCGCGGGGTAGAAATATACCCTTTGGTTTGGCTTTTGGCTTCCAGGAAGCAAAAGCTGCTTCCGGAAGCCAAACCAAAGGGACCCTAAGAGGGGTTGCAGAATACTATTGCAAAGCAAAATGCCATTGATGTTATTCTTTCAATCCAAAGCTTCAACTAGTGTCTTTTTAGAGGAGACTGGAGAGAGTTAAAAAAATACCAATACTGCCTTTGTTCTTTTGCAGTTTTGTTTTGTTCTGCCTATCTAAAATCCCTAACATTTGTTAACGTGCAGTAAATATTGGGTTTAGGTGCAATTATTAAAATCTTTTGAGCATGGTGCAGTATGAACGATATAGGCACCAGTTCCAAGTAATGATATAACATTTGTAACTGACCCCATTACCCCAATAATTACTCCTGAAAATGTTTCAAGGATGAAGACATTTCAGAATCATGTTGGAAACTAGAAAGATAGTGATTCAAGCTTGTATCCCCAAAATTTTAGTTGGTAATGAAATCGTTTATGTGTGTCCAGGAGTTTTAAGGCCTGGAACAAGTTACAAATTTAACAAATCTCTCAAAGTCCTAAAGTATATTTCTGAACATGTCATCAATCCTGAATGTTATGCCTGTCAGCCTGTGCTTGAGTAGTTTGCAATAGTTCATGATATCAAAACTTTAACCCAAAGTCAACACAAATAGCAATATTAGTATCATCTATCATCTCACCGATTTTCCTAACAAGTTGTCAATTACTCGATTGTTGAATTCTAGTGATGCTTCATGCTTCTCATTACTAAAAGAACAGGTGAACTCCCTCATTATGCATTTCAGATCCAACTAGCATGCTACATGTGCCACCTATAGTTTTAAGTTTTTGTTCAAACTGTCTTACAACATGTATACACTCTACAGATATATTATTGACAAATAAGGGAAAAGTGACTTACAGGTAGATGGTGCAGGCAATGTTGATGACAACTTGTTGTGAGGCTTCAGTGTTCCCACACTCTCAGTTGGTGACATTGCATGAAAAACAACAGTGGGAAGTGGAGATGATGGAATCCTCGGATGAAATGATGGTGGATCTACATATGGACCTGAAGCTTCATAACTATTTGGAGAAGCTACAGGTGCAATATGCCTGGAATGGAGGATCAGTGTGAGGAGCCAAATGATGCTTAGCATTGCTATGTAATTTCTTGCGTGCACAGGTAGAACCACAACTCCCAAAAGTTGGCATGCTGTGCAGAGGAGCAGGAGCAGGGGGGAATTGTTGCAAACCATGGTGGTTTAAGTCATGGTGGTGATGGTGGTGGTGGTGATGATGGTGATGGTGACTGTGGTGATCGTGATTGTTGTCCTGGTGGGTTGGGTGGGGTTGATTATAAGGTTGAGGTGCTGGACTTGGGGAATGTGTGCTGCCTGCATTGTTCAGTGAATGCTGAAGATAAGAGGACAGGCTAATATGTTTTACTTTGCCGAATACAGTGTGGTTCAAACCCAAATTTCCTGAAGAAGAATTTTTTAATGTTTGAGCCAACTGTTTCAGTCGTTGCAATGATGGTGGTTTTCTATCTGCCCCAACAGCAAGGAGAACAGATGTTTGAACAATTGTAGGAGGGTCAACCGTTGAACCATCCAGATTTGTCAATGTAATGTATAGGATCTGCATTCCAGAAAAAAAAAGTTTAAACAAGAATACAAAAACATGTTCATGATACAATACAAAGGTACAAATAAGCTTAGCCAAAACATAACTGTACACACTAAACTACACATCAAGATTTACAGTTGACTAGACTTTCTACATTAAAAATAGCTAAATACAGGAAAAAGTCCCAACTCCCCCCCCCCCACCCCCCAGCCACCCACCCACCCACCCAAAAAAAAACTTCAGCTGGGAGTCCCATCTAGCACCCAGAACTATTAACCTAGTATTGAGCCCCCTAAATATCCTCATCCAGTCCAACTAATCCCCTAAGTTGTTTTGCATAGTGTTTTTGCCCATGCAGCATGCTGACTCAACTGTTTTGTAATGTTGGTTTGCTGCTGCCATCTGCTCCTGCTTTATTTTTATTGTTTGGTTAGTGCCTTAGTGGCATAGTTAGCCTGCCAGCATGGGAAAATCATCAAGCCAACATATCACATGGGCAAAACCACTCTAAAAAAACAGTTCAGGTGGGTTATTTGAAGGGGGTTTGTTTGGGGGACTAGATACCAGGTTCAATAGTTTGTGTGTTACGACTCTCAAGCAATGTTCAATGGGGAACTTGGGAATTATAACAGGACCAAAACTCAAGTTTTTGTATCTGCCATCACAGAAATCAACAGAAAAGAGAAATGTCCTTTGAAACACTAATTCTTCTTAGATTCTTAGAACATTCAGTAAGCAGTAGCACAAAAATGTTATTAGTTATTACTGATGAAACAAACACTGTTGAAAAGTAATTTGTTGCAATCCCTTTGGTCAGAAAGCTGGACTTTGAATTGAGCGGCAAACAGCAGCTACCTTATCATCATCCATGTTTTTTTCCATCGACAGCAGACGTAATTCAGGTTTCCACAACTAAGGACTAACCAGCTAATTACTAAGAGAAGTAAAAAATTAAATTGGTTTTTGGGCCATCCTAGAAGTAATAATGGGCTGAAAACCCAATATATTCCAACCGTTTTATCACTTCTCAGTCAAATTTTGACCCATGCTAATCAAAGAACTGTTTTAACACTTAGTCTCACCAAGAATTTGAACTCAAAGTTTGGTATATGAATTTTATCTGAAATATATCGGTTTTTGCTCAAAAAACATGGTTTTCATCCTAGCGATGAGGTCTGGTTTTCAACCTTCAGTCGATAATGTGAACCCTGGTTGCATGTTAATGTTATGATTATATTTATGCAAATTTTAAAGTTAACTGTTGTTAACTTAGAATTGTTTGCATATTCATTTGACATACATCAAACACACAGGCACGAATGAGCTTCCACACAAATAATACAGATTTGCATTGAACAGTGTACACATTTGACTTTAGTGAAGAATAAGCATATGTCCCCGAGATAGAAGATAATGTATGCATAATGATTTGAATTAGGTATACAATGAACTAAAAGTGGAGAACCACATACCTCACGTGGACTAAGAAATAACCCAGAGTTCATCTGAGCCTTCAATTCACTCAATTTGTTTTGTACCACATCAATGGGAAAGTTCAATGAGAAGTTAAACAAGGCATCAGGCTTCTGAGCAGCAAAAGCATTTTGTGGAGGTATAATTGTTATACCACTAGGAAACCTCAAGATTTCAAAAGAAGAAGAATTCCCAAATAGAGATGGCGTCAACTGAAGAGTGGACTGCTGTATGACCAAGGACATTAAATATGACCTTAGGATGCTTAACTCTGTGGTTGATATGGTTGAGTTGCTTGGATAAGGCCAGATTGCAAATGTAACTGTAGTCCAGTTTGATTCAGAAGAGGGATCAAAAGAAATTACAGACACCTGGAGAGACAGAAGCACCAAATGAATACATGGACACCAGTATTTGATAAGAAGTGAAAGCAGCGCAATAGCACATACCGTGGAATTTCCAATGCCTATCTCTTCAAAAATATCATATTCCAGTTTTGGTTTATTTTCGCTAAGCTCTGAAAACATCCTTTGCAGTCTGAAGCTTGCAACCACATCAGCTGTAGAAATTACACGCATAAGAAATTGGAAAAATCCTCATTTATATAACTATATAAGCAAAATGTATGCAAGCATTAGACAATTGGAGCAAGTTTAACAATAACTGCTTTGAGACTTTGGGCCAACCAACCCTGATTTGGGAACTGGATAAAGAAGAAGAGCACCAATTTAACAAATTATAGGGCCATTTGAAACCTCTTCTTGCCAACTTAGTAGATCATATGACGTATGGTGTCAATATATTAAAACAGATGAATTTGTAATTTTGTATTGTGATACAACTTACAAGGCAACTACTAGCTGGGTTGTGATTTGCATATTTTACATCCGAAAAATTTTATGTGATGTATTGATTTGTTGGTTATGTTGTGATCTATATTTACACATATGAGAATCTGGCAATGTCTAGGAGACCAAATGTTGCAACAGATAAGTAGAGCTTTCAATTCCTGCACATGTTTCTGTGAAATAACTAGCATTCATTGTCAACACGGTTCCCTGCCTCCATCAGCTCACAATGTGAGATCAACTGACATTCCACACTATAGTCATCAAGTGATCTTCAAACATCAATCATCACCAAGTTGAAGTCTAAACATTAAACTGGTTTACAATGTCCAGCAAGCAAATCCCAGTTTTAGGAAAACTACATGATTGGTACCACAACCATCAATACTGGCACTGTAATCTTCCCCAACTCCAACACGTAGTTTTCAACCAAGTGACAATTTTGCATCATCAGAATCAAACGTGTCAGAATTGCAATGCCTAACCAACCATGCCATAATTTGGCAATCCATTCCAACCAAAGTTCAATATAAGTTCGCAAGTACATCAACATGGCCCCTAAGACCCTAACCAAAGCCTCTGAAGGAACTGAAATTGGCTCAAAGCCATGCAAATAATGGGAATCTGACACCTGTGTCTGTAAGCTTTCTAAAGTCGCAAGCTATCGAACACCCCAATACAAGTCTGACACATCCAAATACTCAATGAATCCCCCCACAACAATGGAACCGAACTACCCAATTGAGAATGACGCGTTGCAGTAGACAAACTGAATTCCGCAGCAAACGCTCCAATTCACCCTATTACTGCGGTCTGCGAATTCACCAGACGCTAGTGCGATTCAGCTCCCCTCAGAAGGAAATTGGGTACGATTCAGCTAGTAGGCTAACACAGGGAGTACAAAAATAGGGCTCGCCGTGGGCGAGCAGAATTGAGCAGAACTCACCTCCGCCCCACCGGTCCTCCCGCGCCACCCCGCGCCGCCGCGCGAACGGGGGCAGCCAGAACAGCGCCGACAGCACCACGGCAGCCCCGAGCAGCACCGCGGCCGCGCAGCGCCACCACCGTCGACGCCTCCCTCGCTCCCCTTCCCCCAGCGCCAACTGCCGCGAGCCGTCCCCGCCGCCCGCCCCCGCCGAGTCCGTCGGCGAGTCCCCAGCCGCCTTCCCCATCCCCCTCCCCCTCCCCTCCCCTCCCCTCCCCCACCCCCGCGCGCGCGGCGGGATCCGGTCACCGGGCAGCCATTGCCCGCGCCGAACCCACCGACCGACCAGCGAGCGAGAGAGCTGCTAGGGTTTTCCTCGGGCGCCCCGCCCCGCCCCACTCCAGTACTCCACCTCCCCCCGCTTCGGCCCCAGCTCCGCCTCCGCGTGCTCCTCCAATGGGGGACGAGATGCGTGGATGCGCGTGGGAGAGAAACCACGAGACAGCGAGTAGTACCACCACCTCGAGTCCTCGACGCCGTAAAACAGCCAGCGCCAGCGGCAGCGGCTCTAGTACCGCGGCGAGTTAAATTTTTCCGGTGCGGCGTCCACATCGACCCGGGACGAGAGGAACCCTGCCCGATGACGCGTGGGACCCACCGACGGTGGGTCCCGAGTATCAGCGAGCGGGGGAGAGGGTGGCGAGGAGAGCGGACGGGGCGAGGCGGGAGCGGTGGGTGGGAACGTGACGGGGTTGATGACGTAGCGGGACGGTTGAAAGTTGTTGACCTGTGAGGAGGATGTGGATGGGGATGGACTGCCACTGCCACTGCCACTGCCTGCGCCTGCAGCCGCCGTGAATGCGCTCACGTGTGGAATTTAATTATAAGTTACGGCTTGGTTTGTTAATTTAGAATTATCATCTCTCTAGGTAACAAAATTCAGATATAAACGTAGAGCGGCCAAGTTTATATAAAAAGTTTGTATTTATAGTTTTAAACTGTTAACGAAGTAAGAATATATATCAGTTTAGTGATGATGTTGTAGGGTTAGATCAGAAAAATACTTCCGTCTCGCCGGCCTCTCGTGCATGCTGACCACTAAGAGCATTTTTAGCAGTTTCTCTAAAATTCATCCCTATATCTCTCATATAGGAATGACCCTAAAAGATTCTATTTCTATATAGCTTCGGTCTCCAGCGGCTTCCCTAAAATTCATTCCCTATATTTTTGAATTATCTATTTTATTATTATCTAACGATAAAATTCTAACGACTATATTTTCAACGGCTATATCTCTAACACATATACTATTATGTATGATCATTATTGTTGCTGACGATTGATAGATTTTTTATTATCATTTAATGGTAAAAATTACAACGGTTATATTTTCAACAACTATATTTTCGTTGTGAATTTTTATTTTTTTCATGAATAAATAAATATCTTATAATTAGTCTAAATAGTTGATCTCAAAAACATCTTAAAAATTATAAAGAAAATAAATTTTCCTTTTATTTTTCTATTTTTTATTTTTATTTTTTCTCTTTTCTTTTTTCTTTTTTATTTTCTTTTTTCCTTTTTATCTTTTCCTTTCTTTTTTCATTCTTTCTCCTGGTGCTGACGTGGCATGGATAGGGGGATGAGAGAGATTCTCCAGATTTGAGGGATGAGAAGAGAAAAGTAGGAGATGAGATAAGGTAGGAGATGAAATAGAGAATTTGCTGGAGTGTGGTTTTTAGAGCAAATACCCTAAATTTAGCTATAGGAGATGGTATAAAACATCTTCTGGATGTGCTCTAACGCCAGCGCCGGTGCGTGGTGCGTACTACTGCATCTCGCTGAGGCTAACGCCGGCGCCACATCTCGCCGAGCTGAACGCCCAACGGTGCCGCATCTCGCCGAGGCCGACTTCAGCAGCACCACCGATCGCCGCCGGCCTCTTACTGATCTGGAGTTGCATGGTCGAGCGCATGCAGCCGACTGCATACGGCGCCTGTGCAGTGCGTGGCTTGGGTATGGTCGCCGACTCGCCGCGGCCTCAAGCTGAGAAATGCTGCAATATTTTGTTACATGTTCTTCGTGCATTTTACATATATATGTTGAAGCGCATGTTCGAAAACTTAGCCGAAATTCCTTGCATGTTTATTTAATTAAGAACGAGACGATATATGCAGCTATGTTTATGTTTGATTAGGTGGATGAAGCAAATCAATTCCTTGTTTGTTTGGAACATAAATAGAATAAACCCAAACAACACAAAAAAAGTCCCACGAATCAAACGCGTCATAAATCTCTCACGCCCTAAATCTCTCGGAAAAAAATTAGGTGCAAACGGTATGCACCCAATCCGCTGTGCATACTTCCCCTAGATTTGCGACACCTGTTATCACTCCCCATCCAACGGCTAGCCCTGATCCGGCTCCCATGGCGCAGGACTCGGCTTCAACAAGAGCCACGCGCGGCTCGGCTTCCACAATATGCACGCGTGGCTCAGCTTCTTCTCGATGATTCCCCACGCAGGCCACCTCCATTTCTCCGGCTAGCCTCCTCGCCGTCCTTCTCCGCCTTGGCGGGCCGCCGTCGAGAAGGCCTCCTCCGCTTCTCTGCCCCGTCGTCCTTCTCCGCGTGGCCGCCCCCGTACTCCGCTTGAAAATTTAGCACAAAGCCGATGCAAAGGAGAAGCCTCTGCCTACACGAAACGTATGCCTACAGTGCTACGCATGCATTCAAGGCTAGCTAGCTAGCTCGGTTTAATTCCCCTGCTTCATCCGTGGAATGTGCGCCTGTCCGGTAAGGTTGAGGAGCCGAGCCGAGCCAAGTCTTACCGCACGTGGCTCTTGTTGAAGCCGAGTCCTGCGCCATGGGAGCCGGATCAAGGCTAGCCGTTGGATGGGGGTGATAACAAGTGTCGCAAATCTAGGGGAAGTATGCACAACGGATTGGGTGCATACCGTTTGCACCCAATTTTTTCCAATCTCTCAGAGCCAATAGCGAATCAAACGCGCCCTAAATCTCTCGGGGACACAGTAGCCCAGTATCACGGAAACGGCTCCTCAGTCTTGCAGTCGACTACATAGAACAGTCACAATCCATACCGTTCAGCGCATATCGAACCGTGCGGAGGCTTCCAAAGGATACGGAAGTGTAAAGCCCACCAACAAATGAGATCCCCTACAGTCGGCCTCGCCGACTGCAGAGGGCAGTCACCCTTCGACGCCGTCCGATCTCGATCGAACGGCTGTGCGAGGGGGGCTTCGGAGAGAAAGAGGGGGGCTTCGCGCTGGTGGGACCCACTTCGCAGGAGGCTTCGGAGAGAGAGGGGGGCTTCGCACCGCCCGATCAAGATCGGACGGCGCGCGAGGGGTGACTGCCCTCTGCAGTCAGCGAGCCCGACTGCAGAGGAACCCATTCCGCCCACCAACACTAAGTCTCCTTTGGCACCCGGCTTGAAATCCGATAGTACGGGGAGCGAAGATCTCATTTCCAGTATCACGTAGCCGGAACGTCACCACACCACACCTCCACTTGCAGACTCGTGGCAGCAACGAGCAGAAGATGACAAGAGAAAAAGGGTGTACCCTGTGATCACAGCTCACAGGAAATGCCTGTACCATTTGGCCACTGACGAGGGGCATAATACAGCAGTCAGCAGACAGAGCATGTGATGTTTCCAATTAATAATGCACTGTGCTTAGAAAAAGGACCTGTCTCAAACCAGCATGGGTGCATGGATGGATCGATCAGGACAGCAAAGGCCGTCGTCTTCCCGTGAATTCAAATCCCAGGTTTACATCACACGCACCAGTCGCCACCATGCTGCACAGTGGAGCAAAAGTCCAGACAGATAAGCTCGAAAAAACTACCAAGAGCAGAGACATAATATAGGTAAGCAAGAAAGCACCAACAGCATCAGTTCAGCTCAATTTCCAGCTGCACACCTGATGAGCATCCAGGCACTGTAGCTTTGTAAAAAAATGATCTAAATCATGCGGGGAAGGGGACGAACGATAAAGTAGTTCATCACTTCAACCTTCCAAAATGCAAGGCAAACAGTTAGCCTGAATATGACAACACTGATGACACGAAGAACTAGCCCAATTTTCTCTTTGTATCTAGTCCATAGTTTCAAACACCTCCTAGCAAACCACTTTTGGCTAACTAAAAGGTCAGGCAGTTGGCTTCTATATTATGTGATCATACTTACTACCATGTATCCCTTAAATTGCCGCATCTTGAAGAAAAAAGAGAACTTAGTAATGAATGAATTCAGTTGACATACATATATTCTGCAGCAGCACAAAAAGTTAATTATACAGCATTAAGCAAATAACAACCTTCTCCAGATCCAAACAAGTATTGTATGGATTTTACTTCAAAAAAAGTATTGTACTGATGTTAACCTTTTATGCAAACACAATGGAAAAAAGAACAGTTGATATGAAATTCTGGCAAGATAGAAGGATATACTTGCAAGGAAAACCATTCCATGGAGATCATAACAAGCTGTACAATACAGAGTAGGCAGTAAGATGTCAAGCATAACACCCACTTTATCAACATATTTGATTAAACAGTGTTGAGAACTCCAACCAGATTGCCAGACTAATCTAACGAGAGCTAGAGCTAGAGCTTGATGAGCGGAAAGGCCATAGGAACGAGAACGGGTTCCTTCTCCGCTGACGTCCATTGGTTCTCCCATTGCTACTTGAACTTTGACTTTGGTTGGTTGATCTTGAGCGCGAGCATCTAGCACCAGTAGAGCTCTGTGGTGGCAACTCATATCGGCAAACCGGGCAAGAATTGTGCTGTTCCAGCCAAGGAATTATGCAGTCAGAGTGGTATAAATGCTTGCATGGCATCTCTCTTGCTTCTGACCCAAGTTCAAACTTGTCCTTGCAGACAGGGCAATGTGAGTCTCCACTGAGATGCCTCTGTGTGATCTTCACAGTAGGCATAGCATCAATTGAGGACTGAGTGGCAGGTGGCGGCCCACGCCGATCATTCTGAGTCAATTGCTCAATCAGATCATCCAGTCCAGGTCCGACAAAGTAGTCTGCGATGTTTGCTCTCCGCGTGCCAACACCACGGCGTCCATTGATGAACACATCAAAACCATTGTCCTCTGAGAGATGACCAGGCAGCTGGCCACGGAAGAGCAACCATGGCCCTGAGCCAAACTCCATCTCTAGGTCAGAAAATACATTTGGTCTTCCTCTCACATCAACTTCCCGATTCATTCCAGCCATGCCATGTCTCATCACAGCAGAGATTGCCTCCATGATCCCAAACCTTGGGTCACGGTGGAAATCAGGATCCATCCCGACAAAGTGGCTCATGAGAGCATCGACATCGTCCATTTCGGAAACAAACCCAGAATCACAGTAGGGACACTCCATTTCTCGGCCGCGTGGCCTCACCCGCTGTCTACATTGGTAGCACCAGTATGATTGCCTACCTCCTGACATTTCTTCCAATCACAGTACTGCTTCAGCAAAAAAACAAAGGTGCAGTAGACCTCCTACACACTGCAAAAAAGAATGGCATAACTTCCATGATCTCGGTGCAAGAAATCCACTAGTAATGAACATAAGCATATCATTCCAATGCAACATGCATGATCCAACAAGACTGAATACATGAGCTTACACAATAGTGCCAAGATAGATAGAGAAGTATTACACACAGAGGGGCACCTACCATCCAGGATAGGTCCAAATCACTGAACTAAATAATCAAGGATTAGTAAAAATATTCATCGACTACCATAGATTCTAGCAAATCCATAGTAATAATTTACTGAAGACTAAAGTAGTTTTCTCCATATATATAGAAAATACGAGAATTTTCGCGTGGCACTTGTTAATGAATAATCATATTCGTTACTTGTTTAATACAGCAATATTTGATGATTTGTCACTAAAAAAGTGGCTGAGTTTAATTGTCACTCTGATCCGATACAAATCGCAAATAATCAGATAACTTTTGAATGAAAATCATCATACTTCCCGTCTATACGAGTTAAGACACACAGAAACATGGGAAATTCCCATCATCCAAACTGTTGATCTTTGCCTTTTCAGATATGGATTACTGAACTCCCAACAATTTCTTTCAGACGCCGCTCGTTTCCCTCATTTCAAAACCAGGGATGGTTCATTAGTTGGAGCACAGGCCAATAGAAACTTTTATTCGGTTCTATGCGGTCTGACACTGACTTATCCCCAAATTGGACAAATTACACTGCATGCTGCAACCAGTTGAAATCCAAGAACTGGCTAAATCCCAATAACCAACTGACGGCAAATCACTTGAGGCGACTAAAAGCGGCACCTTTTCCACAAGATTCCCTCCATCCAAAACGAAAAGAATGGAGAACTGACTTCAGATACTTAATCCCAAAGATTATGCGGCAAGACGCAAGTAAAATTCAATAGAAAACAACACTTTGAAACACGGATAGGAAGTTTCGGGCGGTTCGATTGCGATACCAGAGGAGAGGTGAGGTGGTGGTGGCGGCGGCGAGGAGGAGCGGCGAGCGGGCGACGAAGCGAAGCACTCCGCCACGAACAGGAGCGAGCGAACAATGGAAGAAGCCAAGAAGAGGCGACGGATCCAGAGACCAGGTTTTATACCCACTCGACTCGTCCGGGCCCACCCGCCTGCTCGGTGGTGCGGTGGGCCCCCCCGCTCCCCTCCCCTCGAGGCCCCACCTGGAAGTGGCCGGTGGGACCCCCGGGTAGGCACACGGTGCTCGGTTCCTCCGACCGGGCCCCGCCGCGGCAGCGCGCACCCCCTCGCTTTCCGCGAGATGCTTCGCCCCCGTAGCCCACGCGAGAGGCTTCTGCGCGGGATCACTGCCACGTGGGGCACGGTGTGCGCAGGGCCCACGTGTCGGTATGTAAAGAGGTGCCGTTTCGCGTATGGGGATGGGGATGGGGGTGAGGAATTGAGGATGCGGGGGAATTTTTTTCAAACAATATTACGAGTCGCGGAATACGAGGCCAGATCGGCCGTCGGTGGTTGGAACGGACGGACAGATGAGGACGTCCCGTCCCGTCACGTGCGTGCTTCGTCATGCTGTCGCGGGTGGGGCAGGGCATCCATAATTCCAAATTACTGTCTCCCACCCTTATTTTTTTATACTACAGTTATTTATATCTTATATAACTTTTTCCATGACAAACTTATTTAACTTGTTTTCCATGACAAACTTATTTAACTTCGACAAGATTCTAATAAATATATTACACTATTGATGCATATTGTATAATAGATTTAATTAGTACACTATCAGTAGTAGCCTCGTGCAAATAATTCTGACCCAGAGTACTTAGATTTAGAGGTGTTTGGATTGGGGGCTAAGTCGTTGTATCGAATATTTAGATATTGTTATTAAATATAGATTATTTATAAAACTCATTCATAATTGAAAGATTATTCGCGAGACGAATCTAATGAATCTAATTACGTCATGATTTGACAATGTGATGCTACAATAACATTGACTAATTATTAATTAATTAGGCTTAATAAATTTGTATAAATTATCCTCCAATTTTGTAATTATTTTTATAATTAGTTTACGTTTAGTCCTTCAAATTAATATTCAAATATCTGATGTGACACGGACTAAAATTTAACCTCTTTATCCAAACACACCTTTAACATAAGCAGACATAGTAAAAATAGATACATACGTACATTTCTAGATCATATTAGAATCGTATTGTAAAATCATAGGACAGCACAAAAAGGCACAAATGCACGACACTACAGGAAAATGAGATATTTTCGTCGGCTTTAATAACTTTCGTCGGTTTTAGTAAAAGCTGACGGAAGAAACATAATTTTCGTCGGCTCAGGTGAACCGACGGAAGATAATATAATTTTCGTCAGCCTACTGATCAGCCGACGGAAGTTAGCTTAACTTCCGTCGGCCCTGTATTTGACCGACGGAAGTTGCAGGCCCAATAATTCCATCGCACGCCTTACCCTAACACCCAAACCCTTCCAGTCGCCGCCACACATTTCCTCACACGCGGCCGCCTCCACATCTCTCCGCCGCAGCCTCCGCGCCGACCGGTCGCTGCCTCCGACCACTCGGCCAGCCGCCGGACACCCAGCCATCGCCTCCACCACCGTCGTCGCCGCCGCCGCCTCCGACCACCACCATCGATTAGCTCTCCCACACGCGGGTGCCTTCTCACTTTCCCCAAATCTCCCATGTGCACCTCCTCCCCGCCGCCACAGCCGCCCCACGCGCCGCCTCCGCCGTCCCACTCGCCGCCTCCGTCCTACCGGCCCTGTAGTGTACAGCAGTAGAGACAGTCACCAGATCTCCGGTCTCCGTTGCCTTAGCGCCCGCCTCAAGGGCGTCGATGTCGCTGCCGCGCGCATGCGAGCTCCTCGATCTCTCTTTGTTCAGGGCGGTGGCCACAGTGGGTAGATTGCTGCTGGTTCGAACCATCGGCAGGAATTCGAAACCCTAGCTTAGGCCTTTGCGATGTTTTTGGTTACGTCGTACATCGCGTAGGTGGGTTGTACTGAAGGTTGGGTTTGGGCCTTTGAGGTAGAGAACCTTGGAAAGCTCCTGTCCGTTTTGCCTACGGCGACTGCCGTTCTGTTAATCTACAACATGTTAATCTTGTTTTAACTTCTTTGTTGCAGGTACTATTGTGACTACTGCGACACCTACCTGACCCACGACTCTGTTAGTTTCTCCTTGCCTTCCAGTTTACGATGCTATGAGTAGCCAGTTCTTAAATTTCATTTTAGGTTTCCATAGGATTGTACACACTTAAATAACCACATCATGTTTGATGTTCCTGATTTTAATGCTCTTGCTGGCTCTTGCTTTGGTCACATTGTTAAAGATCTGTTCCCTACCAATAGTACTTGTTCTTGGCACTGGGAGGATGTTATCATGTTAGACAGTTATGCCTTTTTCTCAAGAATCCAAACAGTGAGCCTCAATTGCAGTTTAGTGTTGTGTTACACATGCTATGTTCTGACTTACAGGGAAATTGACGAAAAAGAATGGAGATGGAGATGGATAGGATTCAAGGATCAGAGGAGGTGTGCTTACTGTTCTTTGCTAAGAAAAAGAAAATTATTCTGTCTAGAATGGAGATAGAGAGGATTCAAGGATTAGAGGAGGTGTGCTTACTATTCTTTGCCTGTGTTTAGCAAGTTACGTGGTTATACAGTCTGTTATTATTTTTATGTTTACCCTGTGTGGCTTGACCAAATAAGATAAACTGAACTGCCTTGAGCGGATGCATTTTCCTGAGACTGACCCTCACATGGTGAGTACGTTGTTAGAGCGCAGGATAGATAAGGATAACATTTTACTAAATTAGAAATGTAGGTGCAATGAAAACCAGTAGTGATCACCTTTGGTCATCTGTAGTGTGCTGATTTCTAAGAGAATTTGGCCCATTTTTATCACCCATAGTCTATGTCAACTAGATCACATGAATTTTACTATACATTGGGTTGGTAATCTTGATTCGACATGCCATTTAGCCTTTGCGTGAAGACAGTTTGGTGCTTTCTGCATCATTATTCATTAAGGCACTTCTAGTGAACTAGAATTGCACTATTCACTTGTTGGTACATAAGTTTGCTCTGTTGTCTGCTATTGTTAGTAACTTAGTAGGCTATTTGAGCCACTCATATCATAAGCACTCTACATGTAATCTTCTTGTATTGTGCTAGTTGAAGCAATACTATGCTATTTAAGCAATATTATTCTGTCTGTTAGCCTGAAGCCATAATGGATTGATGGACGCCCTCAAGGAAAAAGCTGGAAAATGTTTAATGGGCATTGGAGTTCTTACCATTGGGTCTGTGAGTTCTTACCATCCCTGTTTTGTTTCTCATCTTCAGGACATGATCACTGCTGGAATGGACACAACAGGACCTGGACCGTGTCGTTGGCCGTGACCGTGTCATGTCGTTGTAAAATTTGAGGCATGTTTTGTTCAGAATGTGCATCATGTGGCACTGTATGACAAACTATTTTTTAAAAGGAAAAATTAACTTCCGTCGGCCACACATTAGCCGACGGAAGTTACTTTTTTCGTTTTTTTTTTCTGTTTTTCGTTAACTTCCGTCGGCCATACATTAGCCGACGGAAGTTAAGTGTGTTTTTGCTGACGTGGAAAAATACTCCGATAACTTCCGTCGGCCATGTGAAGCCGACGGAAGTTAGCTAACTTCCGTCGGCGGCCGACGGAAGTTAGCTAACTTCCGTCTACCCGCTTCCGTCGGCCAAAAGCCGACGGAAGTTAGCCTTTTGCCGACGGAAGTTAGCTTCTTCCGTCGGGAAAGGGCTAACTTCCGTCGGCTTTGGCCGACGGAAATTTCCTAGATTGTTGTAGTGCGATTACTGTTTTGTACATAAGTGTAGTAATTATTAAGTTGTAATTTATATTTCAGATGTGAGAAAAAACTTGATACGAATAATAGAATTAGTAAATTGTTTTATATCGTTTATATTTTTATCGCCTAATTTTATCAGTTGGTTTTCAGTTTTCGTGTGTCACATATATCCGGGGAGAAATTTGCAAATATAGCACTCCCTTCGATGGGCTTCGCAAGAACGGCACCACAATATTGACAATTGCAAATATAACATTATAATAGTGAAGGGTTTGAACATTTGGTATTGGATTCCACTAAACTGGTTTTTGGGGGTGTTCTACCGGTTTTGCCATTGCAGCTCGAGACAGCTCCCGCAAGCCCTTCTCTCCCAGACCGGAGCTCACCATTTCTCTTCTCTCCCAGCTTCTACAACGCGCAGTCACCGGCATCCGCCCCCGCGTGCTCCGCCACCGCCCTCCACCGTCGCGCCCTCCTCCGCCCCCGCGCCTCCGGCCCAACCCGAGATCTCGCCTCCGCCCCCGCGCCTCCGGTCTTCGGCCCTGACCTCTGCCCCGCCCCTACCCTCTGCCCCCCCTCCGCCAGCCGCGCGTGGGCGCTGCTACGCTTCGCCTCCGCACCCACAGCTCTGGTAAAGCTTTCTGTAGAAACTTTCTGATTTGGCACATTAATTTCTCCACATTAGGCGCATCTGCAGAAACTTTTGGGGTGATTGAAATTGCTGGACACTGGAAACCTTTTTGCTAGCAGATAGTTTCACAGATGCTTCTTCTAGCAGATAGTTTCAGCTAGATTTGATTGCCTTCGCCCCTGCCATCCGCCCCCTCAATTATGCTCACATTTGTCTGCTCAATTATGATATTACCCAAATGTTTCTGTGTTTATGTAAATTAGGCTCACATTTATCTACTAAATGGATGAAGAGGCATACAATGTGGAAGGTCATGAGTGGGCATTGACTTGCGTTGGAGATGATGGTGAGACAAACACTGTTAGTGGCCATGAAATCGATTGGGATTCAATTATTGTGGAGGAAAAGTCGAGTGAAGAAGGAAGACAGGATGTTACTAGTGAACAAGCACTGTACATTCAACTTGGTTTGGGCACTGAAGTTGAAGAGGCATTTATTCAAAGGGAAGATGATGTTAGTGGTCCAAGTCATTTTAATACCAGGAATGGAGATCCTAGGAATCATTGTGAAGTCATGGCATACTAGGAAACCTTGTCACCATGCCCTATGCTTGATAACAACTCAGGAATTTAGGGATGTCTGGATGGATGATTTTGTAGACGAGTACTACTCGGTAGCTATGTTCACAATAGCGTACTCTAGGGTGGTGGAGCCGATAGGTGACAAATCTTTTTGGCCAGTAGCCCCTTTTGCAAAAGAAGTCGGTGCTCTAATTGGAAAACGTCTTGTGGGTCGACAAAGGAAACAAAGGATCAAAGGGTTACTCTAGGGTGGTGGAGCCGATAGGTGACAAATCTTTTTGGCCAGTAGCCCCTTTTGCAAAAGAAGTCGGTGCTCTAATTGGAAAACGTCTTGTGGGTCGACAAAGGAAACAAAGGATCAAAGGGTGCCTTGAGGGAGGCAGTGGAACAAAGACAAGCAATAACGACAATGGGAAGAAAAGAATCAGTGGAAAGTTCAAATGTCCAAATTGTGGGGAATTGGGTCACAGAAAAGCAAGCTACAAATGTCCTTTGAATGGCACAAAGAAAAGGTAGAGTGTCATAACTGTTAACGTTTTTGTTGTCATAATTGGGTCATTTATGTTTTTGCATGTAATAGGATGAGACGACCCTAAAAGAATTCAACTAAAGGGTGGTTCCCAAAGGATGTGCCTACTACATCCCAACCCGAAGTCGAAGACTGATGTTGTTGAAATGTGTTATGAACTGTTATGTTGTCTGCAATGTGTTATGTGTTAATTACATGTGTTATGTGTTATGAAATGTTGAAATGTGTTATGAACTGTTATGTTGTCTGCAATGACTCAATTTATTTTTTGCCTCAATTGGAGTTGGGAGCGCGTTGTATTTTGGATGCCAACTAATTAGTGGGATGGTTTTGAATTGTATTTTGATACAAGCTACTCATAATAGCAGCTCTGCCGACTAACAAATATCATAATGTTTTAGATTTACATCAAAAACTATAAAAGTAACCTTGTTGTGCCCCCATGCATCTGTAACTGGAGAAAGTAAATACAGAAGTTCAAAACCAAATAGCTAACAACAAAGTCGCATTGGACAGTTCATGTGTAACCCACGAAATGTCAACACATCAATAGGCGTCTATCATGCTACATTCACCCTCAAGTACATAAAAACAAAACACACCACATGCCACATCAGTATTACATAGCTCTATCCTACATCTCTTCAAAGTCGAGGTCATACATAACACAGTGCTCCTCAAGTGTTTGTGCTTCAAACATTGTATCCAGTTCTTCATCAAGGGATACATCTGCCCACACCGTGTTGTCCTCACTCCTGTAACCTGATTCGAGTAGCGAGTTAGGGTCCATAAGCTTCACTTGGCAATTCAGGGATGTCTGATCCAGAATTTCAGCTAATTCATCTACCCTGCGAGCCACCCCTGTCATCAATGAACCATCCACATGGTCTTCATCCGTGTAGCAAAAAGACACACTCTCTTGAAGCTTCTTACATATATCTTGCATATGAGAAACAACATACTTGAGTGTTTTTGCCAATTTTTTGTTAATTTGAAAAATTAATTAGCATCTCAATTAGCATCCATAGTATTCGATACTTGCAAGTCATTGTTTACATGAAAAGACTACTTTACCCTCAGGTAAAATAAACTGACTCTAAAATAAATTCCGAAAATTACTAAAATATTCTTAGAAAAATTAACTGACTCGAATAAAAATATTCTAAACTTAAAACTAAATATTAATATCATAAAAACGAATTAAACATAGATCGTCAGTTTTACGCCGAAACTGACAAAGCGTCCATCATCTTCGCACCGGGTACCCGGATTGGGCCGACCCGACCCCGCAACTCCCTCATCCCGGCAATCGCTCGCCGCCCGTGTACCTGAGTCAAGCCCAGTCAACAGACCAGTGGATCATCTGCCGCTCCTAGCCATGTACCCGGATTGGGCCAGCCTGACTCCGCAGCTCCTCTGCCCGGCCGTCGCTCACTGCCCGTGTACCTGAGTCACATGCGCCTCGGACTCGGCAGGTCTGCATCTCTCTCTTCCTTTGACTTCCATTGACAATCACTCATCACATCTGGAATATCAAAACCATATTCTTCAACATGGTTTCTCAATCTCCCCCTTGATGAGTGCATTGTCAACACCCTTTCCAGCTCATCTCCAGAACCTGCAAAACATGTGGAAACAGAAAAAAACAAAAGAAAATAGAAGAGAGAAAATAAAAGTTTAACCCTAGTGACCAAAAGCCAAACAGAAGCAAGAAAAATGGTCATTATGGTTAACCAAAAATAAAGACTCAAAACAAGTGCAGATCTCAGAATTACCAACAAGGAAACTAAAAAGTAAACTCCAAAATTTCTCCCCCTTGTTGACAATTGGACTCATCAAGTGAGACTAAAAAGAGACATAAACACAAACTCCCCCTGAAATGCAGCTCCCCCTCAAAATATGCTATGAATGCAGATGGGGTGCAGGTGGAGTGTGAAAAGCATGCTTCTTAGATATGAGTATCTGCAATTACAACATCTAACGGGTATAGCAAAAGATATTGTGTCGAAGATACATGACATGATCAGTGCAACAGATAATATCTAAAGAAAGTCATTAGCACACATTTTTCGATTTTTTCAAACAAAAGCATCACCACATTTTCTAGTTAACAAGCAAAGTAAAACATGATATGCAAAAGCTAACTGATATCTACCAAGATAAGCGTTATCCAAAACAAAGTGCTTCAGCAAACCTGTCATCTTTTTAAATTTTTCAGACTCTTTCTTTCTATTTTTCATTTCTGCCAGGGGTTATTTGCATGTCAAACCTTATGCTAACCGACCAAGTCAAGTCTAGGCCAGAACTGGACCATCAGAAGCTTAAGACATTGGTCTTGGCATACATTACACCATCCTAGTTCATACCAAAGTGCTATGGTAAGCAGTCCAGAACCATGCAATGCGACAAAGCAAACCCACCTGGATTTTTTCTAATAATCATAAAAATGCATAAATTTTTTATTTTTCTGAATTTTTATCATTTTATAGCACATTTTTCATATTTAAAGCATATAAATGTTCAAGTTGCATATCTGCATCTAAGTAAGGATCTAGCTACAAGGCATGTAAAAGATAGCGAAAGCATTCAACCTACACATGCTAGTTACCAGAAGCAATGGTGATCATTTTTTTAATTTTAAAGCATAAAAGCCATGCATATGACAAATATCAGATATATCATGTGAACTGAACCAGAACATGATCATCGACAAGTAATCAAAAACATATACTAGCTAGAGAAAGTAAAGCAGATTAATCATATAGTAAAAGCAAGCTCAAAATGTGATTGATGATTATGCATGATATGAACGCACACACAAAAAGACTCAATAAAAATACAAAAGAAGGAAAAACTGATACCAATGAAAAGCTGACTCAAAATATCCTAAAAAAATACACAGCTCCCAAAACACGATCAATAATCATGAGTGGGACCAAACGGTCCAATGCCAGGTTTAGTAAAAGTGTTGAACCAGTGTCGAGCCATCTGCGCGTATGTAGGAAAGCAAAAGGAATCATATGAGTCTGGACTGAAACGCGGGTCAAAGCGCAGTCCTCTGTTCTTCCTAAAATCACGGTCGCGAGATCCAAAACCGTATCCATAATGATCTAGAACTCTGCCGGAACGGAAACCACCCTCCGGAGCACGGTAGTGAAAATCGTCTCCTCTACCACCACCTACACGACGTGGCCTGGCCTCTAGCCTCTCTCCACGTCGAGGGACTCTCTGTATACCACCCTGCTGGTAGAACTGCTCCTGCCCACCTCGAGCTCTCTCTGCTCGCTCAACCCGCTTCCTCCTGAAGCAAAACTCCTCAAGATGCCCGTCTCTCTGACAAAACTCACAGTGATAGGTAGGCTTCTTGGAATGTTGTTGTGTCTTAGGGTTCTTAGGCTTGGTGGTGTTGGGTGAAGCATCTTTGATGTGAGAGGGTCCAGGTAAAGAATCAAGAGAAGTATGGAGAGTTTTAGGCTTCGGAACCCAAATCTGCTTCTTAGGTGGAGCTTTAGGTTGTTCTTGAATCACTCCATCCTTAGGCTGACTGTCCTTAAAGGACTCAGTGGAGTGAGTTTTGGGATATCTCTGTTCGGGAGTCATCTTACTCCACTCCACTGCTCGGCTAATGGCGCTCTCAAAATCAGCCTTGGTATAGGTGTATCCTACCCCAAACCCATCCTGTCTCTTGAACTGCTGGATCATCATGCTGAGTTGTGGCTCTTTAGCACTGATCCAACTCAGGATTGAATGGAGGTAAAAGTTCTCGTTTTGAACATCAGCTAGCTCCTCTCTCAAAGAAGCTAACACCTCCACCTGAGACAAGCAGATCTCACACTCTTTATCAACTTCGACAGACTTCTCAGCTTTTAGCTTAATCAACTCCATTCTAATGGACAAGCAGTTCTCACAAACAGTGGATGGAACTGACAAGGTCTCAAGCTCTAGCTTAGTCTGCTCCAACTCAGCTCTCACTCCAGCTAACTCGCTCAACTGCTCATCACTCTTGGCTCTCAGCTCAGCTATACTAGCTAAATGAGATGGGCAGTCTAAAGAAGGTGCGACGATAGTGGCATGAGCATCTTTCAGCTCCTGCTGAGCACTTTCAAGCTCAGTGGCCAATGCGTCTCTCTCATCTACTCTCTCTATGTACCTGGACTTAATAGTCGTCAGGTCACACAACAGCACCTCACAGTTAGGGCACTCACCACTATCACCCAAGCAAGGGGAAGAAGACAGGCTCTCAATCTTGCCATTTGTTGTGGCAAGCTCACTCTCAAGCTCATCTATCATCTTCTTAGCCCCTCTAAGCAGTTTCTCCCTATACTTCAACTCCTGACTGTTCTGTTCTAGTAAATTAACAACTTCTTGTTCATAGGAAGATGCCTTCTCATCGTCGTCGTCGTCGGAGGAGTCCTTTTCTTTCTTCTCCCCAAGAGCCATTGAGCAGAAACTCATGTGGGATCTTCGGCTGTGGCGTGCGCGACTCTTCGGCTTGTCCCCGAAGCCCATGAAACAGAGGCCCGCCAGATTGTCCTTGTCCTTCCCCTTCCTGATCATGATATCTTCACCACTTGAACTTGAAGATGAGGAGGAAGACGAGGATCTCTTGGAGTATCTTTTCTCCATCACTGCTCAGGAGTTGAAATATCGGGAAAAACTGCTTAGGGGGGCTAAGAAGAGGATAGATGAGTTAGAGAGTGAGCTTGCCGTGGCCAACGGCAGAATTGAGAGTCTATCTTCTTCCCCTTGCTTGGGTGATAGCAGTGAGTGCCCGAAGTGTGAGGTGCTTCTGTGTGACCTGTCGACTCTGAAGTCCAGGTACACAGAAAGGGTTGATGAGAGGGACGCTTTGGCCACTGAGCTTGAAAGCGCTCAGCTGGAGCTGAAAGATGCTCAAGCCACTGTCGTCGCACCCTGTGTTGATTGCCCATCTCATCTAGCTGTCTTAGCTGAGCTGAAATCCAAGGGCGATGAACAGTTGGGTGATTTGGAGAGGTTGAGAGCTGAGTTTGCGCAGACTAGGCTAGAGCTTGAGACATTATCAGTTCCACCCACTGTCTGTGAGAACTGTCTGTCTCTTAGAATGGAGTTGATCAAGCTGAAAGCCGAAAAGTCTGTCCAAGTGGAGAGTGAGTGTGAGACCTGTTTGTCTCATGTGGAGGTTCTAGCTTCCTTGAGAGAGGAGCTAGCAGACTCTCAGAATGAGAACTTTTACCTCCGTTCTATCCTGAGTTGGATCAGTGCCAGAGAGCCACAACTTGGCATGATGATCCAGCAGTTCAAGAGGCAGGATGGGTTTGGGGTAGGTTACACCTACACCAAGGCTGACTTTGAGAGTGCCATTAGCCGGGCAGTGGAGTGGAGTAAAATGACTCCTGAGCAGAGATACCCCAAGACTCACTCCACTGAGTCCTCCCAGGCTTGTCAGCCCAAGGATGGGGTGATTCATGAACCACCCAAAGCTCCACCCAAGAAGCCTATCTGGGTTCCTAAGCCCAATCACCTCCACTCTTCTCTAGACTCTCTTCCTGGACCCTCTCAACCCAAGAAGACCACACCAAACACTACCAAGCCCAAACATCCCAAGCCTCAACCACATCCCAAGAAGCCCACCTATCATTGTGAGTACTGTCAGAGAGACGAGCATCTTGCGGAATTCTGCTTCAGGAGGAAGCGGGTTGAGAGAGCAGAGAGGGCTCGTAGTGATCAGGAGCAGTTCTACCAGCAGGATGGTAGACTGCGTGTTCCTCGGCGCAGGGAGAGGCTGGAGGCCAGGCCGCGTCGTGTAGGTGGTGGTAGAGGAGACGACTTTCTTGCCCGTGCTCCAGTTGGTGGTGTCCATTCCGGCAGAGTTCCAGACCGTGTTGGCTACGGTTCTGGACCTCGTGGCCGTAGGGTTAGGCAGAATCGAGGACCACGCTTTGAGCCGCGTTTTGGTTCAAACTCTTTTGATGGTTTTCGCTTTCCATCTTTTGAGCAGATGGCTCGACACTGGTTTAGCTCTTTTGCTAAACCTGGTGCCGGACCATTTGCTCCCACTTACAGCCACTGATTGTGCAGGACCGGGGACTGGAGGATGTTTGGATCATGGACTCAGGATGCTCTCGCCACATGACGGGACATCGCAGATGGTTCTCCAGTCTCACTCCCCCGAGCTCCAAAGAGTACATCACATTCGGGAACAGCGGTCAAGGGAAAGTAAGTGGCATAGGCTCAATTCGCATTTCAGACCATTTTTCTTTGAAGAACGTTGCTTTGGTTGGAAACTGAACTTCAATTTGATCTCTGTTTCGCAACTTCTTGAGGATGGTTTGGAGGTGCGTTTTAAGAAGGGCAATTCTTCTGTGTTTGATTCTAGAGGGTCTTTGATTTGCCAGATCTTACCTTTTGGTAAAGTTTTTCGAATTGACTTCTCTAGTTCTTTTGGCCCTTCTCGTTGTTTGATTGCTGGATCCTCCTCTGAGCTCTGGAAGTGGCATAGGAGGTTAGGCCATTTGAGTTTTGACCTGCTAGTCAGGTTGAGCTCTATGGATCTCATCCGAGGATTGCCCAAGCTTAAGATGGAGAAGGATCTAGTTTGCCATTCCTGTCGTCATGGGAAAATGGTTGCCGCTTCTCACTCACCTGTGACTCAGGTGATGACTTCGTATCCGGGCGAGCTTTTACATTTGGACACTGTAGGTCCAGCTCGGGTACGCTCAGTCGGTGGGAAGTGGTATGCACTTGTGATTGTTGATGACTTTTCTCGATTCTCGTGGGTTTTCTTTTTGGAGTCTAAGGATGAAACTTTTCAATTTGTCCATGACCTGATTTTGAAGCTGAAGAATGAGAACAATGGTCGGATGCGAGCAATTCGCTCCGACAACGGCTCTGAGTTCAAGAACTCTCAGTTCGTCAGCTTCTGTAGTGATCAGGGTCTGGACCATCAGTTTTCATCTCCTTACACTCCCCCACAGAACGGCGTTGTGGAACGAAAGAACCACACGCTAGTCGAGATGGCTAGGACGATGCTCGATGAGCACAGGACTCCTAGGCGTTTTTGGGCTGAAGCCATGAACACGGCTTGCTATCTGGCCAACCGCATTTTTCTTAGAGCTTACCTTGGTAAGACATCATATGAATTGCGGTTCGGCAGACAGCCCAAGGTGAGCCACTTGCGAGCGTTTGGCTGCAAGTGCTTTGTGCTCAAGAAGGGAGGGCATTTGGACAAGTTTGAGTCTCGTTGCTGGGATGGTATTTTTCTTGGTTATGCATTGCATTCTCGAGGCTTCCGTGTTTGGAACCTCGAATCCCAGCTGCTTGTCGAGACCTGTGAGGTTTCATTTGATGAGTCCTTGCCTTCTTTGAATCCTTCTTTTGAGCTTTCTGGTGATGATGAGCTCGGAGAGTCCATCTTTGAGGAAGATGAGGATACTCCAGCTGCTGATGAGGGTGGGCCTTCTGCATCCCCCGCAGAGCCCACACCTTCTGAGACTTCGACTGATGATGAGGGCGGACCTCTGATCACTTCTTCCACTTCGATCGAGCCTCCTCAGTCGAGTCCAGAGGTGCCAGCTGCTGACTCCGGTGAGGTGACTTCGGATCACCAGGGAACCCGAGAAGTTCAGCGTGATCACCCCTCAGAGCTCATCATTGGTGATTTGTTTGAGAGAACTTTGCGTTCTTCTGCCTCTCTTGCTGTGTTTGCTGAATCTGCGTTTGTTGCATCTTTTGAGCCCAGAGACGTTTCTCATGCTCTTTCTGATTCTAATTGGATTAATGCTATGCAAGAAGAGCTTGAGAATTTTGTTCGTAATCGGGTTTGGACACTAGTTGAGCCGCCACCAGGATGCAACCCCATAGGCACCAAGTGGGTGTTCAAGAACAAACAAGGTGAAGATGGATTGTGGTGCGCAACAAGGCTCGACTAGTTGCCTAGGGTTATTGCCAGAAGGAAGGTATTGACTTTGAAGAAACCTTTGCTCCTATTGCCCGTCTTGAGTCCATTCGTATTCTTCTAGCTTTTGCCGTTTCAAAGGGTTTTAAGCTTTTTCAAATGGATGTTAAGAGTGCTTTTCTGAACGGGTACATAGAAGAGGAGGTTTATGTTAGGCAACCCCCCGGTTTTGAGAACCCTAAGTTTCCTCGACATGTTTTTAAGTTGCACAAAGCTTTATACGGGTTGAAGCAAGCCCCCAGGGCTTGGTATGACCGGTTGAAGCAATTTTTGTTGGGGAAGGGCTTTGTGATGGGTTCTGTGGACAAAACTCTTTTCTTGCTCAGAGATGCTTCACATTTTTTAGTTGCTCAGATTTACGTGGACAATATTATTTTTGGCGGTACTACTAATGATCTTGTGTCCAAGTTTTCTGAGCAGATGCACAGTGAGTTTGAGATGAGCCTCATGGGTGAGCTCAAGTACTTCTTAGGGCTCTAGATCAAGCAGACCAAGGACGGCACCTTCATCCACCAAGGTAAGTACACTCGCGACATGCTTAAGAAATTTGACTTTGGTGGTGAGTTGAAGCCGCAGATGACCCCGATGGGCACATCTGGGGGTCTGGACAAGGACGAGAGCGGCGTCAAGGTCAATGAAAGGGAGTTTCGAGGGATGATCGGTTCGCTGTTGTACTTAACGGCAACAAGACCGGACATACAGTTCGTCGTGGGACTTTGCGCGTGTTTCCAGTCTTCACCACGCGCATCTCACCGACAGGCTGTCAAGCGCATTTTCAGGTATCTCACTTATGCGCCCGATCTTGGTCTTTACTATTCAGCTTCATCATCTCTCGATTTATCTGGCTTTTCGGATGCCGACTTTGGTGGGTGCCGGTTGGATCGCAAGTCGACTTCCGGTACTTGCCAGTTTCTTGGTTCTTCTCTTGTGTCTTGGTCTTCACGAAAGCAATCTGGAGTTGCTCTTTCGACCACAGAGGCTGAGTACGTAGCTGCTGCTAGCTGCTGCTCACAGTTGGTTTGGATGATTCCACTCTACGAGATTTTGGGTTGTTCTTTCCTACCAGAGTTCCATTGTTTTGCGACAGCACCAGTGCTATTAGTGTAGGGAAAAACCCGTGTCTCCATTCAAAAACCAAACATATTGATGTGCGCTTTCACTTCTTGCGGGATCAATATGAGAAATGTGTCATTGACCTTGTTCATGTTAATACCCATCATCAGTTGGCTGATATCTTCACCAAACCCCTAGATCAATCTACATTCGAGCGTCTTCGAGGGGATTTGGGTGTTGTGTATCCTTTCTAAGGATATTTTGCGTCAGTTTTCTTTCTTCTTTACTCTTTTCTTGAGTCTTTTTGTGTGCGTTCATATCTTGCATATTCACATATTACACTTTTAAGCTTGCTTCTGTTATATGATCGAACCGCTTTACTTATTCTAGCTGGTACATGCTTTTGACTACTTGTCGATGATCATGCTTTGCTTCAGTTCAAATGATATGTCTGATATCTATCATATGCATGGCTTTTATGCTTTAAAATTGAAAAATGATCACCATTGCTTCTGGTAACTAGCATGTGTAGGCTGAGTGCTTTTGCTATCTGTTACATGCCTTGTAGCGAGTTCATCACATAGATGCAGATATGCAACTTGGACATCTTTATGCTTTAACATGGAAAATGTGCTATAAAAATGATAAAAATCAAAAATGAATGAAAATTCCATGCCTTTTTTATGCTTGAGTTGAAAAGATCCAAGTGGGTTTGCCTTGTCGCATTGCATTGTTCTGGACTGCTTACCATAGCACTTTGGTATGAACTAGGACAGTGTAGTGTATGCCAAAACCAATGTCTTAAGCTTCTGATGGTCCAGTTCTGGCCTAGGCTTGACTTGGTCGGTTAGCATAAGGTTTGACATGCAAATAACCCTTGGCAAAAATGAAAAAGGAAAATGAAAAAGCTTGAAAAATGAAATGATGACAAGTTTGCTGAAGCACTTTGTTTTGAACAAAGCTTATCTTGGTAGATATCAGCTAGTTTTTGCATCTCATGTTTTACCTTGCTTGTTTTACTGGAAAATGTGGTGATACCTTTGTGTTTGCGAAAACTGAAAAATGCGTGCTAATGACTTTCTTTTGATATCATCTGTTGCACTGATCATGCCATGTGTCTTAGACAATATCTCTTTTGCTATACTTGTTAGATGTTGTAATTGCAGTCAATCATATTTGAGAAGCATGCTTTGAAATCACTCCTTATGCACTCCAGTTGAATTCACTGCATATTTTGAGGGGGAGTTGCATTTCAGGGGGAGTCTGTGTCTCTTTTGAGTGCTTGATGAGTTCACTTGTCAACAAGGGGGAGAAAATTTGGGATCAGAGTTTAAGGGGGAGTTCTTACTCTGTTGATATCCTTGTTGTTCTGAAATCGCACTCATTTTGAGCTTTTATGTTTTGGTTAACCATAATGACCGCTTCTTGTTTTTGTTCGGCTTTTGGTCATTAGGGTTAAACTTTTTACCTTATTTTTCTTCTTCCTTCTTTTCTTGTGTTTTGTTTTCGTGTTTCCACATTTGTTCGCAGGTGCTGAAGAGCTGAAGAAGAGGAGTGTTGACAATGCACTCATCAAGGGGGAGATTGAGGAGCCATGCTGAATAGCGTGGGCCTCATGGCTCCAGAAGTGATGAGTCATTGTCAACGATAGTCAAAGAGGACAGAAGAAGAGAGGAGATCTGCTGTTTTATGGGCCGCGTGTGACTCAGGTACACGGGCAGCGAGCGACTGTCGGGCAGAGGAGGCTGCGAAGTCGGGCTGGCCCAATCCGGGTGCATGGGCCAGAAGCAGTAGAAGACCCACTGGGCTGTTGACCAGGACTGACTCAGGTACACGGGCGGTGAGCGATTGCCGGGCTGAGAGAGCTGCGGAGTCGGGCCGGCCCAATCCGGGTACCTGGTGCAAAGTCGGTGGAGGCTTTGTCAGTTTCGGCGCAAAACTGACAACCGTTGATCTTGTATCCGACTGTCCAGAAGAGAAGCCGTAGTCGCTACGAAAACTTAGCTTTCGGATAAGTCATCTGTAACTCTAGGCCCATAGTCAGTCAGTCGTGTCTGTAAAAATTCCTAAGGGCGGTAGAGTCTTTTCCTTTATTCTTGAGTCTGTAAAAACCCTAAGGGGCTGGTAGAATATTCCTAGTGTTGGGAGCCTATAAATAGGACCCCAATCCCTAGGGTTTGGACTACCCTTTTGGCTGAAATCTATTCCACTCTATTGGGTCACTTTTTGTCTCTTGCATTTTCTCTCTCCCTTCTCTCTTCCTGTGCGCCGCCAGGCAGTGTTTCTGTTCTTCTCGTGAGATTCATTTTGTTCACTGTTCTGGAAGGAATTAATTCTGGTGTGTTGTTGTTGTGCGAAGTATTTGTGAGCAGCACATCATTTATTGTCCTTATTGTTGTTTGCATACGGCTGGCATATTCTCTTCAAAGAAGCTTCTGTTGCTTGTGTTCATCAAGCTAGTAGTACTAGTTCTTGCGGTTGCAAGTAGTACTACTTTCCTGTAGCTACAGTGTTCTGTGCCAGCTTTTCTCCTTCTATTGTGCAACTTTTTGATCGGGGGTGTCAGGACTGAGTACCTTTTCTGGCTGTTTTTTCTGGCGAAGCCCCTTTTTGTTCGAAGCTCCTCAGCTCCGTGAGGCAGGCTTCGATCTAACATCTTTGAAGGCTTCGTTCGATCTTCGAACTTTGGTTTGCGTCCTGTGTTGCTAAACTTCGAAGTATTTTCTGAACGGACAGCATCGCTTACTTCGAACGACAGTGCGAAGGGGCTTCGGCTCTAGCTGTGCGAAGTCCATACTTCGATAGATTTCGAAGTTGGCTTCGAAGCTTGTAGTTCTGCTAGGCCTCGCACTGATTTCTGTCGTGTGACAGGCTTCGCTTCTCTTTTCGAAGCTTTCTCTTTTCGAAGGTAGAGTATAGGCTTCGGATTTGGTTTTCTGTCGTGACAGGCTTCGCTTCTTTGTTCGAAGGTAGTTCGTCTGTGTGTTGTATTCGAAGTTTCCTGTTCGAGGGTTTTGGTTCGAAGTGCTCCGTTCGAAGTTGTATCCGAAGCCTTGCCTTCGAAGTACATACTTCGAAGCAGGCTCCGGCTCTGTCATACTTCGCTTCTTGCCACTTCAAACTAAGATAGACCAAAACACCTTCGGCATCTTCGACAAACTTCGCAACTGACCTCCGAAGCAGGCTCCGCAACCAACCTCGGAAGCAGGCTTCGACCAGCGAAGCTGTCTTCGTCAATCATCTTCGGAGCAGACCTCGACGGGGGAAGCAGACTTCGCCAAGTTCCGAACAGGAGACAAACTTGGACAGTAACTTCTCATTCCACCTTACATGTACTTAGATCATTTCATTGAGAAGTTTTAGGCCTGACTTACTTTTGTTTATCTACCTAGTTGCACTTCTTTGATAGTACTCTGTTTGACAACAGTTGCTTTTAGGTTAGATACCTTTAGACTTAGGCCTTCTGTTTATTTTCTGCTGCTTAGTCTTTTGAGGCGCGTTGGGTATTGGGAACAGGCCATTGATTCGCAAGAATTTTTTAAGGCGCCCATTCACCCCCCCTCTGGTCGCTACTTTCGGTCCTACAACCATAGACACGTCGCACCCGGTTGTTAAACAGGCACAAATCATCATCTCCTAGAGTATCAAGTTGTTCCTCAGAGATAGACATCAAGGAAAAAGCAATACAACTCATGGCATTAGGATCAGCAGACGGTGTCGCAAGTGCCAGAGTCTTGGAGCCAGAATCAGTGAGATTTGATCTCAACTGAATATCGACCTCTGAGGCCTTGAGCTTACTAAAAAGATCTGCGACGATCAAGGTATCATAAGACGCGCTCTCAACAATAGAAGAGAACTTGATCTCCCAGATCTTAGGATCCAAGGTATGGAGTACCTTAAGTGCCTGCTCATGATTCGAGACCAGCTGATCACCCTCGGCCTTGTTGACGCGAAGCTTGTTTATGATCGATTGAAAACGACCAAACAAAGTCTCAACCGTCTCACCCGGCTTCAGTGAAAAATTTTCATACTCACGCCGGTAGGTCTGATATAGTCTAGCCTTGACCTGAGCTGTCCCCTCATGGTGTGCCTGGAGGGTAGCCCAGATCTCTCTAGCAGTGGTGAGATGGCTAACACGCTCGAACTCACTAGGACCTAGACCAGAAAATAAAATGTTCACCGCCTTACTATTATTTTGATGCTGGGTAATTATATTTTCAGCAGTATCCGCAGCAATAGTCGTTATGGTGAAACTAGGATGAACACAAATCTCCCATATGTCCGAGCTCTGGCTCATAAGGTATGCTCGCATGCGAGTCTTCCAATAAGTGTAGCCAAAAGCCTCTAGGGATGAGATTTTACCAGAAGACGTCATGGTCGCTAGCTAGGTTTTGAATCGGTTAAGATATTAGAAAAACCTAACCTTGCTCTGATACCACTTATAGGACCGAAAGTAGCGACCAGAGGGGGGTGAATGGGCGCCTAAAATTTCTTGTTAAACTATATCGTAATCCCAACACCCAACTAAACTTAACCAGACAAATAATATTAGCAAAGCAAATTACTGGAATTAAAAATTGTCTAGCCTAAAAATGACATGTGTCCTAATTAAAATGATATTAAAGATAATCTAAATATAAAACTACTGCAGTAAATAAAACACTTAGATAAATCACGAAATATTTATTTTTCAGTCCAAAAATGAAATACTAATTAAATGAATAAAAACATGTAACATCCAGAAATTAATATAGAAATAATCTTAAAATATTTCAAGTAAATCTAGAACAAAAATATTACTGCGACTAATAGACTTTTCTTTACTTTTTGTATAAGCAAATTAAATTAACATGAAATTGCTAAACAAATTTTTCGCTAATTAATTAATAGATGATTATCTCTAAAACAGATCTACTAAAAAATAAGAGATTAGAAATAACCATCGTTGTGGCTGCGTGCTAATCGCTGTTGATGTGCTGGAACCGGCAAAAACAGCACCAGCGCTAGCAGCTTTTCAGCCCGTGACGATGAACAGCTTCAGATAGATGTGTCGGCAATGCTGTAGAGGATTCCGGCAAAGAAGCGATGCACTATACAAGTTCTAGCGCAAGAAAAAAATCCATGTGCTGAAGATAATCCCTTCGGATGAACAGCCAAAAGCCAAAACTACAACTCAAATCAACAACAATCCACATACATTTTGATAATAATCAAAACTGGAATCGTTGAAGACTCCAAATCACAGGCGTTAAAAAAACTTCCCTGGATATCCTGTAGACAGTCCGGCGCAGCTGAAAAACTTTGCTCAGGATCCAGCGTTCAAAGCTTCAAAGCAATCGGAGGAAAAGCATTTGCAAGTAAAAACTAAAAAGTGAACTATAGATTGATCTAGGAAGAATAGTCAACTATCCCCAAGGGGATAGGGGTCTATTTATAGGCAAATCCTAATACATGAAAAGACTACTTTACCCTCGGGTAAAATAAACTGACTCTAAAATAAATTCCGAAAATTACTAAAATATTCTTAGAAAAATTAACTGACTCGAATAAAAATATTCTAAACTTAAAACTAAATATTAATATCATAAAAACGAATTAAACATAGATCGTCAGTTTTACGCCGAAACGGACAAAGCGTACACCGTCTTCGCACCGGGTACCCGGATTGGGCCGACCCGACCCCGCAACTCCCTCAGCCCGGCAATCGCTCGCCGCCCGTGTACCTGAGTCAAACCCAGTCAACAGACCAGTGGATCATCTGCCGCTCCTAGCCATGTACCCGGATTGGGCCAGCCCGACTCCGCAGCTCCTCTGCCCGGTCGTCGCTCACTGCCCGTGTACCTGAGTCACATGCGCCTCAGACTCGGCAGGTCTGCATCTCTCTCTTCCTTTGACTTCCGTTGACAATCACTCATCACATCTGGAATATCAAAACCATATTCTTCAACATGGTTTCTCAACCAGCAATACCACGAGCTGCACAAACTCCTGCATCACCAGCTATTAGTCCTGTTCCAGCACCTCAATTCCATCCCAGTGACACTGCCGATGACTTAGATGGTCCCGTCCGTTACAGGCACATTGATGATATTATGCGGGATGCACCTCACGTTGACATGGTAAATGAGGAGGATGCAGAAGCATTACTTGCAGAAATAGGTGAGCCATCAAGCTATTATGAGGCAACAGGGCAGAAAGTTTGGGAAGATGCCATGAACCAAGAGATTGAAGCCATTGAAAGGAATTCAACATGGTCGTTGGCAGAACTGTCGGGCGGCCATAAGGCGATTGGTTTAAAATGGGTCTTCAAATTGAAAAGGAATACTGATGGTGAAGTAATCAAGCACAAAGCCCGCTTGGTAGCTAAAGGTTATGTGCAGCAGCAAGGGGTAGACTTCGAAGAAGTTTTCGCGCCGGTGGCTAGGCTTGACACCGTGCGTGTCATGCTTGCCATTGCAGCCAACCGTGGCTGGCAAGTGCATCATCTTGATGTCAAATCGGCGTTTCTCAATGGAGACCTCGAGGAAGAGGTTTATGTAGCTCAACCAAAGGGCTATGTCAAGCAAGGAAAGGAACACATGGTGCTGAAACTGCGCAAAGCACTTTACGGGTTGCGGCAGGCACCACGAGCATGGAACACACGCCTAAACAAGTGCCTGAAACAGCTTGGTTTTATGCGTTGTCTTCAGGAACAGGCGGTCTACACTCGAGGAAAGGGACAAAATGGAATCATTGTCGGCGTATATGTTGATGACTTAATTGTGACAGGGCAAAATCCGAGAGAGATTGAAGTTTTCAAGCAGCAAATGAAGGGGGAGTTTGAGATGAGTGATCTTGGAACTCTCTCTTACTATCTCGGAATTGAAGTTTCTCAAGGCTCTGATGGAATCACTTTGAAACAACCTCTTATGCCAAGAAAGTGTTAACACAGTTCGGCATGATTGATTGCAACTCAACCTCAATTCCTATAAATCAGAAAGTGCAACTACATAAAGATCCTGAAGGGAATCCAGTGAATGCAACTCAGTACCGCCAAGTAATTGGGTGTCTTCAGTATTTGCTTCACACAAGACCGGACATGTGTTTTGCAGTAGGAGTGGCAAGCCGATTCATGGAGAGGCCAACAGTAATGCATTTCAATGCAGTGAAGCAAATCTTGAGGTATCTGAAAGGCACAATTGAGTGTGGTCTCACATTTGCTGCAGGTGGTGGTGAAGAAAAGATCACTGGTTACACTGATAGTGATTTGGCCGGCGACTTGGATGATCGCCGGAGCACTGGTGGAATGGCTTTCTACATCAACAACAGCCTTGTTTCATGGTGCTCCCAGAAACAAAAGACAGTGGCACTATCTTCTTGTGAGGCAGAGTTTATGGCAGCCACTACTGCAGCTTGCCAAGCAATCTGGTTGAAGGCATTACTCAGTGAGCTGACTGGAACAGAGGCTAAAACTGTGAAGCTCTTCGTCGACAATAAGTCTGCAATTGCACTCATGAAGAACCCGGTGTTTCATGGCCGGAGCAAACATATTGATATGCGATATCATTTTATTAGGGAGTGTGTTGAAGACGTGCAAATTGTGGTTGAGTTCGTTCGTTCCAAGGAGCAGCGGGCAGATGCATTGACGAAGGGGCTGCCATTGATGAAATTGGTAGCAGCAAGGCTGCTGCTGGGCATGCGTGATCTTGGCTCAAGCCAGGACTAAGGGGAGAATGTTGATGTTAGTCCCAGCCTGACTCCAGGACGTTTGGTTGTGGCGGAAAGCAACTAACCAGAGCATTTCCTGGGAGTCATGCACAGTTAGCGTATTTTCAGGATCAAGGACCGCATCAGTAGGGTGCGTGGGTGTGGCGTGAGTTGCATAGCTGTGGGATGGCACAGACTGCATGTTTTTAAGTTGTTCTCATGCATTTAGATGCAAAAGACTAGTTCATTTTCAGTTCAGGAAGAAAGCCAACAAAAATTGCCACAAAACTCTGTTTCTTTGTTCTCTGTAGTTAGTTGCCGGATATCATACAGTGCGAACGCTTGGTGTTCGATCTGGTTCTTGCCAACAACCACCACCGCCACCGCGGCTGACAGCGTCGACGACTCCCCGCTTCCTCCAATTCTCTCGTGCTCGCGCGAACGATGATGGCGCGCTGCCCGTTCGACCAAAGCGGATGTCCCCTCACCGAGCGACGGCCACTCGCTGCTCCGACGCGCACTACCTGTTCGACGAAATCGCGCAATCAGTGATTCTAGTTACAAGAATTTGTCAGCGTTCTAGCTCATGGATACTACTCCTGTTTCTGTCACAGCGATCGAGAGAGCGCAGAGGGAGCGCTGAGGGACCTGGCACTCTGGCAGTGTTCGAGCGTGTGGGCGGCGACCTGTGCGCACGTCCCCTATCCTCGACATGAAGGTGAGCCATCCATTTTCTCCGTATGCACGTGGATGCCATTCCTGATTTTGAACTTGCCGTTGGATCGGGGTGAAGCCGGTGATGCAGCCTTTTCTGCTTGGATTGTTCTGTTCATGCAAATGGTCAGGTTAGCTTGGTTCCACATGGTAGTTAGTTTGCTGTCGTTGGACTTAACATGGCACTGCATGCGTTTTTGTATGCAACTGTGAATGGATTTTTGCTTAGCTTTTGAATATAAAATACTTTATGTTAGTTGTAACTAAATCTGATTTAAAGGGAGATCAGTTGCATAGGCGACCAGGCTAATAACAGTAATGCTGCCCTAAATCTGATTTGCACTCGTCTCGTCCAATCACTGCCAGAATTAAGGCAGCTATTTGTGTAACCTTCAAGACACTGGGTGTATGACGCAGTCAGAAGTCAGAACCATATTTCTTTTTACTAACTTATTTGATGACAGACAACCCTAACTGCCTGTATTGCAAGGATGAAAAAGACAGAATGATAGAGTTAGTAATTTATGAAGTAATTATTTTAAACTTGAAATTGTTGTCATGCTTACAGATAAAAGCAAGCAAGTGCAAAAGTTGATTTGGGAAAAATACCTGACATTATTTTATTCAGCATGTAATCATTAGGTAGAAAGAGCTTGCGCATCTCCTAAAATAATGACAGCACAATGAGATTTCATGACCTTCAAGTTGAGGTCATAATGTTGGAATTATATTTCAGTAGTAGTTGTTTGGACAGTTCGAATTAATTTTACTTGCTGTTGTTACATGAGTTTGTGAAGTACTCAAGTTGACAATAATTGCATGTAAGAGACATACAATGATACAACACCAGAAATGGCTAGAGAAATCGTAAAATCTGTGTGCTACACTGGATTTTTACCGACTACATAGGTAAAAATCATTACGATTTATAAACAGTATACAGTTTCACTTTTATGTTGTCTGTGATTTCATTCACTGTCCGTGTTTTAAAAGAGTGAACTAAATATTAGAAAATTACCGGAATCTCAATTCCTTTTCCTAGCTAACACTTGGTTTCCTGCTAGTTTTGCAGAACTATCTCTTCCACGAGTGTACAGGCATCAGATATACGTCCTCTCCCAGTCATGCGAAAAACAATGGATTATCTTTTGCATCTATTGGATTCCTCAGGGCATAAGTTTGATAGGACAAGGTCTGTGAGACATTGTGTTACAGTAACATTACCCATGTTTATATCTTGTTGTATGCAGGATGCACCTCTGAATTTTATGATCTTTATTTATCTGGTTTAGTTTGTCGATTCTAGAGACTAACTTTGGCATTATAGGATCGAACCTCCTTTTCTTCAGACACTGGTTTCTTTTCCTTGCAAGATGATGTTTTATCCTTTCTACATACGATTGAGGCCACGAAATCACTCATGGAAATTTTTATTAGATAAATAAATGATATGCATGAGTTGTTCTTCAGATTCTCTCTTTTTCCCCTGGTTTGCTTGGGAGAAGCTATGTTTCTTTTCCAGCTATGCATGGATTAGTTCTGTCAGGCATTCTCTACTTGGCATCAGTGGTAGACATTTAGTGGTCTTCTTTGTTCTTCAGATGCCGTTGCTTTTTGTTGTTTATGCTGGAATATAGTTGCTTCAAACGCAAGCATGTATTAACATTCTTCCTCTTTGACATCATCTAATGCATGCTCCTCACTGCTGCAGACAAAGTTTCATATTCTGTCCCATAAAAGATTTGCTAGGTGCTGGACTCTGATGATTCTTCCCTGTGTTACCTAAACATATAGCAGCTGACGAGGTGCCTTCTTTCTCTGTTTGATATGTATAATATACTTCATAAGAGAAATTCCCACAGCAGTAATGAGACTGAATATTCCTTCTACGTGCTACTACATTTGAGCTGCAAGATACCTAAAATAGTTTGCCCCCAATTTTTACTGGCTTCTAAACAATATTGTATTATTTGCCTAATGCTAATGCTTTCTCCTTGTTCAAGCTAGTAAATGATAGCCTAGTTTTCTATTTGTTGACAGGTGGATTCACTCTCTCTGGTATAATCTCTTGCTTCTATCATACAGTCAAATTAAAGGAAATTATATTTGCTAGAACTATGCTAAGGTAACTTTTATGCATATTGTTTGTATCAATGTAGTTCCTTCATTTTGTCATTTCTCTATGCATATGCGCATTGTAAGTCATATAATTTTACAACTTAAAGTTTCGATGGGATTCGGGTTCACATCGTTTTAAACATAAGTGATGCATATCTTTTGTTTCTATATGTTACTTACTGAGTTTGGATCGGCAGTAGAGTCCTACCAAAATAAACATCCACGACGTACTCTAGCTTAATCTAGCCAACAGCATTGATGCAATACAGAGGGCTGCGGCCTGCGGGGGCGTTCGAAATCGAGAAGAACAAGATTCGCTGTCCCACGCTGACGACAGTGTGATCAAAGAATGATTTTTTTCAGGATAGAAGCGCATGCAGGGATGGCCGTATGAACGGCACAGCCGCCCAGCCGCCGGCGCCATTATTCGCCACTTGGATGGAGCATGCTGATGCCGCATGCTGCCGGAATGGCGCCGTGGCATTCCAGCCGGCCGATCTGCTATCTGCATGCGGATTTGGCTTAATAAAGTCGTCTATACCTCATCATATCAGAAGCACACAGGAGTTTTGCCGATATTTGTATTTGACATGTGCCCGGCCGGGCTGGAGAGTGAAGGTGTTGCCTGCGCGTGCGGCGGTGGATGGGCGTCGCCCTCCATATTCTCCTGGAGCCTGGAGGCTATCACTATACATAATTAAAGAATATGATTAATTATAAGTTTTATGGGTTATTTAAACCATCGCCATAATTCAGAATAGCAATCTGTACTTAAAAAAATCTATGACAAGTTCGTAAATTTTTATAGACACTGTCTAACATGAAGCACTGATAATGCACTCACAGCCTTTAGTATGTCAAAAAAATGGCCAAATTAAATGATTCTCTAAGCCGAACTTTAGCCATTGAACTCAAAAAACACTCTCCAACAGAGTGGCCAACCGATCAGCCAAGCCATCCGGTTGGCCAAATTAGAGCATCTCCAAAAAATTCTCCATATTTGCTTCTCCATTTGTCCATTTAGCCAACTCTTCAAAAAGATTCCTCTCTATATTTGCCGCACACTCCAACAGACTCTCTATTTTCAACTCTCTAAAAAAATTACTCTTGACTTTTAAAATTCCAAAATATTTCAAAAGATTTGATTTCTTTTTGAAATCCCAATTTCTAACCTTAGGAAATCCCGAAGTTATAAATTTTCAAATTATTTCAAATTATTTTTCTCTTCTTTTTGAAAGATTTAATTTATTTTTAAAATCTTAAATTCTAGTTTTTTAAATCTCAAAATATTTTTAAATATTTGACTTAATTTTGAAATCCCCAATTACAAAATTACAAAATTTCCATATTTAATTTTTTTGCAAAAATATATTTTTTCTTTTTTTCTTTTTTTTTCTCCTTTATTTCTCTTTCCTCCACTTTTTTTATTTTCTTTGTTTGTTTTCCTGCTGCTGCTCGTGCGAGGGGAGGCAGGCGCACAGCGCCTTTGGGGAGGCAGGGGCGCAGCGCAAGTCGGATAGCCCAGTGGAGTGGGCTTGCCAAATTTGGCCAGCTAGAGAAGGAATTTGGCTAGTCAAATGACTTAGCTATTTAGTTGGAGAGTTTTTTGAAATCTATTTTTTAGTATAACTTGCCAAAATTTAACTTGGAGAGTGGTTTGGAGAGTCTTTTGGAGATGCTCTTAGAGCATCTCCAAAAGCCTCTCTATTTATGGCTCTCTATTTGTCTATTTAGCTAACTCTCCAAAAAGATTTCTCTCCAAATCTACTATACACTCCAACAGACTCTCTATTTTCAACTCTCTAAAAATATTACTCTTCTTTTTAAAATTCCAAAATATTTTAAAAAAAATTGATTTCTATTTGAAATCCCAATGTCTAAACTTATAAATACCCAAAATATAAAGTTTTAAAATTTTAGAAAATTTTAAAAATATATTTTCTCTTTTTTATTTTTATTTTTATTTCTCTTCTTTTTATTTTATTTCTCTTCATTTTCATTTTCCTTTCTCTCTCTTATTTTCCTTTTTATTTCGTTTTGCTCTTATCCTGCGCGTGTGCTGGGACAATGTAGTGGCTGGCATGTGGGGCAGCAGGTACTGTAGCAGCGTGGGGCCCACAGATGGCAAGCCAACTTGGCTGGCCAAATTTGGCCAGCGAGAAGAGCAGTTTGGCCAGCCAAATAGCTTAGCCATTCATATAGCTAGTCTTTTGGAGCTTCTATTTTTGCTAGAATGGCTAAATTTTAACTTAGAGAGCCATATAGCCATTCTTTTGGAGATGCTCTTAGGATCTTCACCGGCCATAGTTGGCTATCCAGTTTGGATGGCTAAACAGTGTGGACCGCACCTAACAGTGTCGTCCGCAATACCACATCACGTTGAAGGAAAAAAGCACTGCGCTACGCACGAAAGAAAGAAAAAGGAAAAGAGAAAGAAAGAAGAAATGATGAAGAAAAAAGAAAGAATAATATAAATAAAAAGAAGATATTTTTCAATTTATAAAATTTGAAAACTTTATAATTTAGGTATTTTTAAATTCTAAGATTAGAAATTGGGATTTCAAATAGAAATCAAACCTTTTAAAATATTTGGGATTTTAAAAGAAAGAATAAATTTTTTTAGAGCGTTGAAAATAGAGAGTCTGTTAGAGTTGGAAATAGATATGGAGAGCATTGTTGTCACGGCGTCGCCTAGGCGACGCCTAGGCGCCGACTAGGCGTCCAGGCGGTCACCGCCGGACGCCTGGCTGAAACGCCTCGCCTGGGTGAGTTAGGCGCCCGCCTGGAGATTCTAGGCGTCGCCCATGGCGCCTAGGCGGTCGCCAGGAGACTCTGGGCGGGCGCCTAGGGTCCGTGAGTCTATTTTCTAAGCCCGCGTGCCCAGGCCCTTTCGGCTTTCGGTTCCTCTTCCCTTGCGCCGCCGCTTCCCTTGCGCCGCCGCCTCACGCCTCAGTCCCTTGCGCTGCCGCCCACCGGCTGCCGGATCTGCTCCTGTGCCTTGCGCCGCCGGCCGCCGGATCTCCGGTTCGTTTGCGCCGCCGGCCGCCAGATCTCCGCAGTTGCGCTGCTTCCCCTTGCGCAGTTGCGCCGCCCGGCCACCGGCCGCCCGGCCGCCTCCCCTGTGCTCCCTCCCCTGCTTCCCCCTCCCCTGTGCTCCCTCACCGCAGCAAGCAGGGAAGGCAGCAGTGTAGCAGGCAGCAACAGAGATTCAAAGAAGGCAGCAACAAAGAAGGCAGCAAGGCAAGCAGTAGTGTAGCAGGCAGCAAGCCAGCAACAGAGAAGGCACTAGGCAGCAACAGAGAATATGAACTATGGAGTATGCCTAGGCGAATTTAATTGTGCTATGAAGTATGAACTATGTGTGGTTGTGTGCTGAATTTAATTGATCGCCTAGGCGACGCCTAGGCACCCGCCTAGGCGCCTAGGCGTCCAGTCGCCCCCTGGCGACTGGTTTCGCCGGGGCGCCGTGACAACCATGATGGAGAGTTGACTAAATGGACAAATGAAAAACCAAAAATGGAGAAGTTTTGGAGATGCTCTTATAAAATGTAGCTACCCGGAGCATTTAAAATTTGTCTTTAAGTATATCTATTTCTCCGTCCATCCGTTTATTTAAACCAATTACAATCATCTCTTGTTTAATATCTCCACCTACTTTCACATTTCTTAATCCTTTCAAAAAAAAAGTCTAAAGGTAGCTCGGAATCTAGGGAGTATACAGAGTACTCCCTCCGGTACACAAAAATAAGTCGTTTTAAGGCTTCTATCAAGAGGTTGCTAAAACAAGTCGTTTTGCATTTTATTGTGCATTTTAGACAACTATACCCCTCAAGTAGTACTTCTTTTTTCTTGTTTTTTGTGCTATGTTTACTCTTACATTATATTTAATAGGAGCAAACATCAAAAGTATACACTAATTAATTGCTCCTTGGTATGTGAAATTATATCCAAAACGACTTGTTTTTGTGTACCGGAGGGAGTATGTGCTAATATTACGTGATCAGTTAAAATCAGTGATGACTCGGGGGCATTTTTTGCTAACTCTAGTATGATCAACGGTTGGCATTACCAAAAAGTTCCTGCACATTGGATTATTTCAGAGGGCAACGTAACTGAGGCGTCAGTCTGAAATTTTCATGCATGCCATCGACTTCAGCAATGAAGAATCTCCTATATTTATGATGGGATTTTTGAGTGATTCATGTCAGTTACCACAGAAACAAGAGGATAGCGACATGTTATCTCAGGTAAAACATTTACACCTCTGAACTTGCCACTACAAATTTCTCCAGTAAGTCGAATCTTCTTCAGGTGTGCCAAAAATGCACCCAGCAAAAAATGGGAATCTTCAGGTCAGCATCTACACTAACATCAGTGGATTCTATATGCATGTATATTTGCTGTTTAGGCATAGCTTGGCATTGATGCGCTATGCTAGACTGGCCGATGTAACAAAGCAGCTGGTAGATCGGCAGCTGTGTACATTCTTTTGGGGAAGAAAAAGACTCCTCAACCTTGATTATTCGAGATGGGAGCCAGCTGAATTCTCTGGAGTTGGCAGCTTGATCATGCGTCCTGATGCCTTCTGCTTGGTCATGCACAAGTAGAGGCGTAAAAAAATTCAAAACTGCTGCAATATGAGCAACATGTATGTCAGCAGCTCCGGTAGCTCTCGAGTCTCGGTGTGTTTTCAGATGTCCACCTTTTCTTCTTGGAACGCTTTGTACACAAAATCTTTAAAGCGTCTGGAATACTGCTTTGGATCTACCGCTGAAATAGATGTTGGGTCATACTGAAAAGACTTGTATGCATGCTCAAGCTTCTTGCTGATATCATAGTCTTGAAGGATGTCTATAATCCCAAAATATAATATAACATCATAGAATTCCCCAGTAGGCTCTCCGATGATCAGAGACTCACAGTCGCCCTTTCGTACTGTTAACTCCGCTCTTGTTGGCATGTTTGACCCAAGTTTTATCTTCGAAAACCTGTCAACCCAAATTTCAATGTTAGAACTTGAAGACATCGAGACAGCCAAATTATTTCTTATCCGATATAAATGCAAGGAAAAAGGGAGGTAAAATGGTGGTGGTAATGAATGCTGGCCTGTTAGTTTGCTATATTCATCTAGGGCTGTAGAGGACAAGTTATGCCAACCAGCCAACCTGTTTCAAACCAGCTGAAGGCAAGTCATGCAGCAAGTGATATGCGGTCGGCAAAGAAATCCTAAGCCAACTGATTTTGCATTGCATGAGTTGCTTGGTAAAACCAGGATTGAACTGCCTTCTTTCTATCCTCATGTGAGTGAGTGCTTATCTAGTCCTACCTACTGTTACTCTGTTAAAGTGCATATATTGTTAGATCCAACTAATAAATCAAATAAATAACTTCCTGTGTCCAAACAAATGTGATCTTCATGTAACTTTTAGTTCAGTGGTCTCTGTGGAGACCTACCAGGCAATTGGGAAGTTATAATAAGGCACAGGTAGCTTCTTTTATCAAAAAAAAAAGGCACATGTGACTAGGTGAGCCAAAGGCTACATATGGTGATTTATATTGAGTTGTCCTAGGATCCCATTGCTATTCTTCCCCTCTTTTCCTATCTTCTTTATCTCCACTCTACTCCCAAATCATGAAGCACATTGAACATAATGTTAGAAACCAATGCAAACATCAAGGAAGAATGGACATCTCAGTACGGAAAATTATAATAGCATGGGCATGCATGACAAGTATTGAGAACAAGAGCAAGAGGAATCAGTATCTTATTTTACCTGTTCGGATCAGTATCTCCTCTAGACAGGTGAGGTGATGATGCTCGGCTACTATCACTATCAAAGGAACCTTCAACCCATGCACTTTGTAAGGTATACAGCAACCACGTCAAAAACTTAAATTGTTTTCATTTTTCATCTTACCTTCACTTGCTAGTATATTTCTTTTATCTCTGAAATGTACGCCCACCAAGAGACTGTAATCCATGATGTTTTCCTGCTCAAGAAACTCGCAGTCCTTGTCGACTTGTCTGCTTCAACACATTTAGCTTATACATTTAACACAGCAAGTAAAAATGTGATGATCACTCACTCACACTAGCCTCACTCACCTTAGGAACTCTTGGTGCCAGTGTTTTTGTAACCGAAAGATAAAGTTAAGATCTAGGTCTTTCAAAGTAGTGTACTCATCAATTTCTGTTTGTGGCTTGTCAGTTGTACGTCCAAGGGATGAACCTTTCAGATCAAAACGCCTATGAATGGAGTATTCAGAACAGAACAGGTTTCCCATGATGACGAAACGAACCTGGGCAATAGTGTAGAAAACAGATGAGCAGGCATGATATATTGATATGTAGTCTTAGGAAGAATCTACTGGTTAATAAATTAGTGGTAGCAGCGACAAACAAACATATGCTGAGTTCTGACCTTCTTTTGGTTAGCTCCAGCTAACTTTACACAATGCAGACCAAAAAACTTGGTGACTAAAGTGTTCTCGAATGACCGCACATGATTGTAGTAAGCTCGAATCATCTTAAGAAATATCTACATGATAACAAATGCTTCGTGCATTCAGTACAGAAGCATCGATTGTCATTGAAATTCAGAAAGCATTTGGACAAATGAGAACCACATGACACAAACCTTTACTTCAGACTTCTTCATTGTCTTTATCATGTACTGATCATTGCTTGTAAGATAAAAGAAGCTTCCGCTCTTGCCAGGGGATGACAGCTCCCGGAGAGCCTGGTCACCACAAAGGGATAACATATAGTCTGCTGCATCGACCTTGAACAACTTGCGCAGCGTCCTGCATTTCAGTTCAGGACAGATTGTATGTTTAACTGTTGATGAGTATGCATCAGCTAAATGCAGCCATAACACACAGATAAGTCACTGGAACGATGGCCAACCGAAACACTTGCGGGCAGTAATCCTTCCATTTGAAATCACAGGAACTGTGAGGAGGGGTATATTTTGAGCCTTCTGGAGGGAACCTTGTCCATACTTTCTCCTTTGGGTCAAAAGCCGATGACTTCAGATCAAGCGTGATAGGGCCTTGCTTTCCTACTGCATGTCTATTGCGCGGAAAAAATATTATTGCACAGGTAAATTCATTTCTAAACATCGCAAATAGATGCATTCAAGAATAATAAGTTATATATCTACTTAAGGGGGAAAATATGCAAGTATGACTTCACTCCATATGACTTGATGGCAACCATTCAACAACTGTTAAATCGCTGTTGAAAAATTAACAACAAAAGATTGAATATCTTGTGGCATTATGATCACTGCCCTTATCTGAATTCTGAAATGCCATAAAGCATGGCCTCCAGCATAAGTTGTCCAACCGAAAAAACATTTGGCTTATACCAGGCTAGGCCATAAACTTTGGGACTGCGAGCATCTCACATTTCCATCTGCATCCATCCTACCTTAGACTTCAGGTAGGATCGTTACAACATAAGCAGAGAGGTGGATTTAGATAATAAGAATCCTCTCTTCTTTGTCGTCAAATTCCAATTGAATTTGTTTTGAATTTTCCGGCATGTCGCTTCCTATACGTTCAAACAATTGTTTTCAAAAAATTCCACGAGCATAGCAGGAGGGAGGGGGGTAAAACCATTTAACTCGTCATTGAAAAAGTCGAAAACTTTTTCACCGACCTAAGAAAAAATGCAAATTTGTCTCCACGGTCGACTGGTAATGCCATCGCATTAGACGGAAATGCGCAATCAGCATGCAGTTTGATTAGAAATCCTTGCAACAGGAAGAAATTTGGGTGTTGAGCTCCGGGATCATTCAAGAAACGCACCTGATTCCGAGCTGGAGGTTGAGCATAAGCTCGTAGTTCTTGTGGCCCTTGGCGATGGTCTCGCCCTGCCGCCGCGGCCCGCGCGACCTGCCGCCGGCGTGCGGCCCCGTCGCGGGAGACGGCGGCGGCAGCCCCCTCCCCTCGCCGGCGTCCTCCACCCTCACCGTCGCTGCGGCGCGCGTCGTCCTCCTCCTCCTCCTCCTCCCCCGCACCGGCACCTCCCCCTCCACCGCAATGCCGCACGTGGTGCCCCCATCCAGAGCACCACCACCCCCACAAACTCGGATCTTTTCAAAGTTTCTCTCTCTCTCTCCTCCCACCCGGAAGTTGTGCTCGGCGCGGACGCCGAGCTCGCGCGCCCGCTCGCTGCCCTCCCTCCCAGCCAAGCTGTGCTCTCCGCCACGTGCCGCCTCCACTGCGCCGCACGTCACCTTCTTCCCAACTCTCTAAGCCACACTTCATGCACAGCGAACTCTAAATTCATAGCAAACTCCTCTATAATTTCAGTGTTTCAAAAATGTATCGATAATGCAAAGCTTTCCCTTGAGGACCATGTGTGTACAACCGTCGGCTGTCTGAAAATGCAGAAAAATATTAACAAATATTGTAGTATGTGTTTTTATAAGTTAAAAAAATGGATGAATTTTTAGTGTATTTCAACATTATTGCAACGATTTATATGTATCTATCTATATCTATATCTTTACATCTATATCTCTATCTCTATCTATCTGTTTATCTATATGTATATGTATCTGTATATCTCTACATCTCCACATTTATCTATGGATTGATATTTTGAGGTTAGAAAACTTGTCCGATAAAATTAGGTTAGTAAGAGAATAATAAGATCGACGAGCCAGCTGCATGTCCTCTTGTTTAGTGTTAATTAATCTGAAACTTTATCTTTTTAAGATACAAATAAAATATGTATATATATATTATACATAGATTAATAGGTATATTATATATATGCATACAACACCTTAAGAGCGGAAGGGGCCGTGACGTCGAGTTGTCAGTAGGGTCCTTCAAAGCAATGAGCCAGCCTAGGAATAACCTTAGTTTTATAGAAAATACCACCTCGGTGTAATAATAGACATGCATTATCTTTGGTATATTGTATTGTATTACGGTAGAAGAAAGATTATAATGGTTGGATCTGCCAAGGAAAAATATCGGACGAGGATTCTCAACGTGTTTCAGAGCATTGCATCGAATCAATTACTGTAATATCTTACTATGCAACTACAGATCAAAAGATTATAATTTTATTTCTAAACATAAGCACCTAATTTCAAGTATTAGGCGTCTCGTCAACCACCGTCTTTTTTCTCACGAGCTTTCTAATCTTTTAATTAGAATAACCCGTATTACAATATGTTAGGATCCTAGAATATTTGAAGTTGTTAGTAATTTTAGTCCAACCTCGTTCATATAAAAAGTTATAAACAACTTATAAAAGAGAATAATCATCTTTCCTTAACTGGATTTTGGAATGTGAGAAGTTTCTGAGTTTCTCCACTTGTAAAAATACGTCGTATGTGCATGAATACCGAACATGAATTGAAATCGAGTAGCTAAGGCCTATGACTCTAACACAATACGCATATACGAAGCCGACTATAGGGGGCAGTCGATCCCTTTCGTACCGTCGGATTTTCGATCCAATAAGTATCAAAAGGGGTTCAGAGGTGACACATATACGAAATCGACTGTAAGAGACAATCTATCCTCTTCATCAGATTTTCGATCCAATGGATGTGGTAGGGGTTTAGAAGGGGTGATTCGGTGAACCCCACCTCCGTAGCGGAGAACTACGTGAGAGGAGCCGTTCACCATATATGGTGGTGTGCAGTTTTTTTAGCAACGATCTGCTTTCTTGATTATTGCCGTCTCGTGCCGATGGCAGAAGCCATGACTCAACCACCGTGCACCAACACCGCGCGTTGCCATCCGCCGCTCACGCACAACACACCCGGCCCGGCGCCGGCGCCGGCGCGTACAAATCCACAGCCCCCGCGAACTTGGCGCGCCACCACGCCCCGGCCGGCCGGTCCTTAGCCTACGCATTGACGACGACGCGAGCTAGCGCACCGCACCCGCGAACGACACGCACGGCCGATGGCGTCACCCGCCGCGGCCGCCGTGAGGGCGGGAGCCATCTGCGCGGCGGTGCTGCTGCTGCTGCCGCTGCCGCTGCCTCCGGCAGCTGACGTCTTCATCGGGCCGCGGCCGGTGGCGGCGCAGCCGCCCCAGCCGCAGGAGGTCGCCGCGGCGATGATCGATATTGCAAGCGGCGGCGGCGGAGGAGGTAGCGACAACGGCACTACTCGCGCTAGAGGTAGCGGCGGGAGCAGGAAGGTGGCGAGCGGCATCGACTGCCAGATCTGCGAGGCGACATGCCGGGTGAAGTGCCTCGTGAACAGTCTCTTCCAGTGGGGCGGCTGCTACCAGCGCTGCAAGGCCGACACCTGCAACGACTGGTGCAGCAGGTAGCCGCCCCGTCGGATCGTCTCTGCGAAGGCCGTCCCAAAAATTCAAAAATGCAAAAATTCAAAAAATTTAGGGGCATATGTTAAACTCTAAACAAAAATGAGATAAGATTCGATAGAGTATTTCACGTACGGTCATGGTATAGATTTGATAGTTTCGTGTGACTAAATAACTCGACCTACGCTACAAATCTCAAGTAAATCAAAATATATCTAAAAAGTATATTTCTATTTAACTTAAATCCTTCAATGTGAAAGTGATGTAAGCAACTTGACATCGGATCTCATAAGAACTTCGACGTTGAATATACTAAGTAAAAGTAGTATTGAAATAGGGAACCTTCTAAAAAATACTCTATCGCATCTCGATATATGACTTTCAATTAAAACTAAATCTAAACATAAAACATAGTTCTTATATATATATATATATATATATATATATATATTTGAAACGACAAAATTGATTGGAATGATGTCCTTTTCCAAAAAGGAGAAAAGTTAATTAGTGGTGTACTTAGAGCATTGAAATCAGAGGTGAAAAGAAGTATCTACTCCCTCGTGTAAAGTAAATTAAATTGTTTTAAACTTATGTCAATAGTTATTTAAAATAATTTGTTTGATATTTTGCTATGTGTTTTGAACTCGTCTATACCTTTATACCTTTCTTATGATGACTACCTACTCCTTTTCGTCTTCATGCGGTCTCTACTCCCAAACCAAATAAGAAAAATACGTATTAATTATTCACTGTTAGTATCTAAAATATCGTCAAGAACAGACGGAGGGGATTCCCCGTACTCCTACGTGATAACTCTATTTAGTTAGCGATTATCGGTAGCATTAAGGCCCTGTCGTCTGAGGAGCTGATTCTCAGAATCAGTTAGTTCGAGTATCTAGCTGACTGGTTAGAGTAGCTAGCTGTTGGGTGGGTGAGTTTTATTCAGTGACATAGTGGGTAAATAAAAATATACAGAATCTAGAGAAGTTAGGGATTAACCATCTTATCAGCTACTAGGCTTGAAGAGACTAACTGTTTCTGCAAATTTTGAAAATCTAGCTACCCGAGATGCTGTTTTGGGGGGATTACTAGAAGTATCTAGCCAGCCAGAAGCTCCCCCAAACAGGGCCTAAGTCATCAACCACTTGTAGTCAATTAATTAACGAAAGTACAAATCCCTAGAAGACCATAGAAGACGGGTGAGACGTATAAATGGCCATATGGACCGCCTGACCCGAGTACGGGGTGACCCAATTAGATTCGTACTCGCACGGTATGAATATACCTAAAATCAGGTCGGGATGAGCCAAAAGCCTGTTGGCCTAAATTGATTATGCTGACACGTGTAAAAATGAGTAAATATCTGGATTCTGCTGGAGCCACACACGATGTCTATGTGTTTTGGTTGAATGAAAATAACCATTAGGTTACAATTCAATTGTGATCACGATCCGATGCTTCATGTCGGGCTAGCCCGACCCAATGTAAGATGAGCTGTGTAAGACCTAAACTAATCAAAATCTTCGTACCTCGTGCTGGCCCACATGACCCGGCCCAATAACCCGGCCCGTATGGCCATCTACGGTGAGGAGTGGGCCCAATCAAACGCCACGAGGAAACAAAAAAAGCTAGGCAATTCTCACGGGACCAAAACCACCGGACCAGAGCTGCAAAACAAAACGCTTAAACGCGAGAGAGAGAGAGAGAGAGAGAGAGAGAGGGAGAAAGGCTTTCATTCGAATTCTCTCTCTTCACGGCTTCTTCCTCCCCTCGCCAGGACGCCACCTCCTCGGCCGCCCGCCGCACCGAGGCGAGCGAGATCGGACTCATCGGGGAGCCGCCGTGTCCGGCCTACGTTCCGGTCCCGTCTCCTCCTCCTTCGTCGCAGCCCCCGAGGTAGGCGGCCGAGCTCCAGCTCTTGAGGGTGGACTAAAGGTTGGTTTTTTTTTTTTTTTTTTTTTTTTTTGGGGGGGGGGGGGGGGGGGTTTCCCGAGATGTCGGTCGAGTCCACGGCTCGGCTCCGTCAGAGTCGGTTCGTCCGTTCAAATGCAGCCGGGCGGGCGGAGGAGTATGTGTTTTGGCCTTTTGGCCGAAGCTTTGTTACGGTTGTCTCTCGATCTGTTGCGGCTTAGTGACGTGGAGATGCTTTTCTCTCGTTGCTAAATCAAACATCCGGTCTCACACTCTCACTCCAGTGAATGCATTTCGATCGATTAAGTTTTGAGCTTTGGTTGGTTGAACCGTGGGGTTTCCTTTTTTTGGTTGATTCTTGGCATTTCTTAGTCCCCCAAGCAGCCAAGCTCGAGATGGTGTGCCTAATAGTGATGTGGTTACAGTATCTATTTGCCGTTGTGGTGATATTCATTTTTTTCATACGATTCTGTGAACTCACTGACTTAGCTGATGAATTGTTGATCTGAGGAGTATAAATGGTTGTAAGATTGTGCTCACACGTTTCACAGTTCAGTATGAAAATTTTGGCTGTAATATTGTTTTGTTAATCATTAATCGGCAAGTTCTGCTGATTGAGCTAAATAGAAGATGTTTTTATCAGTAAGGTATTGTAAACAGTACACACAGGCATTAGGGTTTATCTGCAAGAATTAAAATGTTAGATTTTCAATTTTTAATAAAGGCTTCCTTTTTCTTCCTCAAAAGTCATGGATCTAATAAAACTATAAAAGAAAAGGAAAACGTTAATTTGACATAAGTGCACTCGAATTACAAGGCCACGAAAGAAAAAAAATCAATCCAAACACTAAATTTTATCCCAAAATGTACACTTACTTATTAAAGATATGGAGAATTTTCTTAATACAAAGGGTAGCCAAAACATCGCAAGAACTATTGACATCCATGATATATCTGTTGCACATGGCTGATACGCAGTATGAAGACCTGGCTGGTCAAGTTGTGGTGCTCATGTGAGGCCCTAGCCATGTGCTTTCATGATTTCTGCTCCATTATGGCCTATTGGCCTTATCTTCTTAAAGCCTTTGAACAGTGTCCAATCATATTATGAGACTGTTTGAGAACTGTGCAATTGCCCTTGTACTTACTTGATAGATGGTTTGATGAGGCAAGGTTTCTGTTAATAATAGTGTTAATAGGGTGTGCCGAATTGGTTTTTGGAAAGAAAGTACTGAAGCATGGAAATTTCGTTTATTTTAACCTGTCATAACACAGTAGTTCTGTGAATCTGTTCCATAGCAGGACCCCTACGATCTGTATGGCCTCGTCTACTTATGTTGATTCAAGCATTGATGTAATTGATCCTCCAAAGACTGAGGTGCTGGATGTTACTGAACTTGATGGTGATCATGTTCAGCATTCACCAAAACCAAATGTGGTAGTTTCGAGCAGCGTACGTGAACTGCTGGAATGTCCGGTCTGCTTGAGTGCAATGTATCCTCCTATTCATCAGGTGCACATATAAACCATTTATTACATTTTTTGTACTTACAAAGGTTATTTCATATTTTAAACTGTCCTTGTTCAAATCTAATCAATTGGGTAATAAATCATAGATTTGTTTAAATTTGCTTTTACTATCTTGATTCTTGAATTGTTATTGTTGCTTTCTCAGTGCAAAACGGTCATTCTGAGCTGCTTTTGAGACATATGCTATGCATTACTGAATTGCTATCTCCATATGCTTAAGCACCAGTAAATAAGCTATCCAAATATCTGTACAATATGCACATCCTTACTACATTGTAATGCCAACTTATTTTGCTCATGCAGTGCTCAAATGGTCATACATTGTGCTCTGGATGCAAACCAAGGGTTCACAACCGCTGTCCAACTTGTAGGCATGAACTGGGTAATATAAGGTGTCTTGCTCTTGAGAAGGTGGCTGCATCTCTTGAACTTCCATGCAAGTACCAGAACATTGGATGCTTAGGCATTTATCCTTACTACTGCAAGATGAAGCATGAATCACAATGCCAATATAGGCCTTATAGTTGTCCATATGCTGGATCTGAGTGCACAGTTGCTGGTGACATTCCATACTTAGTAAATCACTTGAAAGATGATCACAAGGTTGACATGCACAATGGATGCACCTTCAATCATCGTTACGTCAAGTCCAATCCTCATGAAGTTGAGAATGCCACCTGGATGCTTACAGTATGTCTCGCCAACTTCCACATGTTAATTAGTAATTTATATCATTCATTTTATTACTGATGTTTGTATTTCTCAATGGAGTTTCATGGACCTTTCTGTAGACAAACATCGATTCACTTGTCAAATATGGTTGCAGTTTGTACTTTTCATGTCAACTAAAGATGTTGATCGTGTTGCATAGTTGTTGGTATAAAATAATTTCACCTATGAAGAAACTATGCATGTGAAGATTCATTTGCATTAATTTCCAAGAAACAGTTTGTCTGCGTTGCAGCATGATAAATTGATAATTATCTTTTTCTCGCTGCTTTCTAAGTGCAATAGAAATTATGATCTTTACTTTGTTCTTTTCCATTGAATCAAATGAACTAACTATAATGCCTCCATCTAGGTTTTCAGCTGCTTTGGCCAGTACTTCTGCCTACATTTCGAAGCATTTCAGTTGGGTGTGGCGCCCGTGTACATCGCCTTCCTGAGGTTCATGGGAGATGACTTGGAAGCAAAGAACTACAGCTACAGCCTGGAGGTAGGAGGCACCGGCCGCAAGATGATCTGGCAAGGGGTGCCCCGGAGCATCAGAGACAGCCATCGGAAGGTCCGGGACAGCTATGATGGCCTTATCATCCAGCGGAACATGGCCTTGTTCTTCTCCGGCGGAGAAAGGAAAGAGCTCAAATTGAGGGTCACTGGGAGAATTTGGAAGGAGCAGTGAAAAATGTAAAATGATCAGCAAATTCATTTTTTTCCATCACTTTGGGAGAACTATAGCCATCCATAGGCAGTGACTCTAAAGCTGAAGATTTGTAATATTATTAGCTTGTTTTAGCTACTGTCTTCTGATAGATTGCCACCTGTGTAGGGTTTGAATGTCAGTCATGCAGACCAGGGTGGGTACTGTTGTAGGATTCATGGCAAACTTCTCTTTGCCTTGAACTTCTTGAGAGTTGCCATTCTGTGGTATAGGGGGGAATCTAATGGCAACTCATGAGATGTAAAGGATGCAGCTTCCGGCTGTATTAAGATCTTTCATTCGTTCATCATGTTTCTCAACTCTGCAAGTTTTTACTAAGCATCAGAACAAGCTGTACCCCTGAAATACTTGAATTTGGATGTTGGAGAGCTTATTCCAGTAAAGTTTCTACCTGATATCCAAGATTTTAATTGGAGGCGTTAAAGCCTTGAGCACTCGTCAGGTCATTTTAATGTTTATAAAAATCGGCATTACTGAAATTTTGCTTTACTGATATTTTAATTAAGTTTAGGTTGATAAATAGTTTTCTCACGAAATAGCCAGCGGTACATTGCTACATTTAGGCCTATTTGGAACACATTTTTTTTGTAGTTTTGGAAGCAATATTATAGTATTAAGCAATACTACAGTATTATATACTGAAAGATGTTTGACAACTTCATCTGAATTCTCTGTAAAGTAAATTGCAGTATTAGAAATATTGTACTCAATTTATAGTATTGAAAACTTTGGTACAAAACAAAGTTTTCCTTTGTAAAGAGACACACGTCGCTTACCCCAATCTCCAGCGCCGTCCGTTTTGGAGAATGATAGGCAACATGTGTTCTTTCTATTCTGATTTGTTGATATTGGATCATGTCTTTTAATTTATGAAAACTGGATTGTAATATTTTGAATCAAACATGATGCCAAAAAATACTTTTGCTTCCAAACACATTTATATATCTAATACTGTGGTATTCAAAAACTGTGATATTAAAAACTATAGTATTATCATGAATGTAATGCGGCTGCAGTCGGCGGCTTGCGGTGGTGGCGGAGCACAGGCCGTGCAGCCGCAGGAGCAGCGGACGACGGGGGCGGCCGAGGCGTCATCCAATCTGGTTCTCGTCGTCGACGGGACCGGCGGCGTAGGTAATGACATCGACATCTCCGCTCTCCCGTTGTAATGTTAGATTTATCCACTTCAAATTCCGTAGCAGATGTCAAGCTCATTTTGCTGGTTGTTCAAGAGTACACATACATCTACTCTGCATTCTATGCCAGTCTGATAAACATCTGCTTTGTAGTCAGGGCCGGCCCTGAGGCAGTGCGGGCGGTGCGACCGCATCGGGCCTCCAAAAGTAGGGGGCCTCCAAAATTTAGTATGCTAATAAGCCTTACAAGTATTAATAAAGTCCAGTTACAAATTAGTCATAAGTCACGAACAGTGGGTCTTTTAGAAGAAATTGTTTTAAATAATCTAGAGATATTTCTCCTTTGTATTTAAACTTATTAGTGTGAGATTTGTTAATGGCACTAAATTTTTCAATATTATTTTGTAACGGGGGCCTCCATTTTTTGTTCCACACCATGCCACAGAAATATCAGGACCGGCCCTGTTTGTAGTTGTCTAGGTATTGATCATGCAGTGCAGATCCTTGCAGGGTAGCTGGTGGTGGCATCTTTGCTGAACAGTAACCAATGTTTACAAATCGCCTAATCAAACCTAGTTGCTATGGTACCGACTAGAAAACTAATCGTGATTAGTCGATTTTGGTCGTTCTATTTAATTATTCCATATATTTTAGGAAATTTACATAATATATATATACACTATATAGTATATGACAATAAATATCCAGATATAGGCTAAATTTCCAGCCATTACTTATTAGCCCAAAAATAAAATTGAAAAGCCCAGGCCATTAACTAAACCCTAGCTTCACTCCTCACATCTCCCCTCTCCCTCACAGCCGCCACAACCCTAGCTCCTCACATCTCCCCTCTCCCAAACAACCGCCACAGATCTTCTCCCTCACAGAGCATGCGCGCTGCACATCCCTTGCGCGCCGCAGCTGCCGCCGGCGCCACCTTCTCCTCTTGCTCCCGCTCCCGCTGGCGCCGCCTTCTCCTCTTCCTCCCGTCGGCGCCGCCGGTGGCTCCTCCCACTCCAAGGCACGCCGCCCGCCGGCCTACTCCTCCCGCCGTGGCCCATGCGTCGTCGTCAGCGCCCTCCTCCGGTTGGCCCCTGCCTTCCCCGTCGGTTGCCCTTCTCTCCTGGTCGCCAAAATGTCACTAATCGGCCGATTAGTCGCGACTAGTCGACGACTAGTCGGACGACCAAATTTCTGGTCGCTCTAGTCGGGTCGGAGCACCTAGTCGTAGCCAGGAAAACGACCAAGTCGATTAATCGCGATTAATCGGACGGTTTGTAAACGCTGGCACGAACATTAAGACAAGGTTGTTGCTAAGAGATCCTGCAAAGGCGGTGTCCCTATTTGGCAAGCAAGATGAGAGTGTATTTCAGGTGATCTCACATCCAGATCCAGACAGCTTAAAAGATTCTACTATTTCCTCCATGGTAAATTTTGCTCATATGAATTGTTACTTCATGGAAGCTTTGCACAGCAGACACAAGAAATGCTGCCGATTTGGATCCAGAAATGTTTGAGGTTTCTTTTCTGCCATTTTTTTTTGTTTTTGAAGCTGAAATCGTTGCACCAAGCATTTATGGGCTCTATTTATGCATGATAGAATAAATCAAAACAATTATTTCCTTCGAAGCGCTGGGACGGGGATAACACTTCTGAACGTGTAGGTATGGACTTCCTAAGATTCTTCACTTAACTTTTTTTCTTAAAAAAACAATTGTTTATTTGTTCCATGAACATGCAGAAGTAAAATTGATGAACAATCTTGGGGTGAGGATAAACCTTGGGACCCTAAAACTAGAAGCCTTCTGATCCTGTAGGAGAAACAAAGAATTGAATTGCGCCAGCGGTAGAGTGCTAATAAGCCGTGGCAATATTTCAAGATCTTGGCACATCCAGTTACAGTGTTTAATGTGCACCTTCTATTTATCATGATCACGCACACCACTATTCAAATTCATTCCTGGACCATAGATGTTGGTGATGTGCCTTATAAATTGGAAGAACTTGATCTCTCTATCACACGCAATAAGCTAGCAGCGGCAACTATGTATTCATTCGTGAGGAAATAATGTCTTGTTGCTCTTGCTGAATACACACCATCTTCTGTTTCTAGATTGGGATGGCATTCGAAATCTGGTGAGCGCCATGCCACAGACAATCAAGAGGCAGGTTCTGGTGTCATCCATTGGTGTTACAAGATACAATGAACTACCATGGAGGTATACCACAGAATTTCAGTGAAAAACTTTGGTATTTTACTGTTACTGTTGAACTTCCTTTCATCATACTGGTCTCTAAAGTTTAAAGTTGCAATTTTCGCTAAAATAGACTGAAGAGTTTATATCTTCATTACACTTATGAGTTTATTTTAGCAATGATTTACAGTGACCCAGTGTACTTGCTGTATAAGACTTGCATGGTTGTTCCTTCCAAGTTCCATCTTAGTTCTTAGTTCATTTAGTTTCATGTTTGCTTCCTCAACTTCTATTACCTCAAAATTTTAACCGTCATTCATGCTCTACAATTTTCAGTATTATGAATCTCTTTGGTGTGCTTAAGTACAAGAAGATGGGAGAGGACTTTGTCCGCAATTCAGGCATACCTTTCACCATAATAAGGTGTATATTGTTCACATAAATCATTTTCATGGGCTCATACCAGATATATTCCTTTGACATAATACTTGCTGCATTGCACTTTCAGGGCTGGGAGATTGACTGATGGACCCTACACTTCTTATGACCTTAACACACTCCTTAAAGCTACTGCTGGAGAAAGACTGAGCAGTTGTCATGGGCCAAGGTTACCTTGTCACGGGTAGGAAGTGGGCTAGGCCCAGGCCCTCCATCCCATGAGCAGTACCACGGTACTGTAGCAGATAACTGAGTATTGTAATCAGATTAGATTGGTTTGTTAGTTGTTAGAAGTATTGTAATCAGATTAGAGTTGGATTGGTTTGTTAGTTGTTAGATCCGGGACTCTGTACTATATAAACAGAGCCCGACCGAGGGTTTAGGTCGTCAAGTATTCAGTTTTGCTATTGTCTTCTTGTATCTCTGCCTCTTCGCCGCTTCGCCATGACGGAAAGGTCCAGACCCTCGATCATCTACATCTTTTAAATATAGTTTGAGACGATTAGTACTTACCAATTCTACAAAAATCCCGGCAGGTGGTATACCTCTTTTGTTATTCGTGGATTGTTTTTTTTCTGTTGCCAAAGCTATCTTATTCTTGTAACACGTCATTATCCTATCAGGTGACAAGCTTGTGGGAGAAATAAGCCGACTGGTGGTGGCAGAAGCCTGTATCCAAGATTTGGATATTGAATCCACAGAAGGACAAATATACGAGTTCAACTCAGTGAAGGTTTGCCTTGGAAGTAGTCTTTTGACACATGTTCGTGTTCTCTCTTTTATTTTCCCTTTTGAAACATGACCTTTGGTTACATTACCCCTAAAAGGTTATGTATGATAGGCTTGTCGAGCCTATGAAAAACCTAGCTACTCAAATAAAAATGAAATCTAAGATTAGGTTCCAACTCTAACCTATTCTAATTTGTTTGGGATTGAAATGAAGATGAACCTTTAGTTATATTAAACTAAAATATAGAAAATCTACCTCGGAACCCTGATTGAAATGGTTTGAACATGTCCAACAAAGAACCTAGAGGGGCCGGTGCATGGTAGAATCATGAGACGTGACAATAGTGCGAGGAGAGGTGGAAGAAGGATGGAATTGACTTAGGAGGAGACAATAAAAAGAGACTTAAAACGATGAAATATTCCCCAAAAATTGGCCTTGAATAGAAGTGCATGGAGAGAAGCGCATTTATGTATCTAAAGTTCTAAACTTTGATTAATGGCTTTGTTAGGTTTCGACTCTAGCGTACCCTAACTTACTTGGGATTGAAAAACTATGTTGTTGTTTTATACAAAATCTGCTTTAATTTTATCAACAATTTATACACAGTACGCACTCCAAGATGGGCCTTTCTATACATGCACTGTTCCTTACTTCCCAATTTCTTCTATTTTTTCTTCAAAACCTTTCAATTCCAAGCTAAGTTAAAGTAAATTAGAGTTAAAACCTAATCTCAAGTTTCATCTTAATTTAAGCGGCTAAGTTTTCTATTGGCTCGCCAAGCCTATATATCATAACCTTCTAAAGAAAATGACCATTTCTCCTCTTTTGTCAAGACTTAGGACTTGTTACGTTGAGATAACATAGGCGGAGTTTACTTCCCTATTTATGAATTATTCATCTTTTGACTGAGATGTCAATGATGAACTTGAGGGTGAAGGACCCGTGTGTAACACAGAGAAATGGAAGGAGCTATTCAGAGCTGTTCAATCAAATCAGTGGCATTATGTATCAGCTCACTCTTCCAGTGCCATATTGTAATTTGTACAGTTGTATAGTGTGCTGTAGCTGAATTCCATAGAAACAAGTCATTTGTTTCCATAGCTAGTGTTTCTTTTGTTTCCATAGCTTAATATAATTAGGACATGTGTTTGATTAGATTAAGGCTTGTTATCTTTGGGGTTAAGGAGTCCAAGCAAGAAAGAAGCCAATTACCTCATCTCCTGCTTGCAGAGATTATTCAGCTCACGCACATAACTTCAACTTATGACTTTTTAGTATGAAAATGAGTTTTTTCTTCTATAATTACATAATCTAAAAAAATAATATCTTGATGTAGGAAAATATTACTTTCTATACATTCTTATCAACATTATATTCTCACTAACTAATTCTCAAAATCTTAAAATCTTCAAACATGCCCTGGCTTTGTTTGGTTCGGATTTTTCAACCAGCTTCCTAGCTTGGAAGCTGGAAACTGAACCAAACAATTTTTTTTGTCAAGGTTTTGTAGAATCTGCAAATTCTCATAGTATAAATTTAAAAGCTGGTATAACTTAGATTTCACAGATTCTTAATTCAACTTTGAATGAATATTACCTACCATGTTATTAAAACCTATCAGTTTATGTAAAATTTGAAAAGTAAAATTTTAGTAAAATATATAATTTTAATATAAACGTTACAAAATTTTATGATTAGAATGATTTACATGTAAAATTACACATTAATAATATAACTAAATATCACGAACTATCAAAATATAAATCTGCAATTGTTCCAACTAAACAACTTCTCAGCTTTTCTACAGCTCACATTAGTTTTTCCACAACTCACAACAACTTTTTTGAAATATACAGCTCAATCAAACACACCTTATATTCGATTTTAAAAGTTGAGTGATAAATTATAGTAGAAAAAGTTGATCATATATTTTATTTTAATAAAAATTAAGAATTTATCTTTTGACCTATATGTCATTTATCTCATAAGTCATTGAGACGTGGAAGATAAATTTTTCGTCTAAAAGAAATGTATATTTAAAAATGGTATATGATTAAATCTTGCTGTAATAATATATCTGGATTTTTTTTCAAATAAATATACCTAAACTACACGAGAGAGCGGAAAAGAAACCGCCCGCCCAAACTCGCTCGCCGTCGCCGCCAACGCGTCGCCGAGAGAACACCAGGACCAGGAAGGATGCTGTACATGGTGGGCCTCGGCCTCGGCGACGAGCGCGACATCACCGTGCGGGGGCTCGACGCCGTCCGCCGCTGCGCCAAGGTCTACATGGAGGCCTACACCTCGCTCCTCTCCCTCGGCTTGGACCCCTCCGCGCTCTCCAACCTGGTGCGCCCCCTTCCCCCTCCCTTCCCCGGTGCCGTGCCCACCACCTGTTCGCGCAAATGCCTGCCCTCGCTCAGGCGCCTCCGCCCTGCCGTTTTGCTGCGCAGGAGAAGCTGTACGGGAAGGAGATCACGGTGGCCGACCGCGAGATGGTGGAGGAGCGCGCCGAGCAGGTGCTGCGCGAGGCCGCCGACGCGGACGTCGCCTTCCTCGTCGTCGGCGACCCTTTTGGGTAATGTTTGCTTTCAGAGCCTTTGGGTAATATAAAACATACGTGTTCATGTGCAGGAGCCTCTATGTTTATGTACGTATTGATGAGATTTGCAGGGCAACTACACACACTGATCTGGTTGTTCGCGCCAAGAACATGGGGGTAGAAGTAAAGGTGATCCACAACGCATCCGTCATGAATGCGATTGGAGTTTGTGGACTGCAACTTTACCGCTACGGAGAGACCATCTCTATACCTTTCTTTACCGAGACATGGAGACCAGACAGTTTCTACGAGAAGATTCAGAACAATCGACGGCTGGGACTTCACACACTTTGCTTACTAGGTTCGTGATGCTTGCTTGATCAAGTACTAAATACACAACATTCTTAAGGAAATAGACAGTTGAACTTCATTAGCTAGTGGATGACATCTACTACAGTTAACATTTCTTTACATGCATGGTTTTGGATATTGGTTCTTAATTCTTATATTGGCAAATGTGATCAATGGTCAAAATGTTACCAGATCAAAACTGAGTTATACTTTTGGGTTTTGAACATGTAAGATTGTCTTATATGACAGTGCCCTGGATTGACAGACCAGCTAACCATTATTTCCTGTAATTTACTAATAGAAACAACTGATCTTGAACTGAAAAATAGACTTGTCAAAGGTGGTTTGTACATCTCTTTTTTTTATCAAAAGTAGTCAATAAAAAAGGGACTGTGAATGGGGCTGCAAGTTCCTTCTTTTCAAGATTAATAATTTTGTGCTAATTTCACCTTTTCATATTACTGTGAGTAGACTTGGTTCAGTGTTATCATTATTGAAAATAGACTGGTTGGTTCTTTTATTCAATGCAGATATTCGTGTTAAGGAACCAACTCTCGAGTCCTTATGCAGGTAAGTTCCATAAGTTACTGTATAATCCAAGTAGTATGCAGTGCTGAATTACATTTCTTATGGGAATTAATTGTGTGCTAGAGATACTTCGTTGCTACATGCTTTCTTCCAAGAATAGATTGATATTCTGTGTGATGCAAGCAGATGCTATCAATTGAAATTTTATGTTGCCATTTGGGATATATCTATGTTTTGTCATTATATGTTATTTACCTTTTTCCAGAGGAAAGAAAGTGTATGAACCACCAAGGTTCATGACTGTAAACACTGCAATAAGTCAGCTTTTGGAGGTGGAGGAACTGCGTGGTGGATCTGGTATTTTTGTGGAGCCTCTATACTTCTTTTCCCATGTTAGCTTTCCTTGAAAAACTGCTCTTGGAAAACATGAGTTATATAACAGTTTTCTCAAATGAAAAGGATGGCTTTGCCCTGCAGTGTAACCAGTGGCATACACAAGAGTAAGGCAGCTTGGGCTAGGGGTGAAAATGGATCAGACAATGTCCAACCGATGTAGATGATTTTCAGAAACGGACCATGACCCTTTTCTAGACAGCTTATGGCTAGTTAATGACTTAAAAGACCACAAGTTGTTTAGAATTCAAACCTATTGTCCAAATAAGCTAGAGTTTATTCTTATTCCTGTTGGTGGAAAAAACTCGTGTTTTTGAGATTGAGGCTTCCCAAGCTTATTTACATCTCCACGTCATAGACTACATCACCATAGAACATATACAATGAACCCAGATTATATATATATATATATATATATATATATATATATATATATAATTTGGAGAATTTGATTGATTCTTTTTTAAAAAACTAGATACTTCTTTGCATTAATTTGGGAAGCCTATTTTAAGGGGTTTCTATGTTCCGATAAATATCCATGACCATATTATTTGTTTCGATCCTGCCTTTTGCTTGCCCCTGAGTGTAACTATGTTCTTTTTAGGAAAAACAATGCCCTGTATCATTATATTTTCCTAGATTTTTGTACGGTGCTTTTCAATAGTCTGCTTTTCATAGGCCAATGGGTCATACTGTGAGACTAACACTTAAAGATCACTTGTTTACAGCATATGGCGCAGATTCACTATGCATAGGTGTTGCTCGCCTTGGAAGTGATGATCACAAGATTGTCGCTGGCCCTATGAAAAAACTACTAGATGTTGATTTTGGCCCACCCCTTCACTGCCTCATCATAGTGGGAGAGACGCATCCTGTGGAAGAAGAGATGCTAGAATTCTACATGATCAAGACATGATGAATGGAAATCTTTTTATGTGAGTTTCACTCCTCTTCCAATGAAAATTTCGAAACGTTTATGTTTCTTTCATTACAAAGGAATTTTTATCCTTTTTCTGTGGCTAATGTCTCATCGTCTCCGTTTTGAATCAGGATCTTGTAGCCTGCATCTGCACGCCTGATCCCAAGACGATTTCTTCCCTTGATTCGTCCGCAAGCGATACCGTGACTGATGTTGGTATGTCCTCCAGGAGTAATTTATTGCTCGGGATGCTGATGTGCAAGTTAAACTGGGATCTGCTGTTTTTTTTTGCGTTCTACCAAAGACATGTTCATGTAAAATCACTTTGAGATCAATGTTATATTGTTACTCATCAAAAAGTGGGCAGCAGAATGTTAGCTACGATTGTAAAACTCATGAAAGAATTATGATAGCCCGCACAATTTGTGTTTAAAAACATCCTCTGTACCATGTCACAAATCACCCAAGTTTGCAGATCCATCTTTCCTGTCTCTACCTCAGCTCAATCTGGAACTGGGAAGGCTTTCCAGTCCCAAAGGATCAACAGCCACAAAGAGCATGAGTTTTTCTTTTATCGTTCGGTGCATTAAAGGCATTGCAAGTTGGATCTTGTTCTCATATCATTCGTAAGTTAATGAGACCAAGAAATGGCTTCACTTTTTATCGTCCTAGTAAGTCTATATGTATATGTTATTATCTCCAAGTCATATCATAATTAAAAAGATCATGTTAAGAATAGTAAATTATCAATTTGTCTGTCTTATATGACTCCGGGGCAAAAGAAGAAAAAAATGTCTTGCAACTTTTGTTCACCTGACAGGTGTGTACTGCTCCGTCTGTAGCTGGTGCAGCGCAGCCTCGGAGCCGAAGCTATGGCGGCCCGGCGACCTCCGGGACCTGGACCTCGTCGGCGTCATAGGCCCCTTCACCCGCGGCGACCGCTGCGCCGCCGGCGGCCTGCTGGGCCTCGAGAAGACCATATCGCTGGCGATGGACGGGATGGGCGACATGGAGGGGATCGGCGAGAGCAGGCGGTCGGCGAACGGGAAGCACTGCTCCGAGTACACGTCCGCCGCGCCCCCGGAGCGCTCCTTGGGCGTGCTCATGGACCGGAACTTGGCCTTGGCGGACGCCGTGGACGCCATGTACCCCGGGAACGGCGCCGACGCCGCCCCCGCGTCGTCGTCCCGCGCCGGCGTGCGCCTCCCGGCGCGGGTGAAGGACCTCCTGGCCGAGTAGCCGAGCTGCTTGACGTCGAAGTCGTCCGGCGGGCCGACGCAGGCGAGGCTGTCGGCCCTGGAACGACGAACCACCGTCTGCGGCGGCGGCGGCGGGTGGACGTCGTCGGCGTCCCTGCACGGAGACTGGTGCGCCACGGGGATGTCCTTGTCGAACGGCTGCGATCCGACCCACTCCTCCAGCCAGCTCCACCGCTGGTTGAGCGTCTCCATCTCCTCCCTGCTCATCGGCTGCCTCCTGATACCGATCTTCTCCTGCCAAACACAGTGACGTCAGCAACGTAACCCCATCATCTGTCACTGGCAACTGGGCCCAGACGCGGGCCCTATCTATCAGTGACCGAGTGTGGTAGTTCTTTTTACAACTTTTACATTCTTTATCTTTTTATATAATACTAGTCAGATGTTTGTACTTTGCAACAAAACGTTATTTTGTAATAGGGCTTTTGCGCAAAATTTATGTTTCTGCATGATTATTCAGAAATCTAAGGGTTTTTACACAAAATTCGTACATCCGCGCAAAATACATAAATCAAAGGACCGAAATATAAAAATACATTTTTATTTTCTTTTTCTTCTTTTTTCTTTTTCCTCTTTTTCTTCTTCTTTCTTTTTCTTCCTTTTTTTCTTTTTCTTCATTTTTCTCCGGCACATGCATCATGCATGCGGCGCTGCGCGCGCTGCTTTTTGCATGCGGGGCGCTGCGCACAGAGCGGCTCAGACGGTTTTGCGCGGGAGGCGCATGCACGCGGGAGAACAGTTTTGCGCGGGGAGGCGCGTAGGGGTGGACGGACGGAGCCGCTTTATATTAGTTAAGAAATGGCATCATCTTATAAATAAACAACTTATATTTTTTCAAATAAAAATAAATAAAGCACACCTGAATTATTTAAGTTGATTTTTCTTTCCATTTTCCACGAAGAAGAGAGAAATAAAAATAAAGAAGAAAAATAAAATAAAATTCAGGAAAACCTTAGGCTTTACGGAAAAATCCCGGATTTCCAATTTTCAGGAGCTCCCTAAATTTGTAAAAAAAAATAAGTTGTACTTGCTATTTCCTAAAATAATAAGTATGATTCAAAAAATCTCTACATTATATTTGCTACTTGATTTATTTTTTTAGAAAGTTTGCTATTCTTCTTTCCACACTTGCTATATCTAGCAAGACAACAAAATTTGCTACTCTATTGAATGTTGAGTTTGATTAATTGTTTTTATTTTCTTTACATGTAAATAAATTAATAAAATAGATCTTGGAGTAAATAATAAAATAACAATAATCCTTGATATCGCTAAGAAACAATATTTCGAGAAGTCGCGTGTGACGTCAGGGGGGAAGATGACGTACGTTCTGAAGCGAGGCGTACTGCAGCGCGCGGACCCGCTTGAGGGCCGCCTCCTCTCTGCTCCGGCTCACGGCGCTCATCTCCTCCTTGGACAACGTGCTGCTGTCCCACCCCTTGTTCTGCTGCTGCTCCTGCACCAAACACAACATCCAATTGCATTCTTCAATCTGAACATTCCCAGGCTTCAAAACAAGATTGATGATGCAAGATTGTTGCGAGCAAGTTGAACTCAAGAACATCAACGCTACCTAGTCACTACTCATCGTGTGTGTGTATATATATATATATATTTATCTCTTTCGTAATATTACAACCACATTCAGATTTGTTGTATACCACAAAAAGACATGTTAAATCTGAACTAAAGTTTTGAGGGCCTAGTCAGCTACTCCAGCAGCCGCATCAAGGGTCGGCCACATGCATGGGCATGGGCATGGGCATGTGTGGGTGCATCCTGGCGATGGGACACCGACGTGACTCGCCGGGCCGCGCCCTCCGCCGCCACCTTTCTCGCCCAGACGCCCACATGCCGCGCATGTGCTGATGTGCACAGCAAATCATTCGCACGTTCGCCGATCCCTTCTCCCCTACTACCCCCCTCCGACGCGACGCCAGTGTTATTACTACTTACTTGCACGGCGGCGGCGGCGGCGGCGGCGTAGTACAGCTCCCGGCCTCGCCTGAGCAGGGCGTCCAGGCCGTCGCTCGCCGGCGTGGGGTGGTCGCCGGCGTGGGCGTGGGCGGGCGAGGAGGCCCTGGCGCGCTGCCGCGCCTGGATCTTCATGAGCGACTCGAGGCCACGCAGCGTCGCCGCCGTCTGCCGCCGCACCGCCTGCCCCCGGATCAGCGCCTGCAGCCGCACCAATCCCTTCAGCGCCCGAAGCGCCCTCCTCGCCTGCGTCACACGCACGCACGCAACCACAGCGAGAACAGAAAAGATCTGAACTTTCAGATAGAGCAACGAAAAAAGAGCTATGTTTTGGTCAGAATCTAAGTATTGAATCAAATTGGGTTCAAATCCATTGAAAGTTACAAAATCTGCGGTTTGGAGACAGATTTGATCGCAAACCAAGCATGTTGACCAATTGGTAGAAGTGTTTTTGTTGTGGAGAATCTTTCTTTCACTTACGAGGTATCCGCGGTAAACGGATTGGATCGCAAGGGCGGCCTTTTCGTGGCTGGAGGGCACCGGCGCCGCCGCTGGCGCCAAAGCCGCCGGCTGCCCGGTGAGGCGGACCACCTCGGCGGCCGCGTGCGCGGCGGCGACGGCTGCCTCGGCTGCCGCCGCGGTGGCGAGCGCGACCGCCATCGCGTGCATGCTCTGCTCGTCCTCGACCTGCCTAACCTGCTCCTCCGGCAGCGATAGCGGCGGCGGCGGCGGCAGCGCGAACGACTGCTGCTGCGTCTTGAGCTTCCGCATGAACAGCCACCTCTTGCTCTTCGCCTTCTGAGCAACAACACCTCGCCGTCGTCAGCTCAACTCATCAATGAAAATTCCTGCAAAATGTGGAGAAGATTTGTGCCGAGAATTTAGTGCAAACCTTCTCCTGTTTGGGTCTCTGCTTCGGCTCGGAGACAAAGATCCTCTTGATCCGCTCGAACCAGCCCCTCTTCTTCCTCTCCATCTCGCAGCGCGCGGCTGTAGTGATCAGCTGCAACTCGACAAGTCTCAACCGAGCAACGCCTGAAGCAAGAAACACATCGCCATCACCAGAAATGTAAAGGAGAAAATTTCCAAGAATCGGTAGCTCAAACGTCTCAATCGCAAGATCCAAGGAAATGTTGACGAATGGCGCAGCAGGCAGGACGGCGCTTTGCTGCCAACACAAGTCACACAGCTCGCGCAAATGGAGAAACCAAGAAAACAAAATTCAAAACAGGATCGCTTCATTGGATTCGGTTTCAGGACTGCCGCCGCCGTGTCAGTGATCCCGAGCTCACCAATTTTTAATCATGCATGCAGTGGTTAGCTGTGCGCTTTCCTGTCATCTCGCTAATCCCAGACAAGAAATCGTACCAAAACGCCAACCGGAGTCCCTAGATTTCGACGCGACGAATCAAATTGCGCCGCATCCTTCCAAACTTACTCTGATATAATCCTGAAACGAGAGCACAGTAGAACAAGGGAGGAGGAGGAGAAGAAGAAGAAGAAGAGCGCAGTCGAAACACAGTCAGATGAATCTTTATGAGACCCGGACAAGAACTGAATTACTGAAATCTCCAAGTGCCGGCATGAGAGAGCGAGTACCTCGTAGGAGAACGGCAGTCGCCGCTGTGAGTGATCCAGTGACTCACTCCCTCACTCTCAGCAGCTGCTGCTTGTGGTGGAGGTTGCCGGCCATATGAGAGGAGAGGAACCAAATTGCAGTGGAAAGCGAGCGCGATGCTCAGTTGCAATGCCCACCATCTCAGTCCGAGACGAGAAACCCCCCACATTTTTATACAAGATGGCCGGCGCATTTGCGAAGAGCCCTTGAGATTTGTCAACATGTGAGACGCCCTGCCTGCCATGTTTGCTTCCCTCATGACACTTCACCTTCACGGGAGCTTGATGCCACCGTGTTGAGCTGTTGGTAGTACTGATCGAGAAAAGAGTATGCACTCTTTTCATATTGCATAAAAAACAAAAATTCTCTTTTTTTTCGATTGTATAGAAAATGCACGCTTACGTGTGTAATATTAGTAGACACTAAGATTTAAATCTTGGTAGGTACGATCGAGTCAGCACCTGTATATTCCAAAAACTTATTTCAGAAATACATCCGTAGCACTAAGATACTTATAGTTAATTTATAAGTTGATTTATACCGTCGGTGGTCGATGCATGTTAGGTCATCACAACGGAGGGCATCCTGGATGGACATGAATCTACGATGAACCCTAAAGGGGGCACTTTGCTCAATTGATGGTAAGCAACAGTACCATTTGACCTGTTTTCCACAGCACAAAGTTGCACCTTCAGATCCAATCCAGAATCCACCATGGGTGTGCAAGGGAAAGGCAAGGCAACAATGGCAGCAACCATGTGAGCATTTCATGCTCCTCCACTGAGGAGAATATGAGAGAGTGAGAGACCATGATGCACACAGCCACACTGATGGCCAGGCTATCTATCTGAACTATTTATTATTGAAGTTTCTCAACATTCAGAAAGGAAAAGAGAATGCCTCAGAGATGCCATGCTAGTGATGCCACAATCAATTCCCCTCCCACCAGCTCTGCTGCAGATCTTGGATTACTCAAAGGCAGGAGCTGCAGGAGGATGTAAACAATGGTATTTGCATAATTTGTGCCAGTGTTAGGTGAATAGGTTAATGTCCTGTTGATCTTGCATTTTCTGCAGCTTTGTGTACTGGTAGGCCATTTAGGCTGGTCATATCCACTATACCTTTTTGCAGTTTTGTGATGGGTATGCTGAAACTAAGGGGGTGTTTGGAACCGGAGACTAAATTTTAGCTTGTGTCATATCGGATGTTTGAACATCATTTTGAAGAACTAAACGTGAACTAATTATAAAAATAATTACAGAATCATAGGATAATTCACGAGACAAATTTATTAAGTCTAATTAATCCATAATTAGCAAATGTTTATTATAGCATCACATTGTTAAATCATAATATAATTAAGCTCATTAGATTCGTCTCATGAATAATCCACTGATTATGAATAGGTTTTGTAAATAGTCTACATTTAATACTTCAAAATAGTGTCTAAATATTGGATGTGACAGGGGCTAAAAACACTTGCACTAATCACTCAGTCGGATGGTCCCTACTTTTAACGGTATATTAGTATTATTCCCTCCATTCTAAAATATAGATATTTCTAGGTTCTTTAGCAAAAAAGTGTGAGGTGAAAACAATGTGTTGTTCTTCATCAAATAATGGATAGTTAAGGGTTAGATGGGAAGAAAATTAAATAATGATTACATAATGAACTAGAATTCATAAGAGCATTTGTAGATTCTTACCGGCTGATTCTGGTAATCTAAACTCTCCAAATCAGCTAGACCACAGGTGATTGAATCGACCACCGCATAATGTACCATCAGATCATTAGTCATTACTGTAACCAGATGAATCAGCTGCTTCAGAAGCAAGACAGGCTTTTAGCTTTATTCATTTATCCCTTTCACTGCAGTGGAATGCAATCAGTAAGCTGGTAACTCATTCAATCACTGTACTTTCCAGCTTCCACGTGTTTAAGCAATAGGATATGGCTCAGATCTCAAGAACTGTCATTGCCTCAAATTATGGGATGAAGGGCTGTGAACAGTACCGCCGGTACTGTAGCAGTTAGGTTAAATTCTGTTTAGATTAAGAGTTGGATTAGGTTAAAACTGAGAGTTGGATTAGATCAAGAGTTGGATTAGATCAAGATTTTGGTTGTAGATTAGATCAGCCTTGTGCCTATATAAACAGGGTTGATGCACTAAGGTTATTGTCGAGTATTCAGTTTGGCTTGTGCCTTTCTTGTAATCCTGCCTCCTCATCGTGTCGCCGCAATGGTGCCGTCATGATGGAGAGGTCCAGGGCCTCGACCAACTATCTCTTTTAAATACAGTTCAAGGCGATTAGTCTTTACCAACCGGTGTGTTATCCTTGCCGGTGACAACTTGTATCAGAGCGCTCAGGTTCACCATCCGCTGCGATGAATTCCCAATCTGGCACCGGTTTGGGGAGCACCATCAATGACATACTGAAGGCTATTATGCAACACCTAGATGCCATCGAAGAGAGGTTGCAATCACTGCAACCACTCCAGGCGAAAGTCGTACAATTGGAAGCAGTGGTGATAAAGCGGGCGGACGCGATTGAAGAGAAGCTGCAGCCGACCCAGCCCTTGGAGGAGAGGGTAGCCACGTTGGAGGTGCTCGTCCAGAATCCTGTCCTGCAACATCCTCAGACCACCACTGATCCCGTGGATCCTCCTCCACGCCACCAAGGAGGGAGGCAGCGAAGGCCGCTTCGGTGGCGGTGTGGGCAGCCTCGGCAGGGCCAAGTCAAGCGACAACGGCTCAGTCGGTGATGTCAACAGTGCTACGGAGGCCAACGCTACTTTCCTGACCGCGCAAAGCACACCCTCACGAGCACGGATGGCGGCCTGGCTGACGGTTGGGGGATCAACGTGGGCTGCTTTGGCGGCACCAGTAGCTCAGCTCGAGGACAAGTTGGTTTTCAAGGGGGGAAGAGATGTCATGGCCTCAAATTATGGGATGAAGGGCATGGCCTGCCTGTGAACAGTATCGCCGGTACTGTAGCAGTTAGGTTAAATTCTATTTAGATTAAGAGTTGGATTAAATTAAGAGTTGGATTAGATTAGATTAAAACTGAGAGTTGGATTAGATTAAGAGTTGGATTAGATTAAGATTTTGGTTGTAGATTAGATCAGCCTTTTGCCTATATAAACAGGGCTGATGCATTAGGGTTATTGTCAAGTATTCAGTTTGACTTGTGCCTTTCTTGTATTCCTGCCTCCTTGTCATGTCGCCGCAATGGCGCCGTCACGATGGAGAGGTCCAGGGCCTCGACCAACTATCTCTTTTAAATACAGTTCAAGACGATTAGTCTCTACCAACCGATGTGTTATCCTTGCCGGTGACAAGAACATCCCCAGGAAAAAAGTTACAGTTTTCTGCATAGCTGCTCAACTTTGGGTTAATATGGAGCATATATTATAATAATTTAGTAAATTGATTCAATCTAATTTTTTTATAAATTAGATTATTATAATTTCAAGTTAAAATAAACAGATTTTAGTTGCTTTCGCGTGTGTACACGAGTCTAAGGGACCAAGACTTCTTGCAGTCTCCCTGCCAGAGATTCTGCCATCCATCCAACATGTGTAATCCAGCAGTGGATGGATCAGTGCAGGGATCGATCGAATTGGATAGGAATCTCTACCAGATTTCTTAATCCGGTCTGGCTCCAAGATCCAATGCCAAACTTGGGTTGACTTGGAGCTAAACTGGGAAGTGTTCTTGCCTGCATCGAGATCTTAACCAGGGGCAGTAAATTTTCGCAGTTTTAACTGCTTGTGGTGGGCTTGATCCGGCGTAATTACCGTGCTACGACTAATAATCTTACTACAATCCTGAGCTAATTATGCAGCCTATGTGACATGAAAATGTATTAGTGTATTACTGAATTGTTAATACACACACTAGAGCTACTAATCATCCTCCTTGCACACTTTCTGTCACAAACCCCAAGTAGTATTGCTTGTTCCTTCGCAATGAGAGACTGAATAAGCTAGTAATTTCTTGGTTGAAAACCAGGGTTCAAATTCCTTGGATTATAGACTGCTGCATGGATCTTTGAAACACAAGCCTGCTTGTTTCGGCTTCTAGCAGCTAGAGATTTTTCAGTAGCTAGCTAGTTTGAGTAGCTGATGTTTTTCAGTTTCTAGATTATAGTTCATTTTTAGATTCTACAACTACTGATTTTTACAATCTGAGTACAGAATCTAGACCGTTTGTTTCTACGTCATATTCTAGAAGTAGTTGTAACTGTTAGAAGTTGAAACAAATATGCCCTTAATTAACTTACATGAGCGCCTTTAAGAAGTATTCTCCCTTACTTTTTTAGGATAAATTAGCGATGGAATAAAAGATCAAAATGTCAATTTGTTAATAAGGAAAAAAATAGTATTGTTAATTGATATGTAGGTGGTAGTTAAGGGATATTGAAGAAATAAAACTTTAAGTTAGGAATCAATTGTAGGTAAGAAGCTACTAGAAATCGAGACTTTTGTGATGAAGTCGAGGGAGATTTGAGGATTCATCACTAAAGAGTTTATTCAGTTTAATCATTTACCACTTATATGGATAACGACAAGTTAGGTCATCTGAGTCTATAACAATGGGTTAAAACGGTAAATAATCAAAGTCATTTTTTACGAGTGACAAATCATCAAGTATTAAAGTTGAAGGGCTAGAAAGGATATGTTAGGACATAGAAAGAGTAGTTTACATGAGCAAATACTCTATCCTGATCAGGTTCAGAAGTTTCGGTGGTTGCTTTTGCTTGTCTTTAAGATGTGCAAATCAAACTAAGGCAACCAGTACACCAATCTGGCTAAGGAATATAATTAATATAATTAGATGCGAACATCTGGTACTAAACCTCATCAGAATTCTAGTCGAACGTGTTGGAAGGTTGAAACCACTTAACCTAATTCTAAAAAAAAAAAAATATGTGGATGCCCCATTGCCTTGAGCTCTGAACAAAAAACCATCTCTCTCCTTGTGCCATTTCTTGCTCTATCTCTTCGGTGCCAGCAGGATCGAGCTAACTGCTATATACCTGAGCTAGCTGCCATGCATGCACGCATGCAGTGCAGTACCAATAAAAAGTCTGAAAAAAGCACAGCTTAAACATGAGAGGATCTAGAGACCGACAGGAGGTAGTCAACTGTCCATAGTACGGCCATTTTCAGACATGCGTCATGCGCCTCACTGGTCGTGAGAGTTGACTGCATTGGTGCAGCGCATCAGTTTCGAACAGGCATGAGCAGCTGAGCTTGACAGGCACAGTCACACACACACACCACCAGTCAGTCACTCGAGAGAATCGATCGATCGATCACATCATTTTAATGCAAACTTTGCACGCCTATCCTTAGTAAATGATTAGATTATTCAGACACACACGCACGACGCGTACGTACCTGAGAACAAACAAATGTAACACGCTTTGTGTTGTGCGGTGTGATCTGTAAGCTCCATTCATGCATGGCTGGATGGACGATATGGTGTTTGTCTGAAGACGACGGCCGGATTATCCAATTAGGCGATTGATTATTTCGTTAATCAGTTAAGTATTGGGTACTATAAATCTAACAAACAGATTAGAAAAACACAATCTAAGTAATAGCGACTGATAAGTAATAGTAATGAACATAGGAACCTGTACTTTTAAAAGCATGACACGAATAACAGATGGCAAAACTTTTTTCTTTATAATTTAGGGATTATAGCTAAATATATAGCTCCAATAGATATTCTATTTAGCTCTATAAAATAAAGTATTTCCAATATTTATGGAATGAATCTTTATTTATAGGGAACCAATATCTCTTCTCTCTATACAATATAGAGATTCTTTCTAAAAGAATATAAAGACTATATTTTTAGAGTATCTCTTGAAAAAATTGCAACGCTAGACCTTTGTTAATAAAAAATGACATTTTAAATATCGACAGAAGCGTCTATTGTCATTAGAAAAAATATCCTCACGTGAGTAATTTATTATGTCCATGGATTTATAATTTTTTGAGCGCACTGTTCAGTTTTGTGATTTTTTTAAAAAATATTATTTATAAAAAACTAATTCCTCAAACATGACAATTGTTTCCTAGTAAATATTAATTACTTTATCTAGTCAGAATGCATTGCTTCTCATGTTAGGTTGTCTTTGTTCCTTTTTTTTTTGTTATACTCTATATGCATATGACATATAGCCCTCTAAATCTGATATAAAAAGTCAACATGCGCCGTTTGGTTCTTTAGGTCGTGTTTGGTTGAGCTGTAGATTTTCAAAAAATTATTGTGAGTTGTGAGTTGCGAAAAAGCTATTATGAGTTGTACAAAAGCTGAGAAACTATTTGGTTGAAAATGTTGTGAATTTATATTTTAGTAGTTCACGATGTTTAGTTATATTATTAATGTGTAATTTTACATGTAAATCATTGTAATCACGAATTTTTTTAATGTTTATATTAAAATTATATATTTTTAAATTACACTAAAATGATATATTTTACTAAAATTTCACTTTTTAAAATTTTACATGAACTGATATGTTTTAATAGCATGGTAGGTAATATTTATTCAAAGTTGAACTGAAAAGTTGTAAAATCTGGGTTATATCAATTTTTAAATTTGTACTACAAGAATCTACAGATTCTGGAAAAGCTAGTGACTAAAAGAATTGTTTGGTTTATATTCCAGCTTTCGAGTTAGAAAGTTCATTCAAAAATCTGAACCAACAGATCTTTAGCTCAAAAGTTTAGTCCCATCGCATAGAATATTTAGGTACTATTTTGGAGTATTAAATGTAGACTATTTATAAAACCTGTGGATTATTCATGAGATGAATCTAATAAGCTTAATTACGCCACGATTTGATAATGTGATGCTATAATAAATATTTTCTAATTATTAATTAATTAGCCTTAATAGATTTGTATCACAATAATTTTTCAATTGTATAATTATTTTCATAAATAATTCACATTTACTCTTTCAAATGGATAACTAAACATTACTGAACTTTAATGCAGGGAAAGTAGAAAAAACAGCAGCCGATGAGATCTCCACCGTCGTCATCGTCCTTCGACTCACAGACCTCCTCCTCGACGAGCAAGGCAAGCGCAAGCCCACCGCCCCTGCCCGCGAGATCGTCGAACACCCGCACCACCGTGGCGGAGCGGCCGGAGGCGGCGGCGGGCGAGCGTGTGTCTCGGAAGGCTAGGCTCCCCGGAGCGAGATGAGCGGGCACGACTCCAAGTACTTCTCCACCACCAAGAAGGGGGAGATCCCCGAGCTCAAGGAGGAGCTCAACTCCCAGTACAAGGTTCCCCCCTCCCTCATTCCCTTGCCTTCTCTCTGGTATCCGTCTCGGTGGGTTGGTTCGTCCGGATCCAGATCTGGGCGGGGTTCGGGGCTTCCAGGCGCGATCATCGCATTTGGATCTGTGGGTTTTTTTGCTGGTTCTCTCGTGGGTTTCCGCTATGTCCAGATGATTGGATTTTGCGCACGCGCAGCGAGTGCAGATTTCGGGGTCGTGTCGATTGAAACTCGCAAGTTAGGCGTGGTATTGGGTTGTTTTATTGCTGCTGTCATAGATGAATCGTGAATGAACTGAATTCTCTGATCCATTTCAGAGCTTCGACTGGAATTAGTTGTTTTGAGTGTTGTATTTGTTTAACATGTTGTGACATAATCAATACGGTGCTTCGTAAGCCAGATTTACCATCTGGATGTGCATATGTTTACCTCAAACATACTAAACCATGGAATATTTATACATGCTTTAGGCTCTGGTGTATACTAAGTTATTAAGACCAAAACTCAAATGCCGTTGTACAACTTGCACACCGTTGCTATTAAACATCTATTTTGTGTGTGGATGTTTGTGCACAAAATATTAATAACAACATATTCAATATGTTGGAACACATTTTGTCATTTTGTGGTTTGTGCATATGCTGGAAATGTACATTGTTTTACCAGAAAATGGAAATAAAAACATATACACTACATTATACAGAGAGCACATACTCACAAATTATAGAGATAAATAAACATCTTGTTATTTGATATAAACTATAAAATCATGTTTGCACTATTGTGCTAATTTTGAAAGCGTACACTCATGTTTTTACAATTATATTAGTTGAGGGATATGAATGCTAGGTAGCAAGACATATTGGAACATGTAACCTGTTAATTAGTAATTCAGTAAATGTACCTTTAGTGCATTCGTAGCAAAAAAAAAATCTTGTCCACAGGAACAAAATTATGATCCTAAGGTTTTCATGCCGGTGAAGTTTCTTATTTGTTTTTACTTTCAGCAAGCTGTTCTTTTTGCAATTTCTGATGTATTAGTTACGTTGGAAATATGTTTTGCAGGACAAGAGAAAAGATGCTGTCAAAAAGTTATCGCTGCTATGACTGTTGGAAAAGATGTTTCATCATTGTTCACTGATGTTGTGAACTGCATGCAGACCGAGAACTTGGAGCTGAAGAAATTAGTATATTTATATCTTATTAACTATGCTAAAAGTCAACCTGACCTTGCCATACTTGCCGTAAACACATTCGTGAAGGTATTAAATTATATTCATACTTGCAATAAACCTTCTTGCTGAAAAAAGATGCTTATATGATGATGAAACATGACCTTGTCATAGCAGCTAACCAGATGATTGATGAAATGAAACTTCTACAGGATTCACAAGATCCAAATCCACTGATTCGTGCTTTAGCTGTTAGGACAATGGGTTGCATCCGTGTGGACAAAATCACAGAGTATCTATGTGATCCTCTTCAAAGATGCCTCAAGGTATATTTTTTGTTGTGTCTAAAACACATTTTCAGTTAAGCTGGCTGCTTTCATCTAACCAAGTGCATATTTGGGTCTTGAATTGTCCCCACAGGATGACGATCCATATGTGCGGAAGACTGCAGCTATTTGTGTTGCTAAGCTATATGATATAAATGCTGAGCTAGTTGAGGACAGAGGATTTCTAGAGGCCCTTAAAGACTTAATATCAGACAATAATCCTATGGTAGTTGCCAATGCTGTTGCTGCACTTGCAGAGATTCAGGACAGCAGTGCTCGCCCAATCTTTGAAATCACCAGTCATACCTTGTCAAAGCTTCTGACTGCTCTGAATGAATGCACAGAGTATGATGCACCTATTGCTGTATTGGGTTCCAAATCTCTTTTGGTATTAAAAATACACCACACTTAACATATTTGGTGTGCGTGCAGATGGGGCCAGGTTTTCATTTTGGATTCTCTGTCAAGGTACAAAGCAGCAGATGCCAGGGAAGCAGAAAATATAGTTGAACGAGTTACACCCCGTCTCCAACATGCAAATTGTGCTGTTGTTCTTTCTGCTGTAAAGGTGTGTTATTACCTGATTCACTTGTATTAAAAAGTACAGTGGTTTTAGACAGGTAACATGTTCTTGTACAGTTCATATTTTTTGTATGCAGTAATCATATGTCGATATATTATGAAGTATATTGAGTACTGACCTTTAAAGCTTATTTAGAATATTAGTGGTACTGCGAAGTCCTCAGTGCGTGAGTAGCAGAGTGGGATTTTTCTTTTCTTAGGACAAAAAAGAAAAGAAAAATTAATGCACAGACAAGTCCTTAGCAGCATCCACTCTTTGTTTTTCATTTATGTCTGTTCTTTTCATTCATTATGAATTTATTTATGATATTTAACCTCTTGACTATCACCTTTATACCAGATGAAAACTTTTGTTTATGCCATATTTTTTCCGCATGTAGATAATCCTTTTACAAATGGAGCTCATTACTAGCACGGACGTTGTCCGAAATCTCTGTAAGAAAATGGCACCTCCTCTTGTTACCCTTCTGTCAGCAGAGCCTGAGATTCAGTATGTAGCGTTAAGGAACATCAATTTGATTGTTCAAAAAAGGCCTACAATACTCGCACATGAAATTAAGGTGATATATTTTCTTCCTCATTTGAGCTAATCTTTTCCAGTAATCATGCAAATGTTTTATTAACCCTAACAGTTTTTTCTGGCAACAGGTCTTCTTTTGCAAGTATAATGACCCGATATATGTTAAGATGGAAAAGTTGGAGATTATGATAAAACTTGCCTCGGACCGAAACATAGATCAGGTAGAAAATCTTCTAATCTTTTATGTTAGTGTTGTATGTAGCACATATTAATTGGGGTGGAAGACTTTTTTCAACTTGATTTTTCTGCTTCTGTATTGGTTTCACACTTAGAAGGAAGTGGGGAAATTTAACAAAAGAAAACATTGATGGACGAGAGGCTCAATACATTATTTACATCAGTTCAAAAAATTGGATTCTCTCGCTAAACTGTTCTGAGCATTTTACTCCATTTGGAGTGGATTCCCCCCTGCAAATTTCCTTCAAGAAGCTAACAGAGCTCCTTCTATAGGTTCTATTGGAGTTCAAAGAGTATGCCACAGAGGTGGATGTTGACTTTGTTCGGAAAGCTGTCCGTGCTATTGGAAGATGTGCAATTAAGTTGGAGAGAGCTGCTGAAAGGTGTATCAGTGTTTTGCTTGAGCTGATTAAGATAAAAGTTAATTATGTTGTGCAGGAGGCTATAATTGTTATCAAGGATATTTTCAGACGCTACCCTAATACGTGAGTACTGTGACATGACAGATCAGCCTTCTATATTTTGTAATGACCTATTCAAATTTATTATTATTTTTACTCAAGAAATGTATTTAAGAAAAAATAATTGTTTTCTTGCCAAATATGCAGGTATGAGTCAATCATTGCAACACTCTGTGAAAGTCTAGATACCTTAGATGAACCAGAGGCTAAGGTCTTATTCTATGAGAACAGTCCATCTATTGCATTTTTTGTTCACTTACACGTTTATTTTTCCCCAGGCATCAATGATTTGGATAATTGGAGAATATGCTGAAAGAATTGATAATGCCGATGAACTTCTTGAGAGCTTCTTGGAAACATTCCCAGAAGAGCCAGCGTTAGTTCAATTGCAGTTGCTAACAGCAACAGTTAAATTGTTCCTTAAAAAACCAACTGAAGGGCCCCAACAGATGATACAGGTTGCAATTCTCAGCTGCTTATCTGCATACTTGTGTATTTAGTATTGCTTAAAGTTTGTTGGGCATGGGATAACTTTTGTCTTAGTCTGTCTTTTGCCACCAAAATTTTACCGAATCCATAATTTGCTTAGTGACAAGGCTCTGCCATTTTAATCCATGAAATCCAGAATGAATCTTGAGATCAAGATCTCTCTCGTTATAGCATCCACTGGTCTGTAAAAAAGGTTGAACAAAAATAATTTTCCATGTTTTCAAAATCGGGTGTTCCTGGCTCCTTTGATATATAGTAGTTTTTTTAAAATAAAAGATTTAATTTATTTTTTTATATCCCTAGATAGGATAGTGTCTTAGAGGGTAATGGTCGATGAAATAACCACTCCGAGGAATATTTCTTTAATATGCTGGATGGAGGGATTAAAAAATGTTAGATCAATCCATTCAATACTAGATGAGATAACGTGTTATCTTCTGATTTGTTAAGGTATGTTTAATTTTTTGTTTACAAATATTTAAATGATTTTTCCTCCCAAATCATTAATCCAATTTATGATCCGATCATAGTTATTACAATTTAATCTATAAGATCTCATATAGTTATATTTTAGTTAGTATATATATGACAAGTGGGCCCAAATTAAATAAATCCAACCAAACAAAAAATTGCCTTATCTTATCCATCCAATCAAACACCTAACATTAACATATATCATCGCATCCCTAAATCCATGAATGGTCATATCCTATCAACAGTGGCGGCTGATGCACTTGGAGAGGTGGCGGCTGCGGGAAACCCTAACTTGCTGCTGCTGGGAAACTCCTTTATATATTGACTCCTTGTTGGGCTGGGCTAGGCTGGCTTTGAGGGAGGTAGCTATGGACTGGATTGGAGTTAATATATTTATATAGGTGGGCTGTTGGACTGGGCTTTAAATGTGCTGTTACACTGGTTTTTAAATATGCTACTGTGATTTTAACTATTTTTTTCATTTTGTAAGGCGTCACCTTGCCTTACGCCTTACCGCTTAAAATGTAAGGTGTGACCGAATCCCTTATTTACTACTTATTGTCTCACTGACATTGTGGGTTCAGTGCCTATATGTTAGAGGAATTACTTGAATCTCAGTGGCAGATAAGGAATTTCCCCCAAAACAAAAGTTAGAATAGACATTTTGTGTTGATGAAGAGGCACAATATATACACATTTATCAATCGTTTGATCAATTTTTTCAAATGAATAGTTGCTTCTTCCAAGAAGCATTATTGGCCCACTATTATTTCTTTATTTCTTTCTAGTAATAAAGAATCCTGTTTAATGCCTAACATGTAATAACTATTTCAAACAGGCTGTTCTCAATAACGCAACAGTTGAAACAGACAATCCTGATTTGCGTGACCGAGCTTATATATACTGGCGACTTCTTTCTACCGATCCTGAGGTATAATATCTTTACCTCTTCTTATTCATGTTTTGTTAGGTAGCAATGTGACCATTTATTTACGCTTGGCTTTCTGCAGGCAGCAAAAGATGTAGTTCTGGCAGAAAAACCTGTGATCAGCGATGATTCCAATCAACTTGACTCTTCACTCCTTGATGACCTGCTAGCAAATATTTCTACCCTTTCATCAGTTTATCACAAGCCTCCAGAAGCATTTGTCAGCCGTGTTAAGACGGCTCCTAAGGCTGATGATGAGGAATTTGCTGATACAGCTGAAACAGGATATTCAGGGTCACCATCTCAGGGAGTTGATGGGGCATCACCTTCCTCTAGTGCTGGCACTTCTTCACATGTACCAGTGAAGCAGCCAGCAGCTGCAGCCCAGCTGCAGCCCCAGCTGCTCCTGCTCCAATGCCAGACCTCCTTGGTGATTTGATGGGTACAGATAATGCCATTGTTCCTGTTGATGAGCCAACAGCACCATCAGGGTCAGTAAAATCTTTTGTGTTTTTGCTAAGGTGTCCTTTTTGCATATTCATTTTATATGGCTTCGACAGGGTTCTGACCATACTGCTTTTGCAGCCCTCCCCTACCTGTCTTATTGCCTTCAACCACTGGCCAGGGATTGCAGATCAGCGCACAACTAGTGCGACGCGATGGCCAAATATTTTATGATATATCTTTTGAGAATGGTACTCAAGCAATGCTAGATGGATTCATGATTCAGTTTAACAAGAATACCTTTGGCCTTGCAGCTGGTGGACCACTTCAGGTGTCATGATGACTATATTGTACAAGTAAATAAACATTTTTTTAAATTCAGTTACATGTACTGAACTTGGTGCTCTTCTGTGGATAAGGTTCCTCCACTGCAACCTGGGGCCTCAGCCAGGCCACTACTACCTATGGTACTGTTCCAGAATATCTCCCCTGGACCACCAAGCTTATTACTGCAGGTTGCTGTGAAAAATAATCAGCAACCTGTGTGGTACTTCAATGACAGAAGTCATCTGCATGTCTTATTTGGTGAAGATGGGAAAATGGAACGAACAAGTTTTCTTGAGGTAAAAGCTAATAGGCATGATATTACATTATTTGCACTAGTAGCCAATTTAATTTACCTAGTAGTTTTATGTTTTTTGGATGGCTTTGAGTGTTTATAGAATTTCTGAGAGCTGTTGTGATTCTCTTTCAGGCCTGGAAATCTTTACCTGATGGCAATGAATTTTCTAAAGACTTCCCAAGTTCTGTCATCAACAGCATAGATGGCACCATTGAACACCTTGCAGCATCAAATGTGTTCTTTATTGCCAAGAGGAAAAATGCAAACAAGGATGTTCTGTACATGTCGGCGAAGATTCCACGAGGAATTCCCTTCCTGATAGAGCTTACTGCTGCAGTTGGTGTTCCTGGTGTGAAGTGTGCTGTCAAAACTCCAAGTCCGGAGATGGTGCCTCTTTTCTTTGAAGCCATTGAGGACCTTCTCAAGTGATACCAAACCGAAGGATCATTGTTCCTTCCCAATTGATCAGTTGGTGAGCTACTGTAGGTGTGGATGCGGCATTATTTCACCGGAGCAGGTGCGAATTGTATTTGTTGTTTTTGTGTTGTTAGATCACTCTATTTAAACTGCTAGCCCCCCTGGTTTCAAAGTATTTTGCCACCAATACTCAACATGGCCATTCTTTCTGCATAATTTGTATATCTTGCCCTCTTGAACTTGAACATTTCTTCTTTTTATGCCATAGCATACGAAATATAAGTAGCTTCTGAACTCCAAAGTAGTTGATGCGGTACAGATATCAGTTACTAACTTCTATATTGTCTCAGTTGCTTGATGCTTGAGCAATGAGCAATGAGCAATGATACTGATGGTGGCATTCTACGTTCACCCTATCCCTAAATGATCTCTAAATTGATTAAAGTTTGAATGTGTTAAGAATATATTTTAGAAATAAAGTTCATACTGCACCAAACTATGTAAGTTTAAATATGAACTTTATTTCTGAAATATATTCTTAATATCTAAAGCAATCAACATTTATAAATGCCACTTAAAATATGGATATATTAATATAACTTTTATACAGCAAATGTATTTGTAAGTTGAGTAATTATTGATCAAAAATTATAAAGTTTGACCATCTCGAAATATTACCATGCCATATAATTTTCTACAAAACTTCACTTATATTGTCTCAATATAGTAAGTCTTAACCCTAATAAAGAAGGAAGTTACTTCCCCATAGGCGAAGCCCCATTGTGCCCTGCTCACTCAAAGAATTATGTTATTACAATTATCATACCCGATTCAAAAAATTATAGACATAGACAGAAAGATTGACAACATCAACAGTTCTCCCTATCGATAGTTGAACTCTACAGAAGAAAAAGTTCGTGTCGACCTTTGAATGGTCGACAGGAACGAAATCCTGTCGACCAACGAACTATCGACAATACAAATGCACTTTGCAAGAGAAAAGGTGCATGGGGGCTGGGGGCTGGGGGCTGGCAACAAAAGAAAGGGCGACACGGGAGACAGGTTGATTATCCAACGATCGACAGGAAACGATTGATGAACGGCTGACACAGGATTATTTCTGTGATTATTTGAATCGGGTACCAGAAAACGTAATTTCTAAAAAAACATATTATTTTGAAAAATCCATATTTGGACGGTATATGTATCTCTTAGCTTAATATAATATATCTCGCAATCAAATCAACTGTTCAGATAAAAAGTCAACCTTTATCAGTCCAATTTCATACCCTCTATTTTGTTCTAGCTTCAGCTTTCCCTTAAAAAGTTGAGATTTGATGAACTAATGGAAAAACGAGTTAAAACTCAGGATTATAGTTTAACTCTAATCTCAACTTTGAATTGAAAGGCAGAATGACTAAGACATAATTTCCTAGAGAGTACCAGCTAACATGACGTTTAAGATGACAAAAAAACAGAAAAACGGAAAAAGGCCAAGTAAGGTCTTCCAAGTGTTTTCATTGGATTGAACCAATTTCTACAAAAATCCCATAAATCCTGCATTTCAAAAGAGTTCCAAGTCTCTTCACAGCTGCCTTAAAAGGGGCGTGCAGAGTATCAGGTTTTAATCAGCTGGACTGTAGCATACAAGGAATCTTTTCAGGTGACAAGAAAGGGACAAAGCAAATTTTCAGCGGAACAGAAGGAAACATCCCTGGAAAGTACAGATTCAGATGAGAAGAGTAGGTCGCAACTGAGCAAAATTTTGTACACAATACACGCCGGAATATTTCACATGCTAATGGTTATGTCAAGGTGCTACAACTTGCAAAGTAAGGTCGGCAGCATGTTTCTGCCAGAACTTCAGAATAGTGCTGATAACAGGTCAAGTCAACACCTCAGTCCAGCTCCATCGCATTATCTTGTGCCCTGCTTCTGCAAGACCAAATCTTTATCGTTCTATCATGTGACACGGTCACAATCTGCTGTCCGTCTGCGCATGATACACACACAAACCACCAATTAGTAACTCAGGTAACATGTTTGTATCTTTTGCAAGTAGACGACATGACAATACGTCCCCTTGGAAAAAATGACGAGACAACCAAATGAATATTTCACCTAATATACTCATTCATATAGTTTACATCTTTTAGGAATAATGATTGATAGTCCAGCCATGGTGATACATTGTAAACAAAATAAGTTGTGGAAGAGCAGAGTTAGAAAGAATGAAGGATTAATCAGCATGGACAACTGGCAATAACATATTCAACAAAAGATGAAAAGAAACAGCACGGTTGTGAAACCATGCATAAACAACCAAATGGTGGGACAGAAAGCATACATACATGATCAAAGATGCCCTTGATTTTTTTTCTAAATATATGCAATTTTACAAGGGTTGTGTCATACAATGGTATAGATCTATAATGTTATAAATGCATACTTGCCATGCCACAAATAAAACAATGAACTCTGGTTCAAACAGTTTCCAGTAGAATGACTGCTCCAAACAACTGCAGCTAGGTTAGAGATTAGAATGTTGATAATGCTAAGAAAATCTAAATGCACAACTGCACATGGAATTTGTTTTAGCACAACCAAATGATGTATGACCAACTTGATTTTCACTTTTCAGAATGGACAGATAAAAGGGCTAATATTTGGTGTTCTAAAAAGGAAAAGACACCCAAGTATAATTCATACACAACACAAAAAAGAGATAAAATCTGCCTAAGCAAGGAATTACCTCCACTAATATCCAAACTAGTAACCTTCGACTCATGGCCCACCAAACTTTTAATTGGTTTGTAATCCCGAGCTGACCACAGCTGAAAAACAAGGAAATATATCAGAGATTAGAAAGTTATATGGCATAAAAGAAGTAAACAAACTTAAAAGGCATATTACTATGAGACATACCGCTGCTTTGGTATCATAGGATGATGTTGCTAAATAATAACCCTCTTGGGGTTCAAACTTGACATATGAGATAAGACTCTTATGTGCTGGTATAGAATATAACATTCTTTTAGTCCTCAAATCCCATATTCGACAGAAATTGTCTTCACTTCCAGTTGCAACCAGATAACCATTAGGGGAGAAGCTCACTCCTAGGACCTGTAGAACGTAAAATCATGTTGCATATATAAAAAAGTAAATGGACATTAACAAATGGATTTGAAGATTGATGATATCAACTTACAGGCTTCACATGTCCCATGAGCGTGCAGTACAATCTTCCTGATCTTAGATCCCAAACCCGAGCATACCCATCAAGACCACAAGATGCAGCTAAAGAACCATCTGGGTGAAAGCTAACTCCATAGACGCTTCTACCATGCCCTTCTTGTAGTAGAAGTTCCTTTCCAGTGTTAACATCCCACAGTCTCCAAGTCTTGTCAAAGCTAGCTGTACCAAGGTACTTTCCAGATGGATGAAAAGCAAGGCGAGCAAGACGATCCAGGTGACCATCAAAGGATGTTAAAAGTGACCCGTCGGTCTTCCATAGTTTGGCAGTTTTATCAGCCGAGGCTGTTGCTAAGCAGTCATCAACTGGTGAAAAGGCAACATCAGTTGCACGTTCTGTATGACCTTTAAGAGTTGCAATTTTAGTTATTTGTGGCATACTCCATACTTTGATCATCCCACTCCATGAACTACAAAACACAGAAACAAATAGGTTACCAAACAATAGAGCATAAGATTCAATAATACGGTTTGAGATCAAGGAAAGAATGGTCACCAAACAGGAAAACAAGTAACAAACAACTAGTTGCACACGTCATCAATAACAAAGAAAAAGTAATATAAATAAGATATTCAACTTAGGTTACCAAAATTACTATGTGTGCTACCCGCCTAGCATATTTGGAACACTGGAATAATCTCACTTCTGTTACAAACAATTCTGCATACTGCAAAATGCCGATAGCCTGCTCAAAATGAGGCTAACACATATACAGGATACCATCATCCAACTACTCAAAGGAGGAAATGCTAGCTGCCCAATCATATCAAATACTAAACTTCTAGTTTAAAATCGCATGACAAAAAATGATTCATTCTGCCCAACAGTTCATTGAAAACCAAGAATTTTGTTACAACAATACCAGAATTCCATATCACTTAATGATAAAGTATTTACAATTGCCGTTTGAAAGAGTGCTAGCTACACTTGGGCCTTGGGCCAATGTAAATATTTCATGACAGCAATGCTGAAGCAGAATTGCATGGATCAATGCACCTGAGTAAAATACTAAAATTTTTGGGGAAACATCTGCCATAAATTGCAGTGATTCGGTGTGTGTTCACTGTTCAGTCATTGAATCATTGCCATTCTGAGACTTAGACCAACATCTAGCATGTACTCAATTGATATGCTCAACCAAGACAATGTAAGGGAGTTACCAAACCCAAAATTGATAACTATCTGAAAATTGGCTGCAATCTGACAACCTTAAACACGCATTACTCCACTATCTATTTGACGCAAACATAAAACCACATGTGATTCGACATGATGGTCCTACCTTGTTGCGAGCATTGATGCATCTCGAGAGAAGGAGCAGCCAGTGAGGGGGCGGTCATCACCAATCTCGCTGCACTCAAGCACGAAGTCCTCCGCCTGCTTCACGACAAGGTTGGCCTCTGCATCAGGGTCCTCGTCCGGATCGTCATAGCGGCGCTTAGTTCGCTCGATCCTGGCCTTGGCGCGGGGCAGCGAGTACTGGGCGATGTCGACGCGCGCCTTGAGCAGCTCCTGTGTGCCCTCGGTGAAGAAGGGGTACTGTATCTGCTCTTCCTCCTCCTCGGCGCCCGCAGCGCCCTGCTCGTCCTCCTGCGCGCGGAGGAGGCGGTCGAACTGGCCCTCAGCCTCGAGGCCGACCATGAGGGCGCGCAGGCGGTCCCGGCGCTCCATCTCGCGCTCGCCGAAGAACGTCACGGGTTCGCCGAGCCGGCGGAGACGCGCGCGCACGGCAGAGTCGTTGGTGGGCACGGCCATAGCGTAGGCGCGCCGGCGCTGGAGCAGCTCCTGCACGGCTCGCTCGTGGCGCTCCCGCGCAGCCCGGTGGTCATCGGAGACCTCGTACTCAGCCTCGCCGCCTCCCCCACCTCCCGCCGTGGAGGTGGAGGCGACAGCGGCCGCTGCGGGGATGCGGGGAGGAGGGGCTGGGATGGGGGCGATGGACGGGGGCACAGGGAGGGGAGCCATGGGAGGGATGCCCGCTGGGGCCTGCGGCCTGGGGTTCTCCATGGGGGACAGCTCGCCCGAGGCTGGGGCGGCGGGTTAGGGTTAGGGTTTAGAAGCGGAGACGGTGGTGGCGATGGAGACGAAGGCTTTTTTGGTTTAAGCCCCTTGCTATGTCGATCGATGTTGGTAATCAAATATTCGAATTAAAATTTTCGCTCCTATGCTTAATCTTTTGCTGCATTCTGTGTACCATGATCAGATCAAAGTATAAGGGAAAATTGGCTATAGAATACCGTAAAAACATGTAATTTGCTCTTCGATATTGTAAAAATATAGTTTTGCTTAAAACATCTCCAAATTAGGCATATTTGTTGTAGGACAACGTCACTAATATTTTAATATTTTTTGGAAATATTTTTTTATAAATATCCAAAATGCTCCTCCGTAGGTCATGTTGCCGCCTGCAAGACCCCTTCACAACCTCCTCCACCCCCCTCCCACAAGCCGCGCCGCCACCCCCGAACCTCCTCCGTACTCCCAAGTCCAAGCAACTTGCGCCGCCCCTCGAACCACTTCACAAGCCACGCCATCACCCCTCAAGCCCCCTCTGCAAACCGTGCTACTGTTCTTGAGCCCTCTATGTAGGTCCTACCCTCGAGCCACTACCCCTCGATCTTGGCATGCCGCGCCACCGCCCCCCCTTGAGTTTATCGCTCGCCAGTACTGCCCCTAGCCTGCACGGAGGGAGGAGTGGAGAGAGGGCATTTTTGATATTTGGCAAAATTATCTCTCAAAACAATATTAAAATATTAGTGACGGTGTCATGTAGTAAATATACCCAATTTGGAAATGTCTTCAAACAAAACTATGTTTTTGCGATGTCCAAGAGAAAATTATATGTTTTTACGGTGTTCTGTAGCAAATTTTCCCTAGCATCGTAGACCATATGTCCATATGTATGTACCAAGTACCAAGCACGCATGGCCTCATCATGCTCATGCAAATCTAGCCATCTGATTGAATACTGTCGTCCGATGACATCTTCAGATAAAATATTCAAAATAAAAAATTTCAACACGTGGAAATATTCATTTTTTACGGAAACATTTAAAATAAAAATCTCTAATATGTGAACCATTCGAAATAAAAAGTAAAAACATTTAAAATAAATGGTAAAACGTTTAAAATAAAAAGATAAAACATTTGCTCTCACGTATGAAACATTAAGTTCTAATCATTGTAAACATAAAATATTTGTTTTTAATGTCTTTCTTGTGTTTTGTGTTGGGCTATGCGTTAATGTGTGGCTAGGCACCGACGTAGTGGCGTAGCCAGGGGTGGTCCAAGTAGACCCAGAATCACTCAAAAATGACGTATTAAGACTCTAATGCCACTGTCAACACAATGGCTCCAGAAGACAAGCATATTATCTATGCATATGCTGTGATAAAACAGTAAACATTACATATATATGACATGGAAGCAAACCTTCCAATCAATTTTGGATATCAACGGCCGTGAAACAAGCAATTAGTCCACTTTTAAATTTCCAATATTTTATATTTTTATAGAGTATGTTTTTAATTGAAATTGATGTTTATTTAACATTCAATTTTAAAGTGGTTTTATTCCGGGTTTAAATAGAAAGAAACTATTATTTTTATTTTTTTTAGATGGAGAGGGGTTTTGAAACAAGATGGTGCGATTGCCGGAAGTGTCACTTCCTACTGAGTCATCCACGCATCTCTATTTTACTTATTATTTTTAACTTATATTTGTAACAATAGTAAGTCTTTTATTTAAATTGACTTGTTGTTTTACTATTCACTTTAATGTACTTATTAAATTCCTATTTGAATGTAGCTATTTTTTTATCAATTTATATAAATGCAAATAAAATAAAAATAATTAAATAAACTCAACGCTCAATAGAATTAGCTTGCTAGATGTAGCAAGTGTGGAGAGAAAACTCTCTAAAATAACAAGTCAAATAGCAAGTACAATAAAAATATTTTTTTAGACCATACTTATTATTTTAAGAGATAACAAGTGTAATAGCAAGTACAATGAAAATACTAGTTCGCAGAAATTATAATTATGATATTCATATTAACCTCAGATTAATTAAAAACAAGGCAAAATTCCGAAGGATTGAAATTCAAGTAGGAAATTTTTAGAACCATTTGAATACAGGAACAACCCCAGTAGTACGACACCAGCCTACATCGCCATCCGGATTTCTTTGTATTTTGATTTTGTTCAGCCAAAACTTAAGAAAATTTAAACACTGTTGCAACCTTTTTTCCCCCTAAAATCACCTGGAAGTATCACAATTCAGAGGAAACTGGAAATGAGTTGTGTCCTCGTCCGTCAGATTCGATCCAAATCAAATAGTTGACGAAAACACTAGTCATAAGATGTTCAGGTAGCAGAAATCTAAGTGAATTTCTACCATGATATTGCAAAAACTGGCACAAATCAAAAAGTGAGCATATTAGCCTCGTTTGGATGATCAATCAGGACCCAAGTACAAATTCATCGTGTCTAAGAAAGGCAGTTTGGCCGGCAAAAGGCGCAAACATTTCTACAGCAGGGATCACAGAATATCACTCACTTCTTCCCTTTGTTCTTCCCCTTACCCTTTGCAGCACCTCGCTTCTTGTCGCGTTTTTTTCAATTTATTTTTCCTTCTGAAAGTTCTCTTTGTTGGCTTCTTCGTTACACCTAGACTAGAATTCTTCTTGGCAGGAATGCTAGGATTCTTGTTGGTGTAGCTTGTATTAGGGACATAACTTTTCGGGTCATGGTCATTATCTTCACGAGCAATTTCACTAGTGGTGACTGTAATTTTGGTACCATCATCTTCATATGTTTTGACTTCTACACAAACAAAACAATTTATGAATATTGGATAAAAATCATGGTAGCAAAACAGTAGCATGACAGGAACTGTTATAAAATCCAGCTCCTGTACTCACCAGGCGCAGGCAAATCATCAGTTTGTATCTCATCACCATCATTGTCAATATCTTCACCATCAGCATTATCTGCTGACAGGACTCTTCCATATAGAGCAATTTCTTTCTCTTGCTTTCTCTGGAACAAAATGACATCACTCAGTAAGCATTACTAGAATCAGTAACATTGATGTATTAGTTCATGCTAATCAACGACAGTAAACACACTTTAGCATAATTCACTTCCAAGTTCAAACAACGGTAAGGTATCGCCCTTCATTGTTGCCCCTACAAATATTTCTCAGTACAATCCTTTTCTCAGTCAACCAACAAGATCTAGATTTAGCAAATACTTTTCCATACCAACAAAAAATTAATTTTGTACCCACAATAGAAAGCAGGAATGCACAAATAATCCAGCTTTCAAGCCTGTGCTGTGAGTAACCACAACTTCACAAGCACCTTCCTTCGATTTCAAATTTCAATACACCAATCCCGACAACTCTTCACAGTTCTATACTTCTATTATGCATTACAACACTATCTAAGAATCTATTATTAGTGAGATGAACCTAACATAAGTGAATCTGGTGTTTCATTACAATGAAGAGTAGCATTGCACCCATTCAGCTTTATATTTTCTCCAGTGGGACGATTCATATCTTCACAAACCTTCTCATAGTGACTAATGTTGTACACATGCGAAGTGCATTATAATTGGCACACATAAGCATTCACATCAATGAGGCTCCTACAATTGACTGGGCAACAATGAGTGATCTCACGAAATAGAACTCAATGAGCAACCAATCTTCTCCGGGATAATTTTGTCTTTTGTTCAGAATTAAACCACTGTATCCTGCAAACATGCGAGACAATGCAGAAAAGAAAAAAGAAAAATAGCAGAGCATGTGTATCGAGGTTCCTCACCCTCTTGCGGTCCCCGATTCGCTTCCGCCTCTCCTTCTCCTGCAAATTCTTCTGTGCCTCCTTTCTCCTCTTCTTCTTCCGCTTGTGAAACCCGGTCACGAAATCCCTAGAATACCAGAGATTCCACACAGCTCGGTAAAATCTTCCGTGCTACTCGCATCAGAAAATCAAAGAAGGATTGCGCAACGGAGGGGAGCTGTACTGGACCTGAGCGCCTTCTTGTCGAGGGTGACGGAGAGGGCCTTGTTCTTGAGGGAGCGCTTATTGATGTGCTTCGGCACCATCACCGTCGGCATCTGCCCCACGACCACATCCTCCGCCTCCGAATCCGACCCCGCCATCTCCTCCCCGTACTCCTCCTCTTCCACCTCCTCCTCCTCCTCCCACGCCATGGCCACGGAGTTGGCTCGCTCTTTCTCCAGGCAGAGACGAGGCCGCTCCGCTCCGCGCCGCCGCCGCTTTTCGGAAGGGGCAACCGGGAACTAGGTTAGAGATCACGTGCGGGCCGCGTGATCGACTCTTTCCGGTTGATTAAAAGAAACGGGAGATTCGTTATTTTTACACTTTAAAGTGACTTTTGTATTTTTGATATTCGATCTTATTTTTATTGATTTAAATGGTTCTATATGTCAGTCTCAAAAGTGTCATCATTAACAAAGTGCATCTCTTTGGAGTGTCAACATAGCAATTTTTTCAAAAGAAACTTTGTAGTTATGCCCTTATCAGATTTGTATAGTTCATAAGGACTCCCCGCGACAAAAGCATTCGTCCCGAATTTTGTAAGTTCATGGTTTTTTTTGCGCACCGTCACCCCGAAGTAACATGAATGTATATGAAAGTTGGAGCGGCTCCTCTACGGTCTGTGAAAGGTAGTTACGATTCACACGACGCAGATCAAACAGTGCGGAAGTCTTTGAAGGGTGCAGAGGTGTGTTCTACCATGTGCAGAACCCACCAACGAAGTCTCGTCCAATACTCGTCGAATCGAAATCCGACGATGCGGAGTGGTGACTGTTCGACTGCAGAGGATCTCATTTCGATGAATGTTGCCTCTTACTAAAAAATCAGGTTGTAGCATTCGTAGGTGTGTTTTAATATCTTTTCACTTAAATTGTTTTGATACAATATGTATATTTGGATTGAATTTCATATGCTAGTGAGTTCTACAAGAGTGAAATTGTTGAATTACTTGTTTTTAATATGTCTGTAAAGAAAAAGAAAAGGAATGAGATGGAGATTTTTTGTCACTGATAAACAAGTCCCTGTGTTTAAATGCCACCGTGTGGTCATATGGACATTCATTTCAGCAAAATCATCAGCGTAGACTGTCACGTCAGTAAAATCATCACGACAAACCGTTTTTGGGTTATTTGTTTGGTATATATTAGTCCAGGGATTAAAAGCCTGATTTTTTTAGTCGGGGACAATATTCATCTACAATGTAATACTTTGAGAGGTGATCTAGACTTTTTTCCAAAGCATTCGTACAGAATTATTTGTAAGTTCATGGTTTTTGGTGCGCTGTGCTAAATAAAGCATAAAATGTGAGGCTAGTTTAACAAGAAAAACATTTATAAGTTAAGTCTCAGTAACATTTGAAAGTTATTTTCATCTATCTCCAAACCTCTTGCATCAATATTATTAAGAATAATGCACGCTAGATATTAGTGTAACCATCCTATGAATAGCAATGGTTAATTATATGGGCAACTTCTTAGACCATTTGCATTCTCCTCCTCACCATGGCAAATTGGACAACTAACATACTCAAAACTTATTAATAAGATGACGCATTTTTTGATTCTGGTGACTAAAATCATTATAATTGCTAAACAAATACAAAATTACCCATAATAAATACTTGTTGTTGCTATTTTTTCCACCTTGAAAAGCATTAACGAGGGATATACCTTGTTTATTCTTTTTTAGAGAGTGTTTGGTTTAAGGGACTAAAATAGTCTTTGTCATATCGAATATTTAGATACTATTTTAGAGTATTAAATGTAGACTGTTTACAAAACTCATTCATAATTGGTGGATTATTTGCGATACGAATTTAATAAGCCTAATTACGTCATGATTTGACAAATGTGATTCTACAGTAAATATTTACTAATTATTGATTAATTAGGCTTAATAAATTCGTCTCGTGAATTATTCTCCGATTCTAAAATTGTTTTTTATAATTAGTTTATTTTTAGTCTTTCAATTTGATGTACAAACATCCAATATGACACATATTAAATTTTAGACATGGAACCAAACACCCCCTTAGTCTCTTTTAGCAACCTCATTGACTAAAGGACTAATGTTTAGCATTTTAGAGACTAAAAAAAGGACTCAACTCCAAGTAAGGTTGAAACAAACGAGTCCTAATTCTTGTTAAGACCCTTCTAAATTGAGCAGTACATATGTTTAACCCATGCTTAACTATCAGATAACATGGGCCACATGGCATTGCCCCTTACAATAGAGATAGTTAATAGTATGCATCCAAGAACAAGTGAAAGATTAGTTCAGTCTTCAGACTGGTTGCCTGTTCATCATCACACATTTCTTCCGATTCTCTTCAATTATGACTTATGATACAGATTCCAGTAAGAACCACCAAGGCAGTGATCAATCAGAATATCAGAGGAGAGTGGCCCCTGACAACAACTAAAAACACACACAGCTGAAGAAGTCTGAATAATTAACATTAGACTGCTTGCCATTGGATTTCAGACATTAATAACAGGAGTGCACACTACATTCTACATCCCCTTCTTTTTCAATTATTTTTCTTGGACACTAGCTGAACATAACTTACAAAGAACACTAAACAAAGTTGCATTTTGTTTACTAATTACTATACAAAAGGAAACTAGTAATCCTACTTAGTAGACAGCTCAGACATGAGCAGACCACAACAGCAAGCAGAAGCCCGGAGGGGAGCAAGCAACGCTGCGGCGCAAAGACGCAGCTGGGTTTGCTCAATTCTTGTCTTCCCCATCATGATGGAGTAGTCATCCCAACCTAGCGAGGCTGGTGGATGACACGGGGCGCGCCACCGCTCCTCGGGCTGCCGGCGTACTTGGTGGGCTTCTCGGAGTGACGGAGCTTCTCCTGGAACCCCCGCGGAGCATCGCCGCCCTTGGGAGAGGCCATGCTCAGCGCCTTGAGCACTGCATCTGCACACGCGCATACATGGACAAGCCGATGAAATCACTGCAATTCTCATTTCATTTCGTTTCGTTTCAGTATTTATCTTTGAGCCACAGGCTGCAGGTGATGCCAGTGGCCAGTGAGTGAGTCATACCAGTCTTGAGAGCGGCGGCGAGCGGCTGCACGGGCTCGACGACGAGGAAGCCGTTGTCTTGGGGCTGGTCATAGAATAGGTCGTCGTCGTCGAAGGCGTCGTCGGGGAGGAGGCCGGCGAGGTCGACGTCGTCGTCGAAGGCGAGGGAGTCTGCCATCTCGTCGAGCTGCTGGTGCTCGTGGAACCAGTGGTCGCGGAACCAGGCGGTGGTCTTGACGAGGTCCCACCACTGCGGCGAGAAGTCCTCCACCTGCTGGAACGCCGCCGGGACGAAGAGCGGCGCGTCCGGGTTCAGCGACGACACCACCATGGCGCTCATGCTTGCTTCCCCCTCTTCTTCCTTCCTCCTCTTCCCTGTCCAGGCCAGATCAGGCGGATCAGAGACAGCAAAAAACAAACAAAAAAGGGGACAGATCGGTTCTCGCAGAGGGCGAAGCAAAAGCCCCAATTTTTCCACAAGAAACCACCGGAAACCGCGAAAGGAAAGAATCCCCGATCCGAAAGATCCGTCGGCTCTCGCGGAAGCGCAGATCGAGAGAGATCAACTACCGCAGCAGGCGAGCTCGGCTCAAAACTAAAGCTTTGGGTCAGATCTGAGCGAATAAAGCCTCCCTCGTTCGACTTCGATCCTGGCAACTTGCTCACCTTTTTCTCGTCGGGTGATGACGACGGGAGCAGCAGCGCCGGAAGAGAAAATATCCGTGGACCGTGGGTGCGAGAAACTGGGACTGCGCGGGGTGGAGTGGGCGAGTGGTCAGTGGAGTGATGGGTAGCGGAGGCGAAGTGGGCACTGAATTTATAGCCGGAGCCGGAGGAGGAGGAAGCTGCGAGCGAGGCGGGGGGGACGCGTAGCGAGGCAGCTTCCGGCCGGGCGGGTCGCGCCGCGCCGCTCGTGCGCGGCGCCCGTGCACGGTCGATTTCTGATTTTTTGGAATCTAATAATATTTTTTTAAAAAAAAACTGCTGGTTTCCCAATAATAATTGTAGCTAGTCTGTATTCCGATTATCGATCGGCACCGTAGAAAATGTATAAAAATCACGTCGGCAATCGGATTGCCGATTGGCTGTCTGGAGTTGGAGTAGACACACGGTCAACGATAGGATAGGACTGACCACTGGTTTGCTTGGCTTGCCGCGTGTCGATGGAGGGAGCGCTCGTGTGATACTCGAATGAAATTATGCCTATGAAACCGACATTAAGGTAGGAGAAATTAGTCGAGTATACCACATTTTTCAGTGTTAATTTTGGAGGAGATATCAAAATTAACACTAAAAAATATGGTACCTCCTGGTATCTTCTCAAAGACTGTAAAATAATCCTTAAGGTAATGCTAGAATTATTTGGTACCGATTAGTGCATTGGAGTAGACTGGGACCGAACTACAGAGTTTAGTCGGGCTCCGCAACCATCTAATCTCGATTAGATGGTATGGAGTCCCAATCCACTCTCCCTAAAACCTCTTATGAGATGGATCCCACCGCTGTGAAGCTCCTATCATGCATCGTCCGATCAAAACCAGACCCTACCAAAGAGGGTTGACTTCCCTCTGCACGATCTCGTTTCGTGGACTTGACCGACGAAGGCGTAGCGAGCCGACCAGCACCAGACGCATACATTGGCCACACAAGTGAGTTGCGTCGTGGCGCGAAGTGAAATCTGTATCATTAGGCCCTGTTTCGTTCTTTAGTCCCAAAGTTTAGTCTCGTCACATCGGATGTTTGGATGCTATTTTAGAGTATTAAATGCAGATTATTTATAAAACTCATTTCATAATCGGTGGATTATTCGCGAGACGAATCTAATGAGCCTAATTATGTCATGATTTGACAATGTGATGCTACAGTAAATATTTGCTAATCATGGATTAATTAGGCTTAAAAAATTATCTCGTGAATAATCCTCCGATCCTGTAATTATTTTTATAATCGGTTCAAGTTTAATCCTCCAAATTAATATCCAAACAGCCGATGTGACACGGTGCAGGAACCAAACACCACCTTAGTTTTGCGAGTTTGGAGCATTTCAAACCAGCAAAGGACACAAGCTAATCTAAATGTTACGAATCTTTCTTGAGATTCATTCAGATCTTATGGTTTTTTTCTATCGTTGGTCGAAAATTGAATTTTTACACGTAGATCAGAGTAATCAACTAACACACATGCATCCCTATGATGTCTATTAAGTTTTAGCCATCAAACTAATTATTCAATGAGCCAAATATTTTATGATCTACCGTACAAAAACCCGCTTTGTTTGGGCCCACATGTAGATGAAAGAAAAGGTAGCGACACGGAGACATATATAATAGACATAATCCTCTCAGCTTTTGCCCATAAAACAACAATTAATATCTTAAACGTGTTAATCGTTCAACATGTTGAGAGATGGGAGTAATCATTGTGTCATTGTGATTGTTTATTTCGTGGTTGTTGGAACTAACACCCTTTTGCCACTCGTATATCGCTACCGGAAATCTCGATCAACCTTACGAAATACATGTAAAAATACACGCACTTCTCTAAGCTAATTTGTACATCAAAAGATAAATCTAATATATACAATTATATTAAAGCGGCAAGTGGTCGTCCCTCCGCAGCCTCCCTCCCCGTGCAGCGCGCCTCTCACTTCCCATAAAAAACCAATCAAAACTTATACCCTAAAAAAACCGGTGCAACCACCCTAAAAAAAAACCGGTGCAACCGTCCGGCCCCGTCAAAGCGCGAACGTGCGCTCAACCGCCCGCCCCCTGTGCATGCATGCGCGCAAGCAGGTTTCATTGCGTGAGAAAGAAAGAAGAAAAGAGGAAAAAAAAGGAAAAAAAAGAAAAAAGAAAATAAAAAACTAGAAAAAGAAAATTGTATTTATATTTCAGTATTTTAATTTATGTATTTTGCGCGGAAATAAAAAAAACTATTATAAAATAAGATTCTGTTGCAAAGCACATGACTCTGACTAGTACAATTATATATATATAAAACTCCGCCACCATCGAAATCTTAGTGCCCTAAATTTGTCTGTGTTAATACTCCGTCCAAAATCCTAAATGACATTACTCGTTACAAACTGAGTGCAGCCGGAGAAAATAACACATGTAAATAGAGACGAACGAAATTAAAATTAAAAAGTTTTGATTTGTTGTGAGAAGTGGTGGTGATGACGGACTCGCAATCAGTACAATATTAAGGTTGTGGCCGACGAATGTTTGCTGGATTCTTATAGTGCGATAAAGCTGACATGGCTTAATTAACACCGTACATACGTAAATCAGAGGACTTCGGGTCCTAATTGAGGAAAGCTAACTTTTAGGTACACTAATTTCATGTTCATCACTCTGATTCCATTTGCATTTCCAAATTCTATTGACAGCCAAACTAGAGATGGATAATGAACCATCTCAACTCACTCTAGCTCGTTATCTAAACAAGCTAGTTTGGTTCGTCTCGTCGATAAAAACGACCATAAAATCTAGCCTGGCTACCGTTTAGCTCATGTTACTCGAAGCAGGGGGGTTTGTGACAGACTTCACTTGCTTGTAATATGCTGGCTATTAGGTCTAGTCCAATTCATTAAGCTCACAAACAGTTTAAACTTATAATATCTCTACTGAACTTGCTATCACAATTGTTATCCCCTAAAATAACAAGTATGGTCCACAAAATCACTCCATTGTACTTACTACTTAACTTGTTATTTTAAGGAGCTTGTTATTCTTCTCTCCACACTTGCTATATCTAGCAAGCCAACCAAACTTGCCATTTCATTGAATGTTGAGCTTGTTTGATTGTTTTATTTTCTTTGCATGTATATAAATTGATAAAATATAGCTACATTCAAATAAAAAGTCATATTTAGCAAGTACATTGGAGTGAATAGCAAAATAGCAAGTCAACTTGAATAGAAAGGTTTGCTATTGCTATGAATAGCAAGTTAAAAACAACAAGTACAATGGAGATGCTCTTATCTATACTAATATATAATTGGCGAGTTCGTTTACTCATCTGGACAATCTGAGCCATCCATTGATTACTCATACTCATTGAAACGATCACGACCGTTGATCACCTTCCCTCAGCTCTCCCCACAACTCTCCGTGCGTTCATGCAGCAAAACCCCAACTAATCAATCAACCGGGATTTTTGGTAATAAAATCTGTTCCGAGCGGGCGCATTCAGCGTGCTTGTTGCCGAACGCCCTCCCGCAATTAGCGCCCCGCCAAACGCCCTCTCGCAAGTCACGGAAGTGCATCCATGGCAAGCGCAACTGCCGGGCTACCGCCCCAACGGAGGAGAAGGGTGGAGGGATTTCTCTCGACGATAGAAAGGAAGGGGAGGGCAACAGCGGCTGACGCGAGCTCCATGGGGAGCCCTTCCGTATCACCGTAGAGGACAACTGCTCGACGCCTCCATCCCTGACCAAAACCCTAGCAGCCTACTAGCCGCCTCTCCCCCTAGCAAGTCCCATCCTGATCTCCTTTCCGCTGGATGGAGATCGGCAAGCACGACTCCACCGCCGCCTCTATGGATGGCGTCAAGGTATGTGGTGCCCGTCGCCCTATCCCACTATCCTGCATTGCTAGACCAATAAGGATGTTTTCTTGCATTGCTAGGTTCAGATGCTCCCAATGGTTGAGGCGCTGCAGCTTCAGCTGGTGGCAGAACTTGTTGATGAAGTCGTCGGCGCGGGCATCCACCTCGCCGGCTTCCTCCTCTGCCTCTTCCCCCTCCTCATCATCGGACGACTCTGACGCGGTGTTGGAGACGTCAAGGCAGCGACGCGGCAGTTCCCTCGTCGTCGCGGGCCGCCGTGACTCAACCGCCTCGGTCTACTCCTCCGTCACGGCCTGGAAGTGTGCAAATGCCGACCGGTCGCTGGCCGACTTGCGCAGCCGCGCCGGGAGCGGCGGGAGCTCCGCATCCGCATCCATCGCCGCCTCTGACCTGCTCCTCTCCACCGCAGCGACTGGAGGCTGCTCTTCGTGCCCCAGATCCACGACCCCGGCCACCGCCGGCTCGGGGGCGGGGGTGGCGAGGCGGTACATGTTGAATGACCGGAGCCGCTCGAGCGCCATCGACAGAACGCGGGAGAACCTCCTCTGCTCCCCACTCGCACCAGCGCCATCCCCCTCCCTGCCCGCTCTCCTCCCCATCTCCGATCTACGGAAGCCGGAGGCGCGGCGACATTCTCTCCCCCTGCTCTTCCTCCTCTCTCGCGCTCTTGGCCGGCCGGCCGGCGACAAGGCACGGAGGTGCGAGGCCTCGTCTCCTTCCCTAGCCTGCTCCCCTGCTGTGCCGCCGCCCGCTCGCCTGGCCGGCGAGGGCGAGCAGGTTTGCGGAAGGCAACGGCGACCTGCCTTCATCTCGGTTCGAATAGAAGAGCGGCTTCTGTTTCCAAAAGAAAGGAATTTGGGAGGGTTCGGCTGAAAACCACACGTTACGTTAGGTCCGTCCATGCCCAGAAAGTTATGATATTTTTCTACTGATCTATTAATTCTGCATTTTCTTTTTAGGACCAATTTGTGTCGTTTTCTTGCTGCTTGATTCATCTTCTGTTTGTTTCTGTGGTTCCTTTGCAAACGCATCAGTGTGCCTTTTAAATTTAACCGATTTGGAGTTTTAGGGGAACTTGCAAAACATTTGTTGCTAAAACTACTTGCTAACTGAAGTTGGTAACTGCTAGAGTATAGGGTAAATCATACATACCAGAGTTTTATGATTTCCAACTCCATGCACAAATTAATGAGTTGTTGTGACTTATGTAGATACATTGTCTTGGAAAACAGGGGTTAAATCACTATAGCAAAGAAAGAGGTAGGACAAGACAACCAAGGTGGTGGTGGGTTTTATTTTTTCTTTAGTGTGACAAACATAGAAACACCTTTTTTTTGGTAATAAGAACTGGTTTGATACAACTGAATTACAACAATAAACATAATGTGACATCACATTTACTACTGGCAATTAGGCTCACCGAACAATAGTCAGTGGAAAAAGGAAAAAAAGTAACATGTAAAATATGAAATAGACACACCTGTCAGTGCACTTTCATCAAGTGAATAACACATACATATTAGTTTTATCTTTTTGTGACTGGTTTTCACCACATTTATAGCTCTAAATTCAGTAATTCTCCTTTTCTATATAACTTCATTTTCTGTCCTCTCATGTAGCCATGCGCAGTGTGATACATGTTACTTCTGAGGTTGCCCATTGAGCAATCTTCTTCTTGTGTACTTTTGCTCTATGTTTTATACTTATGCATTGCTTCATCTATTTGACTGTTAAAATATTTAACATTATTTATCATGATAAATAATATTGCAGGGAGGAAAACTACATTTTTGTTCTTGGATAGCACACTCTTGTATTATTAACTGATGAAAAATTGTTTAAGTGCAACACATTTATCGTTTTTTTGATTTTCACCGTTGCGTAGCACGGGCTCACTACTAGTACTAATAAACTAAAATATAAGCAGCTAAAGAGCTAGTCAAACAAACTAAGAGTATATTTGTTTCAGAAGTTACTTCTACAATATGAACTCAAAACAAACATTTTACATTATGTATCCATATTATGAGAATTGATAACTACAAAATTTGAAAATGAACTAGGAGATGGAAAATACTATCTTTTTTAATTTTTTGCTAACTAGTTATTCAGACTACTGCTAAAAATCTTCGGTCGTTAGAGCTTCTCCGATAGAGACTCTAAAAAATTATCTCCCCCATAATGAAAAAATTTGCTAATCTAAAAGACTCCCTAAAGTAAAGCACTCTCTAAATCTTTCTCCATCCTCTGTACTTATAGGGCTAGTTTGGGAGCCCACAATCCCGGCCCATTCCCTGGGGATGGGCCGGGATTTTGAACTAAAATCCCGGCCCATCCCCAGGGAATGGGCCGGGATTGAAAGTTCCCAAACAGGCCCATAGAGAGTATCTGTCCAAATTATTTGTGATACAAGAGATACAAATAAAAAGAAATAAAAGATATTTAATAAGTATGATGCATCTGTCAATGATACAAAAATAAAATATATATAATATGATATTGAAAATATTTTAGAGAGTATTAAGATTTAGAGATTAAATTTTATTAAGAAGACTCGATATACGAGATTTTAGAGATGCTGAAACAGCTCGGGTCTAAACTACATATTAGGAGCCTGTTTGGTAGAGCTCCAGATCTTTAAATCCACACTAAAGCTAGAGTGCAACACTTAAAGTTAGTTAGACTCTGCTCCACCACTCCAATTCATTTTTTAGAGTGAAAATTATTTAGCTTAGCTCCAACTCCATAGAACCAAGAAGGTGGAGCTGGAGGTGAAGCCTAACAAACGTACACTCGGGGTCTGTTTGGTAGAACTCCGGATCTTAAAATTTACACTAAAGCTGGAGTAAAATATTTTAAGTTGACTAGACCTTACTCCACCAATCTAGTTCATTTTTTGAAATATTTTTAATGAGATCCACTTCATAGGAAAAGTGTTTTCTTGGTTCCAATTTTACGGAGAAATAAGCCGCAGCTCGAGCCACCCAATCCACTTATTCAGTTTCAGGCCAAATTCAAAGTTGCAAACGGGCTCCAATGAAACGGAGGCCCATGAAGCCCAAAGGGCCTAAAACCCCGAGCGCTTCCCCTCCGCCGCCGCAACGCCCGCCGCCGCCGATCCTCCGCTCTCCTCCCGAAGCGGCGAAGCTACGAGGCGCTCGCCGGTCTCTCCAGAATGACCGCGGCGGCGAGGAGCTTGCTTCTGAGGCACCTCCGCGTGGCGGTGTCCCCTTCATCGGCGGCGTCCGTCAGGCCCGCGGCGGCGCTGCGGGAGGCTCTGTGTGGCTGGCGGTGGTTTTCGTCGGAGGAGGCCAAGGGGTCGTTCCTCGACAAGGCTGAGGTCACCGACCGCATCGTCAAGGTCGTCAGGAACTTCCAGAAGATCGACGATCCCTCCAAGGTAATACCGGCAGAAGCATGGCACCTAAACCCCCTCCATTCTCTTACTGGTCAAATCAGCAAATGGATTGCTTATCTGTTTAGCTTGTATTGTTTCTGCGGAATAGAATTTTGATGTTGCTGAGAGAGCACTCCAGTATATCCGAATGCATTGCACAATTTAGGTGGATACTGTGGCCATGGCGGCACATGTGTACACTGTACACTGTACATGCTGTGCATGTGTTTCAAGTGAAATTGTGATGGTGTAGAGGCTTCAAACCATTCTGATTTGGGCACGGGAGTTGTGGGTAATTGCCTGTACCAGACTACCAGCTGTGTTCAGTTGAATGCCGTGATCTCTGCAGGTATGTCATGTGCCGGTTCTAAGTGTACCTGTGAATATGATCCACATCGAGACATACAATTGCCGATAAGACGTTGGTTGTTTTTTTCCGGAAATTGGTTTGTGCACATAGCTGATTGGTAGAACAGAAGTTGTGGGTTTCCACTTTCCAGTCCCATTCTTGTTAATTACCATATAAGCATTCTTCTCTGTTGTTTTTATCCCAGAAGTCATTATTCTAGATCATGTTGATGGACTATTCCAAAGTTTATTTGGGCAAAGTGCAAGGGGTTTGCTCTGATTATGTTACTTCTGTCATTGGAGAACTTACTACAAGTGGGCTATCATACTTGGGAATTGCCGCAGGAGTGAGCAAGAAAATTGAATACCCAAGGTTTCACTCAATTTGAACTGTTGACGATTGTTTGGTGGCTTCATCATTTACAATGACCTTTGAGAAACTAATATTGTTTTTTAATTATATGTGCCTAGGTAAATCCATAAAAAGTGTACTGAATGCCTTGCATGGATCTAAAAAAGTACAAAAAAACATTGTGACATGTTTATGATTTTTCCTTTGATCAACAAAAAAAGTTCTACACATAATAATAACAGGAAATCATAAACAATCTGTAAAAACTCAAAATCATTCATATTAGCTCTAACTTTAACACTGTGAACCATCTGATCTTCAAAAGGTTGCTTGTGTTCAGTTCAGGTTTTTGTTTTCCTGTTATTTAACAGATAACTAGTTAATAGTCATCTTGATCAGAACTTCTATACACTTGTGCAACTAATGTTGTTCATTGTCAGTCCAACTACCATACTTGTTTGTAAGATTGGAAAATGTGGGGCTCCCTATTGATGTATGGTGTTCTGTTGTGATTGTATTTCGTAAATATCTTCAACATTCCATCCAGGGTGTTTTGATCCCTGGAATTTGTGTGTGGTGCTTTTGTTTTGTTCCTGGACAGAGATTCTTGTAGTTCTGATACGTAAGCTGAATCCTCACGAATACTTTTTTAATGCTCCCAATTTTGCATTGTGCTGATTATTTCATGCCAAATTGTCAGTAAGTTTCTTTACTCTGTTCTATAGGTGACACCAGATGCACATTTCAAGAATGTCCTTGGACTAGACAGTTTGGACGGCGTGGAACTTGTCATGGCTTTGGAAGAGGAATTTGGTTTCGAGATACCTGACAATGAAGCTGACAAGATTGACTCCATTAAAGTTGCAGCTGATTTCATCGCCTCACATCCCCGAGCAAAATGAGCAAATGAATTATGTGCTATACTTGTTAAGTTCTTGTATGCTATTGTCACGGAGCCATTTAAGGTGGGAAAGCACCCTGCTCTGCTTGATAGCCACTTTCGAGATTTCAGAATTGTACCCGTGATATTGCTCTGAGTATTTTTCTTGTGCCTTTGGGTTTTCTGGACAAAATAATGTTGCTGATTCTGAAACGTAAACCATCTTGGATGGAGTTTTCGCTGGATATCAAAGATCTAGATTCATGCACAGTGTCTCCAGACTCCAGAATTCAGATGCTGGTTTCTTTCCTTTGAAGAGTGGTCACGCCTACATTTCTTTGCATATAAATTGACACTGGTTTTATGCTACTTTCTGGCAAATGCAACATGGGCATGGCACAACAACAATGGTATGTATCCTGTTTCTCTTTACAACTGTATTAACAACAAAACAGCGAAGCGATATTCAACTCCTTTTCCCCTTCTTTTTATGAGAAATGATCACAAATGACAAATGACAAATGAATGAGTGTGGAAGTTATAATTGTAAGTAAACCACAATTCAATCTATGGACTACAACGACAAAAAGATTCAGTCTGTTTAATATTATAAGTTATTTATTTCTTTATAAATTACAAAAAAAAAGTGGTGATAGCTAATAGACTGGTGCGTCATGTAAGCTTTAGGTCTATTTGATAGAGCTCTAAATATTGAAAACTAGATTGGAGCTCTGGATTCAATTGTGATATGGATAGTATTTGGTTGAGTTGAGCTGTTCAGAATTTGGCTTTAGTTGAGGGGATGCGGGTTGGTTGTATTTGCAGGTAATTTTTTAAACTTTTTCGTAGTGGAGCAGTTGAAACTGCTTGAACCCCCTCCACTGTGCTAGTCTATTTTTTTAAGGGGAATTTGTAAAATACCATTAAAATTTTCTGTAATTTGAAAAATGTCACTGTCAGTGACTGTGGTAGATCCCATCTATCAGTGACACACTGATGACATATTTCAAAACCGTGAAAATTGTAATGGCATGAAAAATTTTGGCCCTTTTTTTAAGCACTCTGGTTCCATTTTTTTTGAAGCGCTTTGGTCCCATTCTTTTGAAGCACTCTTGTTTAGATTCAGTGCCTACGTTTAGCTCGGTTTTAGGTCAACTGGACAAAAGAGCCCTGCCAAAACATTAGTACGTAATTTCCTGTAGCAGGGCGAGCTCCCGGCAGGTGGCTGGAACATCAACGCGCTGCTGCATCTGCCACATCACTGCAGCCATTGCTTGCAGTTGCAGTTCTTGCTGCCTCCTCGCCATGGCCGCCGGCCAGTCTCCTCGCCGATGATGCCTCTGAGCCGGGCACTGCCTCGTCGCCGGCTCGTTAATGCTCGAGGGCCGCGCCGCCGCCTTGTTACAGCGGCGAGGGACGGCCTCGGCGCGCGGCAAGAAGACGCCGGTGCCGCCGCTGCGCCGCGTCACTGTCTGAGCCCCGGTGCCGCGGAATGGGCACGCTGGCGGCGCGAGCCTCTGCTGCGGAGCGAAGGCCGGTTGCAAAATCTGCCCATTGGGAGTCCTTAGACCATCCATGACCTGCCATGGCGCGGCCGTTGCTTCTAGCAGTGGCAGGTACGGCGGCGGCGGCGCCGGCCGTGAGGGCATGCTCCTGGGGCTGCGGCTGATCAGCGTTGCACTACTATTGTCCCACACCTGTGGACGGTGGCACTGGCAGGAGGAGGGAGGACGCTGATGCGCTATCTCGCTGCCACCGCTGAGGACACCGGCGAGGCGCGCAGCAAGGTCCTCCACGAAGGCAAGACGGCGGCGCTCGGCGGTGTCAGCGATTCCAATATCCCTGAGGATCTCCGAAGGCAGCCACCGGCTGACGTCGTTCATCTCGTGCATGTATGTGCAGCAGTAGTCCGCCATTGCCGCCTCGCCGCCGGTAGCTTCTTTGAGCTTGATCGAGCTAGTAGGCGATCGATGAGTCAGACGGCGTTCGGTCTAGTCAAGCTGATGCTTCGATGTCGTTGGTTATAAATATGCAAGAGACTTGAGCAAGAACATGAGACCCTAGCTTTGAGGTGTGAAATAGAATATAATGCTTATATAGAGAGCTAGCTGAGGTGAGAAATAGAGGGAGGAGACTAATAATACACATGTTTTTATCCTGTTGCTTTCAAATGTACATGTTTTTGCTTCATTTTCTGGTGTGTTTTAATTTTTCGTTTTTTGGCAATAAGAATGTGCTTTGCAAGCACTTGTCTAAAAAGAAACATGGATTATATGGGGATATGAAATGAAAGCCGCCATTTTTAGAATTTGATGCAATGCATACACGCCAGTTTTCATAGGAGGTAAGATGTGTACCGTAAATAAATAGAGCACATCCCAAGCGCTAATTCGGTTCGTGATACCATTAATTACAAACAATGCCTGGGCAGCTCTTCTTGATGAAAAGTTTGAAGTTGTGTTTTTTTCTTTTTTTTAAGGGTGTCACATGGTCCAACTTTATTTGAATATCATATGTGGGGAGATACGATACCAGGGCTTCATCCTTTATCCTTTTATTGGGATTCGGTGCCAGATGCTCACGTCTTGTTAGTTTGATAAGAAAAATAAAATAGGCATCATGTTGTTACTTTGTAATTTGATGTTTTTATACCTTATTTGTGCTGAAATTACAGCATATATAACTTGGACGATGTGTTTTTTATTGTTTTGACTGAATATTTAACGATCATCTCAAAAGTTTCATTAGGATCATCCCCACCCCGATGGGTATAATGTCATCTCAAATTATGCTCCACTATAATTCATCTGTATTGGTCATATATAACATCTGCTACAGATGTTGATCTATCTACGATCATCTATGTTGGACATATGGCGAAAGGCAAGGATGGAACGGAGAAGTCGAAGAGCTCCGTTATTTTGGAAAAATTATTTACATGTCATTATAATTTTCAAAAATTGCTTATATGTCATATTTGTGATTGTGACACATACCGATAACATATTGACAAACCGTGAAAATTGTAATGGCAAAAAAAAATTAACCCTTTATTTTTTATTTTACTTTTTGGAAACAATGCCCAACCCAAAATGAAAATATTTGCTAAGATCTAGTCCAACCTATAAAACATAGGTTAAAAAAACAGAGAGGAACATTCAATTCACGCTTTCTTTTTAAAATAAAGGAAAGTAAACAATGGCCAAATAAGATTGCAGTTCATCAAATTTTCGTGTTCTGTTTGCAATCAATTTTGCTCTGAGGTGCTTTACATAGTAAAATGGGAATTGTTTGGCAAACACGTGATCCAATTGTCAAACCAAAATTTTGCAGCATGCAAATTTATGTTGGCGACAAAATGTTCCAGTTAGCACATACGTTCATAAATGACCCAGAATGTTCCCAACTTGGAAGCACAGCAGGTGTTTCCTGTTATGTTTTTCTAAGCTATCAATACAAAACTTGTGATTAATACATCAATCTAATCTCTTTACACAGCAAAAATATTTCTATATGTGACGCAACAGTGTTCATGATTATTTACATATTGGCCACAACCAGCATCACAGAAATCAGTGGTCAGCCCTCCACAAGGCTAACATCCGCGGCAACAGGGGCAGCTGGAGGAGATGACCATGTCGCATTTAAGATTAATAGACAGCAAAACCGATGTCGCCACCGCACTTATGCCACCCAACATAATCGAATATATAGTCCGTCCCAAAGCCTCCGAAAATATGTGCAAATAAATAAACCCTTATTGAGGCAATTGAGCGGCGTGAAACCTTCAGCTAGATCCAGATGATCCCTCCGGAGATTGAACCATGCCAATATAATAACTCGAAATGATAAGTCACACCAGCCTTGTCATTTAGCACCCTCTGTCATCTGGTGAGTGAGCTAATTAGGCTGAGGGAGTACTATCTTGCACCCCCTCCTTATCGGCGTCCTCACGAGACATGCCATTCTCAGCTGCATTTGCCCGATTGTCACCATCAGTCGATGGTTCCTTGTCCTCAACCACGTTCTTCACCAGTCTCTTTGATCCTTTAGGCCACGCAGCATCAATATGATCATCCTCCGCATGGCCACTTTCTAGAGGATCAGCATCTGCATTCTTGTCCATGTCATTATCCTGTGACTTTGGAAGCTTCTTGAGCGAGCTTTTCCTCTGTAAATAGTTTTGCAATTACATAAATGAGTAAAAGTTTTAAAAAACAAGACTAAATAATATGGATGAACACACATTTCCAATTTCCCAGTATCCAATGCTTAAAGGTTGCCAAATGCCAACAAGAGTTATTATGCAGGTATAATTTGTCAAAGACCACTTTGCAAATAAAGGTCTCAGTGTCAGTGATGGGTCCCATGGAGGCAAAGATCTTAAAATACCCATAATAAAATTTATTAGTAAATCTAATTATCGGTTTTTTATTCTCAGTTTTTATTTAGACTAGCTAAATCCTGTATCATGACGTTCCTCTAAATACAGAGGTTATACTTTTATAAGTTTCATATGGGTAATAAACTAATAATTCAAGTCAATCTCAAGTTAACTACTATAATATTATAACCTAAAACTAAACTCATGCGTACATATTATTGTCTATGGCAGTATGGCATATTGGCATAGGTCTGTGGACTGAAGTTCAACATCGGTGAATGCACAAATCGTAGTTCCACAAAATTGAATTGTTTTGTTATAATTGTGCTTAAAATTGGAAATTCAAGATTGTGTGTTAAATTATTGTCTCAATGACCTTGTGTGCATGTGCATATGGGATAGACAACCAATGTTCAGGAAACTCTGGATTATTCTGAGTGTACCATTTCCTCTCATTACAAGGAAATAGCTAACTCATAGCTTAGATGCATTTTTTTGTGTCCACCTTTTTGCTTGACGTGTTATCTTGTTCTGCGGCTGCCACAGTTGGATCATCCAAGTCTTCAAGCATCAAATCTCCTTCTTTGTCAACCTTGATGCCCTTAGTACGCCTCTTTTTCAGTCGGTCCTTTGCCTAAAAGGGAACGGAAATGAAGAATATTAATGCCATACTTTTTACCATTGAAATTAAATAGAACTTGTTGACACTCTGTAGTCTATGCCGGACTCCATCTTTCGTTTTTAAAATGCAATGGGCATTCTATCAAGAATAAGTTAGTTGCAGATAATGTCTGAGTTACAAAAAACAGAACCTTGGCAGTTGGCAATCTTAATTCAAAAGTGTTGTTCTGCATCTTGTAGCACCAAACACCATAAGATGTTTCACAAAACATCATATCTTGTGTAACACAAAACAATATGTTTTGCAATTTATTTCAAGGAACCCCACTGAGGCAAAATGTTTCACAAAACCTCATATCTATGCAAAATACACATATATCATTGTAATATACAGTGTTTTTTTAGTGTACATATATTCACATTGGTAGGCTCAATATATACATCACTATCATATAATATGTCTCCTTAACAGCATTACTGCATTAATCAGTGACATAAAAACATAAGTTGTCATGAACTCATGATACCGGCAACCAGTGTTTACAAATCGTCCGATTAATCGCGATTAATCGGCCTGGTCGTTTTCCTGGCTACGACTAGGTGCTCCGACCCGACTAGAGCGACTAGAAATTTGGTCGTCCGACTAGTTGTCGACTAGTCGCGACTAGTCGGCCGATTAGTGGCATTTTGGCGACCAAGAGAGAAGGGCAACCGACGGGGAAGGCAGGGGCCAGCCGGAGGAGGGCGCTGACGACAGCGCATGGGCCACGGCGGGAGGAGTGGGACGGCAGCGACGTGCCTTGGAGTGGGAGGGGCCACCGGCGGCGCCGACGGGAGCAAGAGGAGAAGGCGGCGCCGGCGGGAGCAAGAGGAGAAGGCGGCGCCGGCGGGAGCTGCGGCGCACAAGGGATGTGCAGCGCGCATGCTTCTGAGTTGTCTCTGTTCGGCTGTGAGGGAGGAGATCTGTGGCGGCTGTTTGGGAGAGGGGAGATGTGAGGAGCTAGGGTTGTGGCTGCTGTGAGGGAGAGGGGAGATGTGAGGAGTGAAGCTAGGGTTTAGTTAATGGGTTTGGGCTTTTCAATTTTATTTTTGGGCTAATAAGTAATGGCTGGAAATTTGGCCCATATCTGGATATTTATTGTCATATACTATATAGTGTATATATATTATGTAAATTTCCTAAAATATATGGAATAATTAAATAGAACGACCAAAATCGACTAATCGCGATTAGTTTTCTGGTCGGTACCATGGCGACTAGGTTCGACTAGGCGATTTGTAAACATTGCCGGCAACTGATGTCTGATGCACTTCTAAAAAACAGCTATTATGTGTATGTATGCAAAAACATTGCATTCAGTTTTTGTAAGAGTATTTTGCATAAATTTTGTGGTGAAATGGAGGATATAGGATTGTACCTGGTGTTTTATGAAACATTTTGCACCCAAACCTGAGATTCCTTGAAACAAATTTAAGAAACCTATGGTTTTGCATTACTGATGCCCCAAAACCAGGGGTTTTCTAAAATTTACTCAAATAAAATATCATATAGGTAACATTAGCTACAGTACTACACTACTACCAATACCACCAGAAAATAATCGTTGGACAACCGGACCCTTTCAAAAACAGAAAACCAAAGAGGGCCTGGTTTGTGAAGACTTCTAAGTCGCAGTTTCCAAATGCTTTCATGGTAATATGTTTTTTTTAGGGAAAACCAGTAGGAGAGGCTCCTACCTTGATTTTATCATTTAAAAGCAAACCAAAGTACAGTTAATCAAGAAGAAGAGCAGGGAGAGTACAGGAGGGGGGAGAAAGATTAAGAAGATTACAGGCTGAAAAGCCAGGAGAGAACAAGATGTTTCTTCGAGGGGGAGCATCTAGAGGCCTGGGTTGCCAGGAGCGTCTTGAACGAGAGAAGCCACTCTTCAGCGGACTGCATGTTTGAGACGGAAAATTCGGTCGTTGCGTTTAGTCCACAGGCTCCATGCACCTGTGATTAAAATTTCCATGAAGAAAGGCCAGCAGTAATCCGGTCTTGAGTCAACAATGATTGTCATCAGGGAGGTGCCACCACGCCAATCAATCCCGATTTGTGCCCAGCAACGTTTGCTAAATTCGCATTCAAAGAAAAGGTGGCAAATAGATTCAAGATGCCCGGAACAGAGAGAGCAATAAAGGTTAGTACCGTATGGGAGAAGATGTTTGCGATGGAGAATATCGACAGTGTGCAACCTTTCATGGAGAAGCCAGAAGAAGAATTTGAGCTTGTTGGAACATCTACTGGTCCAAAGCCATTGGAAGACGGGCGGGGAGGTCATATGAATGAAAGTAAAGGCATATAGATTTCGCGGGGTGTAGGTGGCCGACCCCCAGACGTAGTGGCGAGAATCTGGAAAATCAATAGGAGTGTTGAGCGAATTGAGGATCTCCAGGAGTTGTGGGACTTCCTCCTCAGCCTCTTCCGAGAGGGGGAGGAAGAAATGGGTAGCAAGATTTTGATTGGAGAAGAGGTGAAGTGACGTTGATTTGCGCTTGGCGAAGGAAAAAAGCCTGGGAAGAGTGGTGTGAAGTGGGAGATTGGTCCAGAGGTCGAACCAAAGAGAGATGGTGGCACCGTTTCCGGGGATAGGCTTGGATATGGCTTGAAAGAGAGGGTAGAGGTTCATGATCCCCCGCCACCAAGGGGAACCCTTCTTGGAGGTCAGATGAGGGGGGGGGCCAAGGAGGGGGTGTAGTGTGTTGACCAGACGAGATTAACCCATGGGATGTCAAGTTTTTTGTAGAATTTGTCTAGGTGTTTCAATAAGAGAGCATTATTCTGAGCCGACAGGTTGACAACACCCATGCCACCATTGGGTTTTGGTTTACACACTGTGGACCACTTGACCAGCGGAATGGAGGAAGAGTCAATGGATCGACCCCTCTAGAGACAACACCTGCGATCCTTGTCCAGAATTTGAATCACTTTTGCCGGAAGTTTAAACATACACATGGTGTAAGTTGGGAGGGCCGAGAGAACCGAATTGACTATTTGCAGTTTGCCGGAAGGCGAGAGCCAGAATGAGGTAGCCGCCAGACGGCGCTCCATCCGAGAGATCAACGAATTGAAGTCCTGGAATTTTGGCTTGGCCGTGCCAAAACAACAAACTAGGCAAGATCTTAGTCAGAAAAAAATCCAGGAGGGGAATGGGCTTCAGATTTGTTTTCTCGAGTTTCAATAACACACTACATAAATTCCTCGAAAATCGGCAGAACCAGCGATCAATCAATCATGAATCATGTATTCATGTCTAAATTCTATAAAAAAATACGCAGGGTGTTTGCACTGAACCTGATAAGGTGACCATATGGTACTGGAGGTATCCTACAGGGTTACAAGAGGTATAAAACCCCTTTACCTTTTAATAGAGGTTTGGCCAATCTCTAAAACCAAGGAAAATAAAAGTAGTGCAAATATCTAACCCTTGTTCTATCGCCTCTATAGAACCAGGAAGAGAGTTTACTTTTTAGAATCAATCATACACGAGCACCCCTAAATTACTGATAGAGCAGCCTCTAGATGATGGGTTTTATATAGCAAAAATGCATTAGAATGAGAGTTTTTACTTTTTTGATAAAACTGGCATCTCAATGGGAATAGGTTTTCCCAGTCAGCTTGAGAAGATTTACAACTATCCAATGAATTTGAATATCATATGCTTAACAGGTTTTACTAATGGGAAGAAGAATAATCAAGTTAGAGGCATGCCATTGATTGGAAGACAAAAACACAATAAATTGATTATCCATCTAGTCTCTCCAATATTCATCTCAAAATTTTGGTCATTATGATATGTCTATTGACATCAAATCAACTATATGGGATAAAATAATGTGATGTGCAAAGATGGAAATGGTGTGAAACTTACCTGCATTGATATTTCTTTTAATTTGTATGATATATGTGCATCATCAATAAGTAGTGAAACAACATCCTCTTGTCTCATCAAATGATCATCCTGGACATGTTTTCCTTTCATGACCAACTCTTGCACTGCATTTTTCTGCCTTGCTCTTTGCAATATCTTCTCCTCTATTGTATCTTTGCATATAAGTCTATACACGGTTACCTACAATAGCATTTTTCAAATAAAATACAAGGACATGGGCTACCAGATATTTCATTTTCACATTTCAAATGGTAGTGCAACTTATAATTTATAAATGGAGTAATTGGCCATTGTTCTAGAAAATGAGAGCTATTCTGTGCTCCCCCAACAAAACATTTGTCTGAGTGTTGTGCTATTTAATTAGTTACTAGTCATGTGGCCTATGCGTTGCAATGAGAATCGGGTGGGATCAAGCCGGGTATAGCAGTTTTTTGGGTTTTGGTTTTTTATAGGCATGGTATTTATATAGTACAGTTTTTTTGAGGTGGACTAGTTTTTCTGGGAAGTTAGTTTCACAGGGCTGGGAGGCACGCTGCACATGGTGGAGAGGGAAGAGGGCAGATAAAACTCTCCCATTATATTAGTAAATAGATAAATAGATGTGGAGTTTAAAAAGGCAGAAAAAAGAAATACACAAGGGAGAGGCACACTAAAATAAGTTAATTGTATTAGTGATCATATAAGGTTTAATACTTAAGACAGCAGAAAAATTGTGCGAGAGGAAAAACATAAGTGAAAAGCAACTGTAATAAACATCCTCATAATTGAAACGAGTTAATCATATAGAACATGTCATCATTAATAATTCTAAATGCACATGTTTTCATGAAGGTCGCCTTACTTGTAAACTTTCTATAGGGTGACATCATAAAAAGTAATGGAATAATAGCCCACAGTACCATGACTAGATAAAGTATTTACAAACTGAAGCTACAGTTACCTCCTTTGTCTGACCAAGTCTGTGTGTTCTATCCATTGCCTGCTGGTCTTGTGTTGGATTCCAATCAATTTCATAAAATACAACTGTGTCAGCAGCAGTCAAATTAATACCCAGTCCCCCAGCTCGTGTGCTTAGCAAGAAAACAAATATATCACTCCTGTAGAGAAGAAAAATATGCTAAGTCATGTTTGAATAGTATTAGATCATCTTGCTGTGGTAGTGTAGTACATTCTCCATTATACCCTAATGCATCTACCTGTTCTGGAAGTCTCGGACCATGTCACGTCGTTCAGAAATTGCTGAAGACCCATCAAGTCTGAAATACTTGAATTTTCTGAAATTCATGTAATCCTGAAACAAAATCAATGCATAAGTGCCCAGTACTCAGAAAAAGGTTCAATTCTAGCATGCGAAACTAAAAGCAAATTCATTTATTATCTACTTATTTGGTTCATTCAATTCACATTACCAGCAAAAGAAACGGAAACTAAAAGTTCCTGAAAGATGATGTGCAATATGTAAGCAGAGATTCACATATTGAAGTTTGCATGACAGTATGACACTATTCAAATGCTACAAAATTTTGGGCTACAAATAATTCCCATAATGTAATAGAATATCTACAGTAATATAATGCTAGATATTACAAACATGGTTCCAAATTTTGTATTGAGATCTGATATTTGACCAAAGGTTTAGGTTTAGACTTGTAGAATGTGGGAAACATCTTCTAGAGTTGTATGCAATAAAAAACTTATCCCAAGACACTTAATGACATCTCTACATATCTTACGAGTTAAAAGGTAAGGGCCAGAAGGCAACATGTCACATTTAATTTTTCAACTCAGATGTGTTATTGATATTATACTTCAAAATGCAAAGTGGACATCCATAGTGACAAGTACTAGTGTAATACCTCAAGAATGTCTAGCATTTTAGTCATCTGAGCAAATAGGAGCACGCGGTGATTTTCTGCTCGGAGACGCCGCAGTAGTATATCCAAGGTTTGGAGCTTCCCAGAATCCTGTCATTGAGCATTCTATATTAATAAAAAGGGGTCACTACTCACTAATAACTAATAGTATATCAATAAATACAGAAAGCATAAATCATTGAGCTCTTGTAAGCAGTTGACCAGTTCACGAAAAATTACAACTGTAAAACAAAGACAAAATCGTGCAGATGAAGAACAAATCTAAATAGATAATAGTTAACATCATGGACAGCAGAAATTAGAGAACACTTACTGTAAGCATCTTAGCTGGATCAAAATTACTCATAGGTGGAGATGACCCAAATATCCTATACGGTAGTTGTAGCATCGGCTCAGGGAAGGGCAAATCAGTATTTAATTCTTGTATCAGAGGATGAGTGCTGATTGGCTCTCTAGGGCCGTTGAACTCAGAAGTACGAGCAAATCCAAGAAACAGTTTCTTGGCCCATGGATCATGCATCTCATCTGTTAACTTGTAGGCAAAATTTCGATCTGCGCACCAGACATTTATCTGAAAGAACGGTAACGAGAGTCAATACAACCACTAATTAGTAATTATACATTGATAGCTTGCATAGACCAAATAAATACATTTCCTACACTGTATAGAAGTTCTGGATGATTTCAATACTATAGCTGCCTAAGAATACTCAAGGACGAATCCATAGTCCATACAAGCAGCCCAATGCAACATAGAAATGAACCAATGGAAAAACAAGTGAACAGAACCAATGAACTTACTGGTGGTGCTCTAGCGGGTGGAATAAAGGCATATGTTGAACGAAGAAGTCTTATGTTCGAGACAAGCTTATCATGGTGAGAAAGCACTAGCACTTCATATGGGCTATCACTCAGACCTGTCTCAATCTTTGCTCTAAACAAACTGGACTCTGCTTTTGTAGGTGAAAGCAACAAGCGAGCAACAGCCCGGACTTTTGTTACATCATTCTGAGTGAACTGGAGATCAGTACTTTCTGAAGCAAGGAAGGCATTCACAAGTTCATCAGTGTACTTCTTATTCCATTGCACTGCTGAGAATGCTAGTCTATCGAATAATGAACAAGTGGCCAGGAAGGAAGCTTCAACTGGGGACAGGTTTATTAATCGTGTAAAACCAAATGCACCAGATGACAGAACAGAACTGTTAGGTGAAATGACTTCTGGAAAAGCTGATTGATGGATATAGCTTGGCAAAAATATATTAAACATCCTGTTGAAAGATCCACACGGAAATCCACAACCATGCACAAGCATTTCTGTGTTACAGATGATTCCTTCATAAACTAATTTTGGAATCTGAAAATATTCAGAAAGAAGCCCATCAGTTTAGTGTTTGCAATCCAGGAGAACACAGAAGATAACTGTAAATATGTTAAATGAAAACAGAAAAACCTGAAGATATGTTAAAATTGTACCTCAAACATTATAGGATTCCTCTTCCCCGCATAATGCACATCTTGCAATTCCCCAAATGGGACAGAAAGAAGGGAGTTTGGGATGTCAGCAAAGTAAAAGTAATAGCTTCCCTCGTTGCGCTCGAAAAGCTCTGGATGATTGCAGACCTAAATTGATACAGAACACATTAGCAAGAAATCCAACAAGAAACATAAGAAAAGGAGACAAGGCAACATTAGCCAGATTTTCTATAGGGACCTTAACAATGATGAAGTTAAGCAAATTTGATCACATGCAAGAAGGGTGTTGTAATAATTTTACCTTCCGTAGCTGCATAACAATATTCATCAGGCTAAGTAATTTCTTATCATTTAGATTGCCACGACTTCCGTCAAGCAATTCGTTAAGAGATATCTTGTTCTTTATGGCTTGATAGAAGACTTGCTGGCGAGAACTCAATCTGCAGTGCACAATTTCTTCTTTCTTTTTGGTCATTTCTGCAATGACATCAATCTTAACTCGACGGAGCATAAAGGGCTTTAATATAGCATGCTGTAGAGATAGAGAACATGTTATAATATTAAAAATATACAAAGGCCATACAAAAAGTTATCCAAAAACATGAGAAAAAATCCAAAAAGGAGAAATTGAGCATCTCTCATATATTTTTAGAATTCAAGCCTTCTCTTCACATTAGTCTCAAACAAGCACTCTTTATAAGATTAAGTAAAACATAACATGCATACCAGATTACCAGTTCATGTCAGGAAAACAATATCACACAAAGTAGGATTGTATCTTACCAATCGACTAAGCTGATGTTCATTCAAAGCACCTCCATGTTCAGCATGACCCTCGATACTGGCAGGACAAATAAATATAAGCAATAAAGATACAATGAGTAAAATTAAGAATTTGCAATTTCTAAAGGGGGCAAGTACCCTTTTGAGAACCACTCATTAAACTGTTCATGGCTGTCAAACAAAGTAGGCATGATAAAATGAAGAAGCGCCCATAACTCAGCCATGTTGTTTTGTATCGGTGTGCCAGTGAGAAGCAAGCGATTTCGACAGTTAAAACTTAGCAATGTCTTCCAGCGCTGGCTGCAGCAGAGGGAGGAAAAGATAAATTATAACACAATCTACCGAACGAGGGCACAATTTCCAGATAAAATAAACACAGATATGCATCACAAAATGTTGGATTTCAAAAAAATAAAAGGACGTGCAAGATGAATGATAAGTTACCTGCTTGAACTTTTAATAGCCTGGGCCTCATCCAATACCATGTATTGCCATTTAACACGTCTCAAAAGCTTCTCTTCATTCACAAGTATCTGATAATTGGTAATGAGAATGTGGAAAGTAGCATCTCTATGGAGAAAAAAGCAAATACCTCATACTTAGCTTTATGAGCCTATTAAAGAAAGGAATTCAAATGAAGGTAATAAATGTCTCTTACCTTCGATAAAGGCGTTTGGGGTTGATGTTCTTCCGAAGGACCATCCTTTCAGGGCCCCAATATGGAAGTATCTTCAGATCAGGGCAAAATCTGATGACCTCTTCAGCCCAATTATTCACAACAGATGCAGGAGCAACAACAAGAAAGGGACCCCATATGTTTTTATCCTGCATGTTATACACATGTCAAATGCTTGACCCACATGATAATATTAGATTTAGAACATATAAATTACATAATATGTGATGGTTTGAAAGGAGGAACAAAAGCATGACAATAAATTACTCCCTCCATGCCAAAATGTAATGACTTTTAGGTTTGGGCACATGTATTAAGGAGATGCAAAAAGACTCTAATACCCTTCTTGGGATGAGTGTGAGCTCAGAAGTAGTTGAGGTGACCTTTTACTAGTGCTAGGTTGCTACTTTAGAGGTCAAAATGAACAAATTTCAAAGTCCAAAAGGTACTATAGTACTATACTTTGGAACGGATGCAGAAAATCCTGAATCAACAGAGGTTAAGCATAAGGGCCAAATACATTGAGTCATAGGCACATACACAATAGGAAAAAGATTGCACCACTGTGCACTAAATCAACTAATGGAAAAGTTTCAAGGAAAAACAAATTCACCAACCTCAGCCAAATGGGCTAAGAATGCCATAGCCTGTACAGTTTTGCCAAGACCCATCTCATCAGCAAGAATACCATTCAATCCCTGCAAGGAATAGAAGTATTAAAGTGAACCTAACAGTCGCAAAGTCATACCAAAACGATTAAATACATCAACTTTTCAACAGATACCTGCTCATAACAATTAACCAGCCATTGTAAGCCTTTTAACTGATATTCTTTTAGTGCACCTTTAAACAACTCTGGCGTCTGCACAGATGACTTCTCAGGCATTGTTGAGCTGAAAATAAGATAGCCAAAAGTAACCAGTTTTAGAGAACTCCATTCTTTCTAACATGCTCAATTGTGAGAGAAGAAAGGCAAAAAAATATTCAAGTAAAACTTACGGGTGTAATAGATCAATCTTGTTAGCTTCCATAGCAGCTAAATTATCAGTTGGAATACCAGACTCAGAGGATTGACGAAGTCTCACAATTTCACTATCAAATGCATTTGTCATCTTTTTCTGTTGGGAGACAGCTTGTTGAGCAGCTCTCAGGGCCTCTTTTTTTAATTCAGCTTCCTCAGGATCTTCTTCATCTTCCTCAGGGACAGATCCCTCATCTGCAGGTACTGATTCGCCAGCTTTATTCTGCATGAAATGACTATAAAGTTCAGTCTGGGATAGGAGAAAGTTGAGCCTCTGCTGCTGTCTTTTTGCTTCACGTAGCTCCTCTTCACGCTTCAAAGCTTCAGCCGCGTCCCTTTCTTCTTTTTTCCTCAATTCATACTGCGAAACAGCCAAAAAAGATATAAGCAAGGATCAGTAAAAGCAATGTGCTACACAAACAATATTGGACTTAGTGATAATTTTAATCGTGTAAATCTCTACTATTATAAAGCGCGGAGTTACTCGTCCGTCCGCTCCGTGTCTCCCGTCTCTTAAAAAACCGTGCCCCATAAAAACCGTCCGGTTCGTCCGCCGCGTAGCACCCTGTAAAAACCGTCCGGCCGATTCGCGCGCCTCTAGCGAAACCCTCGCCGCCGTGCGCCCGCGCCTCGGGCCGCCGCCGCGTGCCGCGCCGCCGCGCGCCCGCGCCTCGGGCCGCCGCCGCGTGCCGCGCCGCCGCGCGCCCGCGCCTCGGGCCGTCGCCGCGCGCCCGCCGCGCGCCCGCCGCGCGCCCGCCGCGCGCCCGCCGCGCGCCGAGCCTCGGGCGCCGCCCGAGGCGGCCTCTGGCCACCGCCGCGCCGCCGTGCGCCCGCGCCGCCGCGCGCCCGCCGCGCGCCGCGCCTCGGGCGCCGCCCGAGGCGGCCTCTGGCCGCCGCCGCGCCGCCTTGCTTCGGGGCCGGGTGGAGGGGAGGGGGAGAAGAAAAGTTAGGGTTAGGGTTAGGGTTTTTGCACCGGGGCTACAACGTTTTTTATACTACCGCTTTTGATGCGTGGCCGTTGGATGAGATCCGACGGCCAGGGTGATCCGGACCAAATCAGGCCCAGGCGGGGAGGCAAATTGCTGGCCCAGGCCCAGGTAGAGGCCGGCCTGGCTGTGCACGCTGCTGGGCTGGGCCAGTTTACCTCTTGGGCTGTTTTTTTGGTTTTTTTAATTTCCAGGATTTAAGAAATTAATTTTCTGTTTTATTTATTTCTAAAAAATTAAGAAAAATGCCCAAAAATAAGATAAAATTAAGTTTAATGTGGGGAAAATTTTAGTAAATTTCATCATGTATTGTTTGAACAATAATATATTATTTTGTTTCTTATCATCACAATATTACTAAATAAATGTGTTCGGCAAATATATTATGTTCTAAATATATTGCCATTAAAATTATGCATCCGTTGCAACGCACGTGCCTCTCACTAGTAGAAAGTAAAGTGATTTGAGGACTGAAATACATGGCCATATTTAACTCATATTTATGTATGTAAAATAGTATTCAACTCCATATGCTGCTATTTAGAAAAACTGAAAAAGTAAAAATGTAGTAATTTCAAAATTGGTTTTAGTGGAATTAAACAAAAAGTAGTCTTAAGAGAGTAAAAACCTGCTCCTTGTCTACTCGCTTCCAAAATATCAGCATATCCCTAGTCAGCCTACGTGTACGTATGGCAGCACCCCTCATCAGTTTTAGTGACCTGCTTACTTTGAGCTTTACCTGGACATTTCAAATCAACACATAACTCATTAAATCTGCAGCACTCTTATTTATTCAGCAAGATCAGAAACTAGAGTGCACCAAAATAGCAAAATGACAGGGCAACAAAATAGACTGATAGAGAAGCGCAATACCTCCCGTTGGCAATTCTCAGAAAAGCGCTTAGCATCTACTTGCCGTTTCTTATGCAAAGCCATGAAATTCCTGTGATACCTTGGAATGCCTTTAACAGCAATAGCATGCCAAAGTTTACTAGTCTTTTCTGACACTTCTCTTGCAATTTCAGAAGGTTCCTTTCTTATTATTTTCTTCATTGGCAAACTCCGCTCGATAATCTGCACTCATAGAATAAGATAGCTGCTAAGTACACAGCAAACAAAAGCATGCAATCAAAATTTGAACAGGTGAAACCAACCTCATATGTATCTCCTTTTTCCAAGACTTTCACATAATGAACATGCAAACTGCCAGATTCTGAAATAATAAATCGCTGTATCCTCCCAGCTGCTCCTTCAGGAATTGCAAAGGGGTCCTTGTTTACTTGAAGAGAAAATTTCTGAATCTTTACCCTTTCCTGGAGTGATTCATATTGTGTCTGAGGTTCAGCTAGTCCGCCACGATTTGTGGCCTCAAATTTGCGGTCAACACCAAGCATTGCTTCTAGGGGGCGTAAATCTATTGTACCCTTCAAGAAATGTTCTTCGACACGTATATCAGAAAAAACAGGCAGATTAAGGGATGGTGCCAACTTATCATAACCTTCTGGGATTGCGTAGCTTACATTATCTCCCATATCCAAATAGGAAGAGTCCAGTGAAGCTACAAGCTTATTGAAACCACCATATGTACTGATATATTTTGTCCCATTATATTCAGCTATGGCTTCTACCTCACCCAACGCTGCAGCATTCCTTATATCACTTTTGTGCTTTGTAATTCTCGCACTGCCATTTTTGTGTTTCTGGGGAACTATTGCCTGAGGAGGATCAAAGCCAAAAACGTCCTCCTTAAACTTTGACCTTCTGTACTTCTGAGCATGCTTACTCAGCATTGTATGGTAGTGTTCCTCAGTTATTCGGTTACTATAGGCATCTTCCTCATCATCATCACTAGCACCATTCAGATGCCTTTTCCGCTTCCGATGTAGCCCATGGGAAGCATCACTCATGCCATTATACTGATCCGATAAAGATCCTTGACCTAAAAGGAAAAGTAGTGTAAGCAAAACAAAAAAGTATATTTTTGTAAACAAATGCCAAATTGCCAATACTAACACAATTGATGAAGTGCCGACACTATGAGAATGACATAAATAGCATACCTTGGCTACTGATACTCCCATTTGGACTACTACGCCTATAGCGATCAAGATCTTCCGGCAAGGGGACCTTAAAGTTCAGCAAAGGCTGCATCTGCAGTTCATGTAAAAACTTGGCATCACAATGGAGGACAAATTGAACTCAAACAAACCATATTAACATGATTGGATTAGACATATATGATTCATAAAGGCAAAAATACCACACTGCTTATTTATAGCTTTCTGCCCTACTAAAGATAACCCAAGTCAAATGACCTCCTTCCACATAGACTGAACAGATATACAAGCAACAATTATAGTACAGAGTACTAAAAACAAAGGATGGAGAGCTAAAAGATGCAATAGCATAATGAACTAATGTTCCCTTGTACTCCCCAATTCATAGCATTAGCAAATAAAAGATAGTTACACCAGAGAAGCAAAAAATAAAAAAAACATGAAGTATTATATGGTACAATAAAAGGTAGTCAGGAACATACATGTGGTAGAGAAAAAAATTCTATGCATGATTGCACATATTAGGAAAATAAAAAAAATATCAGCAATAAAAAAACAACGAAATTGCCACAGAAGTGATAACAATGCAGCAGCCGTGTTGCGATCCAAGCAGACCACAATCACAACTAACAGCATAAGAACGTACACAGAATAGCAGACTGCATCACAGCTCACAGCATAAGAATATACACAGAATATTACAGCGACTAACAATCCTCATCTATGAATAGAACATACTATTAACTACATTCATAAAAAGAAATGGTGTGTGATCACATCAAAACAATATCAGCATCGTGCATACAATACTGGAAAAATTAGATGGAAATAACAAACAAGTTACTAGCAGCAACATTTGATTTGCAACCTGAATTGCACAAGAGATTATTACGATGCTCATATCATTTTGTCACTGTTTGATACGAGCAAAACTTTGATTGGTAGAAGCCACTAAACCATCCCATGTCTCCATGAAGATCTAGCCACTGGCATTATACGCAATCACGTAAGCTACTGAACCAGTTTCAGAAAACAACTGTATTCACTGCTCACTTATGCGGTGCACACTTATTTTACTAATAGCGAACGGGATAGTAACACAGGACGTCAGCTACTACAAACGATCGCAACACCAATGCAGAGCAACCTGCATTAATCCATAAGTAAAGAGTTCCTAACCTCCTGAAACAATACAGTGAGTCCCACACAAAACCTCAAATCAAATTGAGGCTAAAAACAAGAGATGGAACAGTCCCCCGGAGAGAATTCCCCAAAACCCAGTGAGAATGAGACCCAAAACCCACCCCCAGCACCCCATCGCGCCACCCCAATCCGACACCAGCAAAACCACCATCCACGGACGCATATATAGATATTGAGAGAGCACCCACCTCGAGGTCGAATTGCGTGGAGTAGGAGAGCCCGCCGCCGTTGGCGCCGCCGCGCGGCGAAGGGCGCCGCGGGTCCATAGAGAAACCCTAGCGCCCCACCCACCCACCCACCCACCACCACCACCGCACGCCTGAGCGAGGAGAGGCGCGGGAGGAGGAGCGGATGGCGTGGCGGCGGCCGCGAGGCCCGGGAAGGGAGCGCCCGTCGGTGGTGTCGGGCGTCGCGGCGCCCCGCGGCGGCGAGATTAGGGTTATGTTTTGGGGGAGGGGGAGAGGGGAGCGGGGGACGGAGACGAGGGAGGAGGCGGTGGGGATGGGCGTTGTTGTGATGTGGTGGTGTCGTAGTAGAAGGCATGGCTTTGGCCGGGCGGAAGGGGGAGAGAGAGAAACAAAAGGAAAGGGGGCGTGGGAGGCGCGAGGAGAGGAGGGGAGGAAGCAGGCAAAGCGAGACGGAAGCGCGTGCGGCTCCGCGGCTAGAGGGGTTTTCCCGGATTTTTTGGTAGGAGAAAATCGTAAGAACACAGATCCGGATCGTTAACATTGTAAAAATGTCATTTATTTGTGTACAACTAGTATTCTTTTAGACTTTTCTTTCTATTTTCAAATTTTTAAAATCAAATAAATCATGTAAAATACTCATAAACCCTCACATTTGCATTTTTTCCATGTGTTTATTTCTTGATTCGATGATAAGGAGAGGACATGTACGCTTTCTTGTCTCCTCTCTCTCCCTTTGTCGAGCATTTATGTTGAGTGGCTCTCTAGGGATGACGGCATGTGATTGGTGGCGGCGGCACCCTCTCGAGCTCAATATGTTCGACATAATGTCTCTAGAAGTCGCGGGCCCACCGTGCTTATTAGGCTTGCCGCCGCCCGCTTCATTCGTCGTTGTCGTTGGGACACCATTGTCCGTGTAGAAAACTGGTTGGCTACTCCGCTCAGTAGAGGGAAAGTGGAATGACAGCAGGACGTCGGTGGTGGCAAAACTGCACAGCGCCCAGCAACAAAAAATACAAGGACAATCTAGGTATTTTACATAATTTATTTGATTTAAAAAATTGAAAATGTAAAGAAAATCTTAAAAGGGTATATTTACTAGTTACATACGAAGTAAGTGACATTTTTACAATCGTGTTGTATCGAGTGGCATTTTTACGATGTCAACTATGCATAGTGGCATTCTTACAATTTTCTCATTTGGTAGAGTTATGAATCATGAAATTTATACTGAAACAAGAGTGGGGCACCTGTTTCACTACGACAGTTCATTTTTTAGAGTGCTCTCTCATGGATTCACTCCTTAAGGAAAGTGTTTAGTTTGACTCCAGCTTTACAGGGCAAAGAAGCTGGAGTTGGAGCCTATCAAACACACCCTTAAAACTCGGTTTATAGGTATTAGTTTTTGTCTATCTGTTTGTATTTAAGGTCAATAAAAATAATTTATTTTTCCAATGTATTTTTTCTGTCATATTCTCTCTGGGTTAATTTTGTTCTTTTTTGCCTCTTTTCATATTGTTACCGTGTGTCTGAAGGTTCCTCTAAGGACAGGTTTTGATCCTAAATATTAGATTCAAAATTGAAAAATTAGAATTCAATTATATGAGATGGATTGTTAGGATCATTTTGAAATTAGAATTATGAAATCATATCTAGAATTCAACCTAGAATTCACAGTGCAGTCCAATTCCTCTTCAATACAAAAGAATTGATCGAAATCCCTATCTCTCCTCCCATCTTATATGGACTTAGATGGATATGATGATGTTTTTCTTGTAATAATGTAATTGATTGCATGGTTTGATCATCCAAACAAGTTTTAGAAATAGTTCTTAGATTTTAATTCTATGAAATGTCTAAACAGAAATATTAGATTTCAATTGAATTCCACACAATTCAATGTTTTCATAGAATCTGAAATAGATTCCGATTCTTCCATTACTAGGATCCAAACGGGGCCTAAAGTTATTCAGAATTTTACTATCCATTGATTTCTCTAAAGTTTTTAAAAATACAATTCATTTACTCTAAATCATCCTTGAGTGCAACGACATTATCTGAAACATTCATTTTATGATCATCGTAAGTTGATTATCTGAACAATTAAAAATAAACAAACGATTAACGAAGTTTTTGGCATTCATGAATGATGACTCACTATGGGGAAACCGGAGCGGCGGTCCGACGGTGGCATGCGACAGATAGGGTTAGGCATGCAGGGTAGTTGGATTCGAGAGATAGTGTAGTGATCGAGCAAGTTTGGAGCAGATTTATTGGCACCAAACGCGCTACGAGGATTGCTCTGGCCATCACCATCGAGGCTGAGGTCGAGCTCGTCGTGCGCGTGGAAGGTGACCTCAGATCTAGCCCGGCGTTGGTGCGCATGGAGGGACAGGGCCAATGAGCCACCGGGAGCCACGAGCGGCGATGCCGGTGGAAAGTGGTGGCGAATGGCCAAGCGAGGGAGGCGGCGATGGGCTAGGGCTGCAAGCTAGGTCGGGGGAGGTGCCGAGCGGGCTAGGGACCGGGCACGTGGAGGCCGAGGGCTCCCTGCTGGCCTAGATGTTTTGCAAAAAAAACACCCATGTTTTTTGTTTTTAGAGTGCGCTCCGATTTTTCGAATTTTATCTTCTTCGCTTATAAAATTGTGGACGTAAAAAACGCAAGACAATGGAGAGTATGGCGCCGAACCTTCACATAATTAGTGACAAACATAAGGTGTTTTCCGAAAAAGCCAGCTCCGGGGACGACGTGGCGCCGCGCGGAGGCGGCCACACCGGCCAAAATGGTTGGAGCCATAACGAATTACGAAAAGCTGAAGGGTTTTTGTGCAAAGGGATGACGTTGAGCTCTATGGGGAGAGCAAAGGGGAGTCACTTTAAATGTTCTTTGATTGCAACCTATATCACATTAATGTGATGGTTTCCTCACCACATCCTAGTAAGCAAATAAATAATTAATGGGTACAACCATCTTCCATGACAAGTGGCATGTGCCATGCATGGTAGCTAGATTCAGAGCATAACATGTGCATGACCAAAGCTAGGCAATGGTAGCCCAAGCTGAAGCTAGAGGAGAAATGTTCACTAGCAAGAGCTTGAATGGAGGGAGAGGATATGAGGATTGATGAGGAAGAAAGGGCCATATTGACAATTAATTTTGTGGCATTTTAAATGGTGTCCTTACTATGTAACAATGGACCGCTTTCTTAAAAAAGTCTTTTTTCCTAAGTGGATGACACATCGAGGACATGAAGACATCATGTTTGTGGTGTTATACCCTATATACCCTAGATATGGAGCCATGCTATTTTTATCGTCGCCAATGTCCACATGCCCTTATTGATGAGGTCATGAATGACCTTGAACTCTAAAAGAATGTGGGTGTGTCCCGCCGTCGTTGCAATCCATCATGGCCATGGGCAACTTAAACCTCAAGTCGATAGCCTGGGAGCTGGAGTTGTACATCATCTCAATCAAGACTAGGATGTCTTGTGATTGTGACCCACGAAAGAGTCGTGACACACTTCCATTAGGGGTGACTCGATAATAGTGGAGACGTCGGTAGAGTTTTGTGCCAATGTTGGACACACGAACTCTAGTTGTTAGTGCACACATGATGACCCTCCTAATGTAGCCGAGAGAGTTAGTGAGCTATTGCTGGCTTAGGGTTGACTCTCGAGATCTAGCACATGCGAACACATACCTAGATGGGTCTAAGGAATATCTCCTAAGTCTAAGTCTTGATATAGGACAGTAGAAGAGATACCTTCAAACAATAGGCTCACCATGGCAGCGTAGCTAGCGTCGGTGAGGTTAGACTCATCCTCTACATTAGATCAATCTTTTGTCTATATACTTACTTCCATCCCTAACGTCCCATTGTCAAGGTGGATTTTTCATATTAATCTAGATTTATCAGTTAATTGAAAGCTATGGAAATCTCTACGAACCCATAAGGGATAACCCACTGTAGTAGGCAGGAAAAAACAGGAATTTACTAAGGACTGTATACTATATCGAGTGGACTTTTAACAGTGGACAGTACTCGATCTTAATTTCAGTGAGTTCTGACTTCTGACAAATAAAAAACATCTGTTAACATAGATGTTCATCGACCAAAGCGGAATAGAAACTAGAATCTATAAACATCAATGTATATTGCCCAGGAAGACGAGTGTTAGGATGATTTTGAAGTTCGTAATTTTATTGCTTTAAAATTCACAATTCGAAATACTAGTCAACGGTCGACCTTTCAAATCTCAAAACTGTACATTTCAAGTATTACATAAAAAATTATTATTATTTTGCTTCTTGTGAAGGAACCAAGCGTTGCTATCTGACGATATTTTCAGTTTATAAATCCAAGGGTAACAGTTTCATCAAATACGACCTTTCATTTTTGACCAAACAGATGGGACATTCTGGAACCTATGTATCACAATGTGAAATTGTTTAGAACAAAGCACTGCGATTACGAATCCAAAATGATTTATCTAGCTACTAAAACGATATGTCTGATCTATAACAAATTCCCAAACAGCATAAAGTTACAGACAAGCTAACCCACATTCCTGATTCCTCTCTGTTGCAGCATGACGCATTGGGTGAACAGTTGCACAATTCCTGTTACCAGCAAGTGTTTGGCAAAATTGTGTCTTGCAATTTATCCTGCAGGACTGCTAGTCTTCTCAAGATCAATCACTCTGAATGCTCTACATCTTTGATATCTTCATTAGTCCCACCAAATTCCTTTTGGCAAGGTACATTCATATGCTGCTGTGATGAGATAATTCCTGCTATTGCTTTCATGGCGGCGGCGGTCCTGTCACTGCTCACCCCTTCCTCGGATTTCTCGACAGGTTCAGTACTTTCGGATGGAACATCTACACTCTGCTGTGGCGGGGGCACAAAAAAGGGAATCTTGCCCCTCTGCCAGTCATGAAGTACCATCTTTGCCACCGTTGTCAGATCAGGCTCTCCACCCTGAACCAAAAGCATAATTACATCATAGGTGTCCAGCACTATTTGAATTAGTCGATCAGCAATTCTCAGATATTCTTCTATATAGATAGTTATTCGAACAGATCACATATTGTATTCCAACATGACGATGATTAAAATTTGCAATACATTGCAAATGTTTTTTTTCTTCTGCCCTATACGTGAGTGGTGTTTGCTCTTTTCAGTTTTGACACACTTTGTATATATAACAATCGTATCTCCCACATAAATCGGTGTACTATTGAAATTATCCAATTTCCATTCTCATAAGCCACGATGCAAGAAAAAAAAATAGCAAGACGGAATAATGTATGCTAAAGCCAAACCTTGAGTAGCTTTCCGGTGGTCTTGCACAGCTGGACGAGAAAATCATTATCATCAGCCCTGCAGAAACCCAACATAAGATATGTGCTATCTCCTATGGATTGTTTCAACGCAAAACACTACAACAGCACCACCAGCTAATTACAATGTATGATTATCAGTACCAAGTACCAACAAACAAGTGCATCCTCTTCTTGCACACGAACTTAGGGAGAAAATATGCTATGAGAGACTAATACAATGGTGTCCAACACAATATGCCAACTCTAAATGTCAATGTTTATGGGAACCATGCAAATGCTAGCATCTTTATCCAGTACCTTATGTGGAAATAATAAGTGTTATGTACATATCTACATAAAAGCAACGCTAAAATAAAAATATAAGGGTAAAATACACTAGTGGCCCTCAAACTTATAGGCAGGTATCATTTAGGTCCATAAACTTGTAAAATACAGATTTAGACCCCTCATTCCCTCAATGTATTGAAGTATGTCTTCTCGATCCAAAACAATCCAATGCCCATTCGGACGCTTATGTGGCTATTGATGTGGCAGCCCTCACCTCATCTTCGTTTTCCTCACCTTCCATGTGGTGAATGAGCCGATAAGGTGGCAGTTTTGGGGAGAGGTGCAAAGTTTCAGTGAGGAAGGAGAAGAAAGAGAGATTGATAGGTGGGTCCTAACTATCAATATTACTGAATAGTGATGGAGCCACATAAGTGTCTAACTATCTATGTTGGCTTCCACATCGGATTTTGGATCTTGATGGTATACTTAACAAGTTTAAGGGTCTAGAAAAGCATTTTACAAGCTTATGGACCTAAGTGACACCCGCTTATAAGTTTAAGGATCACTACTGCATTTTACTCAAAATATAAACTAGAATCTTCTTAAAAGAAATATACCAGTCTTTGATTTTGTAAGCCCTTTGAAGATGCTCCCTTTTCACACGCCTCAGAACTTCACCAATGTGCTCAGAAGCATCCGCCAAATTAGTCACTCGTACCTGATGACAAATGCAAATACATTAAAAACGAAACTATTCATCTAGAAAAGAACATAAAAGCAGCATCTTGAAAATGAGCAGTAATAAACTAAAATGCAGTATTTATTGTTCTTCCATGCAGGAGTGCGCAGAAATCCATATAAAAGTTGGTCCAGTGTTAGTTTTGTAGATTGTCAGGTATAAAAGCTACCCATGTGACTTCTACAGTCCACAATGTACACCTCAGACCAAGGTAATGCAGCAGCAAGCCCATCTTAAACTCTTACATTGAAATAATGTTTCAAAAATTGTAGGCTCCAGATATTTGCCAAACAAAAAGAGCAACAAGGTCAAAAAAGTAGTAGAGCAGACTAAGTGACTAACAGAGAAATGCAGATACATACCACACCCTTAAGAACAATATCAGTTTCTGAATCATTGTTTTGGTACACAACCCCAGGGCAGTCAATCAGAAATATTTTTTTAGTGAGGGTAATGTACTGCCACACCTTCGTCTCTCCAGGAATTGGAGCCACCTTGCAAACCTATAGATATAGTATAAAAAATCAGAAAGTTCAGCAAAAAGATTCCATCTATGAAGACAATAAAGAAGAGGGGATTACACTCTTGGATCGTAATGTATTGATAACTGATGACTTCCCAACATTTGGATATCCAACAAAACCAACAGATATAGCTTGCTTGTCACTCTTCAGGCGTGCAAACTGTCGTAATACTGAAAGAAGTGATCCCTGGAAGAGATTCAAAAGTGTAAGGTCCCATTTTATAGTAAAGCAATGAAATTCTTACATAAAAAATGCTAGCTTACCTTGCCAAATGAACTGTTGATGCTTGCATGAAATGCTAGGGTGGGGTAGTCCTTTGATAAAGTGCGCAACCATCCTTTTGTTGCCCAAGCAGGTACCAGATCACACTAAACGAAAAATAAAATAAACCATCATTGTGCCACCATACACCAAAACAAGAATTCAATCACTGCTTTGCACTAAGCAAAATTGCAGAACTTATCGATACCTTATTTAGTAAGAATACCAAATGTTTATGTTTGGCATTCTCCCTCAGATGTTTTTCTAGATGGTAGCATCTAGTACCCATTGGATCCCTGGCATCTAACACCTGCGCAAAGAAATAAAAGCAACAAATAACTCAATGCCCACTTCTAAACAAAAGGGCATGTCACAGATATCTGGATGATTTGACAGCATGAGTATTTTTCCTTTTCTTTTTTGCAACAACAAGGCTATAACACTAACCTGCACAACAACATCCGAAGAGTCAATAACTTTATAAAGTTCACCCCAAATTCTTTTGCTCTGTCCCTTCTCAAACATTGTGTGCCGCACTAAGTCTCGTAAGCCATCTTCCTCTTCGTCCTTCAGCAATTTTGATGAAGCATGTTTATCTTCAAATGCATCTTAAAAATCCAAAAAAATACCAAGACTGAGAGTGTTATCGTCAATAAATAACAGCATACTAGTTCATGTAACTAAAGATCATGAATGCAACAATTAAATGAGATAAAAAAATCCCGAGTTACACAGCTGGACTTCGAACTTATTGGCAATTTCGTTATTAAAAATATCCCTAATTACATGCCAATAAATAACAATTGTTAGGCAGTGAATAAAACACTGGATATACATGTACAAACCATACCTTGAGAATCATCAGCTTTCTTCAATAAAGATTCATAATCAAGAGCTGTTAGTTTTGGGCGTTTCCGCTTGCCCTTTGGTCCAAAGGCATGCTCAAAAGGCTCAGTGTCAAGAAGATGTGCCCTAGCTTGCTACATCATCCACATGGACAAACATACATAAGTGCAACACCATACAATGAGACAGAATACTTTCAGCAAAAATAAAATGAGGCTACATGTTTATTAACCAGAAAATATTTAAGTCTCCAATGCACAAAAAAACTGATTAACTGAATAACCAACATTTTCCACAGGCTGATGACCAACAGAAGTTGTACCTTTTGATGATCCTGCAACAGCGACAGCGGAAGCTTCCGCTCTTTCAATATCACATTGTAGTTATTGGAAAGCCGACTCTGGAGTTCCTCTCGAAAGAATTCAAGCTCTTTCTGATTGACAACTCGTGTATTTCCTGTAATATCAAGCGGCAGAATAATACATAAAATCATCAATTGCTGTTAAATTACTGGAGTTGGACACTGTTACGTTACCAGAGTTGGATGCAGGAAAGATTGCAACGGAGCAAATGTTAATTCCATACATCTATGACGTTTGATCAAGAATACCTTATCAAGGTATAAAATGTTACCAAACACACTATCCTTACCCTAATTGAATAGGCAATTGAGTCACAAACTCTTATACCAACCCACAAATTTTACCTCCCTCACACATTGTGCCCATCAGGTATTATTCCAGCAAAAAAAATTTACCACAACAGACAGCAATTTGATAGTGCGGATGGACCCTGCTAAGCGCCAATTGTCGAGTCAACCAAATCAAATTTTAAGTCGTCACGACCCTTAGCCTTTCTCATCCCCTGAGCTCCTAGCTAGAGAAAGAGAGAAGGGGTGGGGGGGTGGGGGGGTAGCGCAGGCGGCGGACATGCTCACCGAACCAGCGGCGATCCGGCTCGATGCGGGTGTTGGGGAGCTCCTTGGACTGGAGCTCGTGCTTCAAAATCCTCCCGGCGCTGTTCCTCAGGGGCCGCTGCTTGTACATCTTGAGCCGGCGCACCGTGGCCGCCGACCGGCCGCCCCCGGCGCCTCCGCCCGCGCCCTTCTTGTCATTGGCGCGGTTGACGTCGAGCGAGTGCCGCGGCTTTCCCGACACGTTCACCGCCTTCTCCCTCTTCTTCGCCATCGCGAGGACTTCTCTTCTCTCGGCAGAGGAGATAACTCTTCCCTTCCCTTCTCCTCGCGGCTCGCGGGAGAGGAAGAGAGGAGGAGGAGGCGGTGTGCCGGTAGCGGAGAGAGGGGGAGACGAGGTGGGAGGAGGCTAGGGTTTTGCTGGGTGCGGTCGCAGCAGGCACGTGCGGCGTATCGAGTTGGGCTGGGCTTTAGTGGGCCGGTTGTCCTGAGCTCCCTATGTGATGGAGCAGCCACGTCCGTTGCGCCATCTGTTAATTTCCGCAGCTCCCTTGAGCCGTAGGACCATTTTTATTATAAGTAAAAATTGTTAGTTTGACTAATTTTATTAAAAAATATACTAAAAGTTATAGGGAAAATTACTCATGTATCATTGTAGTTTTTAAGAATTATCTGCATACCACTGTCAGTGATTATGCTGATCCTCATTTATCAGTGATATATTGATAGTCAAACCATAAAAAATATAATGACACAAAAAATATCCCGAAATTATAAAATTAAATTAATTTCATATTAATATATTTATTATATATGTTAATATTTTTTCTTTAAATTTGGTTATAATAAAAGAATTTTGATTTTAAAAAACCAAACAACTTATAATATAAAATATAAAATAAAGAGAGGGCTCTATGAGTCTTTTTTAGAGAGCTTCTGCTCCTAACTCCAATGTGGAGTAGGATGAAGTTGTCCCAAACAACTTAACTTCATAGGTTCGTGGAGCAGTCGACTTCATGGAATTGGAACTCACACAGTACAAAATAATGGAGCTATTAAAGAGGTACTCAATGATCTAAATCGTAAAACTATGTGCCATAGATCTACTCAATCGTATATTTATTCTACCATAGAGTTTTGTAGAGTGTTAGAGTACAACTAATGGAGTGAAGTTTTTACCCCCTATATCAGTTCTATGGTATTACAATCAAGGTTAACCAATTAGAACACCAACCGACTAGCGATAATCGAAATGACTATCACGGATACCTAATTTAGTAGTAATCGAACCAATAATCACTAATTACCACCTAAAAATCATGGTTGTTTGTTAAACTTGCATACTACGGCTTCTTTGAGACAGATTAAAATAACTAGGATTATGACTAATTCTGATTACTAGTTATAGCTGACTATGATTAATACTTAAACTCCTTATGATTTTTAACATTTAGTACATAATATGTTTCTACTTTAATTATAAGCTGCCGATAAGTTATTCCAATGAGCATATATGCTATTTGCTTAGGCTCCCTTTGGTCTTTGGTAATAAGGTTAGGGATTTGAGAACACAGTTTTTAGAAACTACAGTATTTCAAAAACTACATTATACTATGTTTATGACAATATCACAGTTTATAATACCATAGTTTTGAAAAAAGTGTTTCATACCAAATTTTTCAATAGTGTAGATTGAGTACAGTACATATAATACTATAGCTTATTTTACATAGATTTCAGATAGAGTTGTCAAACACCTTTTAGTATATATTACTATAGTATTGCTCAATACTACAGCATTGCTTCCAAAACTACCAAAAACTTTGTTCCAAACATGCCCTAGATTGTAACAGTTTAGTTTACACTACCGTTCTAGGATGCACCGATGATTAGCTAACGATTTCTGCTAAATTTCAAATGGCAGTGCTATGCTATGTTCAAAAGTTAAAACATTTGTAAGAGATATATGCCCTTTGCCATGGTTTCTTGCTAGCTATTAGAGAAAATAAAAAACATAGATGTTTTGAGAGGGCCGACCTTTTCAATAACTTTTCCGCACAATAAACTATTTGTGAATAAAAGCAGAAGCTTGCATTTACCAACTCCTTATAGCTTCTTGAAAAATACTGAACTTAACTCAATTTCCTTTTGGTCTCCGTAAATCTTATCATGTGTCGCTCCTTATGAGCGACAACCCAAAGAGTGTCATATTCACATGACACATCGAATGACATTTTCGTTATCTTGAGATCTAGCCGTCATTTCCGTGTGCCCTATCGAATATCGTTGTCTTAAAGTTTGTTTGGTTCAGATTTTTGAATCAGTTTATTGGTTCGAAAGCTGAAATCTGAATCAAACAGTTCTTTTAGTCATATAGTTTTTTCAGAATCTACAGATTCTCGTAGTATAAATTTGAAAGTTGGTATAACCCAGATTTCACACCTTCTCGGTTCAACTTTGAATGAATATTATCTACCATACCATTAAAACATATCAGTTTACGTAAAATTTGAAAAGAGGAAATTTTAGTAAAATATATCATTTTAATGTAATTTAAAAATATGTGGTTTTAATATAAACATTACAAAATTTCATGATTAGAATAATTTACATGTAAAATTACGCATGAATAATGTAACTAAACATCATGAACTACCAAAATATAAATCCGCAACTATTTCAATCAAACAGTTTCTCGGCTTTTCTACACCTCACACCTCACAACAGCTTTCCCACAACTCATAGCTCACAACAGCTTTTGCAGAATCTACAACTCAACCAAACACACCCTTAATCTTGAGATCTGAACACTCCCTCGACTTAACCTCCTAGTTATCACCACATTTGCGTGATTTCCATGACATCTTCTGTGCCATTGACATCTTTGCTCGGTCTTTGCAAGCTCCATTACCTTTCTAGGTGAGCTCTAGTTGATTCGTCATCTCCCTTACTCAAGATGATGATCAAGGCCACCACCTCAATCTTAACCTCTAGTTGCCACCATAATCCTAACTAGCAAGTTTGTCAAAACGATTAACTTCTATTCAATGAAGTTTTTTTTGTGCAAATCTTATTTTGTTAGCTTCCTAAATAGCTTACATACAAACTATGGTCTAAAAAAGGGCACATATTGGTAAAAACAAACCATATAACCATATTTTTCTTTATTGATAAAATACATTATAACTAAACATATATCCTTTTAAAAAATATATTACAAAACTAACTAACTAAATAAAAACATGTTGTTCTGAACTCTGTAAACAAAATAGTTGGTACATTGCATTGTTTTATTAAAAAAATATATTTTTCAAACATCTTAGAAAATATACACAACAAAGTATATTGATCATTTAAATCGCAGTTCAAAATTATAATACTGTTTTATTTAATAGCAAAACAGCAATATTTAAAGAAATGAGGAGGAAGAAAGAAGTGCATACATATACTTACTACTTTAAAAATAGTTAACAACGGTGAATTGGTCACCACTACGATCTTTCTTATTGACACATAAGTACTTATTGTTAATAAAACCTATGCTACTTTAAAACCAACATACAAATTTTCTTAGCTATCTCTACCCTTCGGCCCCTTCACTCATTTGCAAGATGTTTTTTTGTTGTAATTTTTTCTAGTAAAAATGAAATCACATCAAAAAGGGTAAGTTGGATACTTTAAAGAAATACCATTACAATTCACATATTTAATTCATGCCATTACAATTTCAAAAAACTCAAAACTATACCATTACAAATTTAGAGAATTCTGAAATATGCCATTATATTTCGAGAGAGCTATAATTTTAGAATGATATAAATCTAAATAAACAAACTGTTCTCTAAAATCACAAAATTATAACAACTTAAATTGAATTACTCGTAGCAAAAATGGTACCGAGCGGCTTGAACGAAATCCGACGGCTGTGAAGAATCAGCATGAGCCATAAATCATCCCGCTCGCTCTCCTAAAACCCTAACCCCTGCGCCGCTCCCCAACAGACAAGCAGCAGCCGCCGCCGCCGCCGCCGCCGCCGCCGGCGAGATGGCGCTGTACCTGCTATTCGAGTCAGCCTCCGGCTACGGGCTCTTCCACGCGTACGGCATCGACGAGATCGGGCAGAGCGTGGACGCCGTCCGCTCCTCCGTGCTGGACCTCGGCCGCTTCGGCAAGGCCGTCAAGCTCGCCGCCTTCACCCCCTTCTCCTCCGCCGTCGACGCTCTCAACCAGTGCAACGCCATCTCCGAAGGTCTCTCCGGCCACCTCCCGTCCCACCAAACGACGCAGCGTTTAGTCTTGCGAAGGGTCCGTGCATTTCTGACGTTGTTTGCGCCCATTCCGGCGTGTGCAGGGATCATGACCGACGAGCTGAGGAGCTTCCTCGAGCTGAACCTGCCCAAGCCCAAGGAAGGGAAGAAGGCCAAGTACAGTCTCGGCGTCGTCGAGCCCAAGGTCGGCTCCCACATCTCCGAGGTCACCGGTATCCCCTGCCAGAGCAACGAGTTCGTCCAGGAGCTGCTCCGTGGCGTCCGCCTCCACTTCGATCGCTTCATCAGCGAGCTCAAGGTGATAAAGATTCCATTTCCCCACAACAGCTTTCACTTGTTCTCCATTTCAATTGTAATTGTGATTACCGGCATTAAGGTGTTCCACATGTGTGTCATCAGTGTAGCTGTTGCACTACACCTGCTGCTTTTTTTGCTGGATAGCATAGTAACCAAAATGCATGTGGGTGTAAGTTCATAGAAGAATGCATATGCAGGTGTATGTTGAAAGAAATATGCATATGCACATGCACATGCGCTTATTTTGGTTTTGCCTGTTTTGCTTCAGAAAACGGACTTAGAGAAGGCTCAGCTTGGTCTGGGGCATAGCTACAGCAGGGCAAAGGTGAAGTTCAACGTGAACCGTGTTGACAACATGGTGATTCAGGCCATCTTTCTGCTGGATACACTCGACAAGGACGTCAATTCCTTCTCCATGAGAGTGAGGTCCGGTTTGTTCTTCGTGTTTTGGTTGCCTGTCACATTTGTTGAGGACAGGCATGAATGCGCTATTGACTCATCATGCTTCTTTAGGGCATGTCTGATTGAGTCCTTTAGAGCATAATGCTTGGTACCTGCTAGGCTGCTACTATTAAGTTAATGCCCCCTCGAATATTTATTGCTTTCTTAACCCATCTATTGTGCAGGGAATGGTTTTCATGGCATTTTCCTGAGCTGGTCAAAATTGTCAATGACAACTACATCTATGCTAAGCTTGCTAAGTATATAGTGAACAAATCTGAATTGGCAGAAAAGGATATTCCAGTTTTAGCTGATCTGATTGGAGATGAGGACAAGGCAAAGGAAGTTGTTGAAGCAGCAAAAGCTTCAATGGGTAATGAGATCTCGACTTTGTTTCATTGCAATAGTTGTAATTTCATTATGGTTTATTGAATATTTTGCTTTTCAGGCCAAGATCTTTCACCAGTTGATTTGATCAATGTCCAGCAATTCGCTCAAAGAGTCATGAATCTGTCTGAATATCGTAAAAACCTTTACGAGTATCTTGTTACCAAGATGAACGATATTGCACCTAATCTCACATCTTTAATTGGTGAAATCGTTGGAGCACGTTTAATCTCTCATGCTGGCAGTCTTTCAAACCTTGCCAAGTGTCCTGCCTCCACTCTCCAGATACTTGGTGCTGAAAAGGCACTTTTCAGGTTGTTAAAGTGAACACTTTCTGATTTCCTGCTCTCTCTTTAATTCCATGTATTCTTAGTGAAACTTGCTTCAAAAATACTCATACCTTTTTTGCAAAGAAAATGTGCATACTAAGTAAACCTCAGTAAGTAATCAAAACGATACATCTTCTTATACGTCTTTATTGTCCTACAGGGCATTGAAAACACATGGAAATACACCAAAATATGGCCTTATCTTCCATTCATCCTTCATTGGCCGTGCTTCAACCAAGAACAAAGGCAGAATGGCTCGATACCTGGCAAACAAGTGTTCTATTGCATCACGCATTGATTGTTATTCAGGTCAGTTGCAGGGGTCTCTGCCCAGTTTGTATGATTACTACTGCTTGCTCTGAAAGTATCCTCCATTTTGGAATTCAGAGTCAGCTACCTCAGTCTTTGGGCAAAAGCTGCGTGAGCAAGTTGAGGAACGTTTAGACTTCTATGACAAGGGTATCGCACCTCGTAAAAACCTTGATGTGATGAAAGCTGCAATAAACAGCGTGGCGAATGGTGCCTCTGATGATGTTGATGGTAAGAGCTGCCTAACTTCTGTTGCCAGAAATACTATCATTGAACTACATATTACTTCTGTTTATAAACTGAGACGACGTTGTGCAGCTGGAGAGAAGGCTGATGCATCTGCCAAGAAAAGTAAGAAAAAGAAGTCTAAGGCTGAAGCTGACGGTGATGCAATGGACCTGGATAAGCCTTGCAATGTGGCTGGAGAAGCGGAGCTTGGAACTGAGAAGAAGAAAAAGAAGAAGCACAAGCTGGAGGAGCCACAGGAGCAGGAGAAGGTTACTGTGCATGCGGCCGAAGAGACTCCCAAGAAGAAGAAAAAGAAGAACCGTGAAGTATCGGAGGAAGCTGAGCCTAAGACGGCCACCGAAGGGAAGAAGAAAAAGAAGAAAAAGTCCAAAGCCGAGGACGACGAGTAGTAATCAGTCGCCTACTCTGCATGGCCGATGCTATGAGTGTTGTGGGAAGCAGTGTTAAACACCTAGATTCCTAGTTCTTTCAGACAAAAGAAAGCTCTGAACTATAAACATTTTTCTCACCTCTTTTCCTGTCATTCATTCAGCAATTTTGTGCGCGTGATAGATGCTCCGCAATTATTGGGGCAATCGTTCGGCAAAATCGGCTGGGAATGAGGAGAGAATGGATAGACGGGATGGTTTTATTGGCTGAGTTGGGTATTTGATAATATTTTTATTGTTTCTACAAAAATAGACCTAGACCCAAAACATACAGGATGGATATTTGGTGGGTTAGGCATCTTCAATCAACTTTTATTTATTTTAGATCTCTACAGAATTCCTATTTTAAAATGGGATATTGAGATTCTTATATTTTATTAATGTCTTGTAACTCTATGAATTAACTTTAAATGCTATACTAGATTGTTAGCCGGAGCTTCTTTTTTTTAAGTAAATTTCCACTCTTATTAGTAAATTATTTTCATTCTTCGTATAGTTTCAAGTTTCATTTCATTCTCTACAATTTCACTTTTGTTAGTAAATTCTTTATAGTACCTAAAATTATTTTGTGATTACTTTACCAAGTGTTTATTGTATTTATTTAGGCCATACAATTTGTATGTCTAGCCAAAAAGCCAAAATATAAGAAAAAGTCTAATTAAAAGGATAGTGAGGGGTCTTTGCTCCCTGGTTTCTGGGAGGAGAGCACTCAAAATAGAGAGCAAGAGATTTTTTGAAAATAATATATTTTTTTAAAAAAAATAAATTGGTACACGGTTTGAAAAAATTGCAAAACTAGCCTACCGTCGTGGCCCTCATTCGGCCAATGCATGCCGAACCAGAGCCATGTCAGCCTGGTTTGTCCCACCAACAGCCGAATCAGACAGCCCCGTCAGCCTATGCGCCCCCTGATGCGCCGCGCGTGCCCCTGCCGCCTCGCTTCCCGCGCCTGTCAGCCAGTCCCCGCACGCCCTGCCCCCTCGCCTCCCGCGCCCGCCCGTCGGTCCCCGCGTGCCTCGCCTCCCGCGCTCGCCCGCCGGTCCCGCGCACCCCGCCCCCTCGCTTCCTGCACCCATCGATCCTCGTGCGCCACGTGGACGGGGCTGCAGGCACGGGAGGCAAGGGGGCAGGGCACGGTAGGCGAGGAGGCAGGGCGCACAGGGATCGGCGGGCGGGCACGGGAGGCGTAGAGGCAGCAGGGGTGTGTGCAGCGCGACCGACGAGGGGGCGAGAGGTGGTCGGGCGCGGGGGCCGACGTGGCGTGCGCGGTCAGGGCGATGACGTGGCTAGTTCGGTCCACCAACAACTGAACCAGGCCGATGTGACACATGTTCGACGGACCATCGGCCGAACCAAAGCCACGTCAGCCTTGTTTGGTCGATGGTCTACCGACGGGGGCAATTTTTTTAAATCGAGTACCGGATTTGATTTTTTTTAAAATATTATTAAAAAAATTCAAGATAAAGATAGGGAGGAGAGAAGCTAGTTAGAGAGATTTTGCTAAATAATAGAATAGGGAGTGAGAAAAGAATTGGATGGAGATGCTTAAGTTAGTATCGACTTATCTCATATGATCATCTTGCCCAATTTTTAGGGTGGATTGCAAATATATATTTTATATATTTTACGAGCGAACGTAATCATCCGCTTTTTGAGGAAACATTATTTTAAGATGCTAAATAAATTCAACAAAAAATTGCTAAATGGATTTATCCATCCTCTTGCATGTCTTAGTTCTTATAATGAAAAGTGATTCTTTTATTGATTGATATAATACACAGTACAAGGAGTATTTATAACATAAGAAAGGACATTTCTAATCGTCGCGTTTCTCCTAATCATCGCGTTGCTTCAGAAAAACGTCGCGTCTGTTCGTCCTTCGCGCCTGTGTCCGTTGCAGCCTTCGCGCCCGCACCGCTGCATTCTTTCATGTGAAAAAGCCGCATTGTGCGGCTGCAGCAACTGCTGCTTTATTGCACAAAAAGGCATCACGCCTTTTGAGGCGAAAAGCCTGCTGTAACACTCCCCCTTAATCGAATTTTATGATTGATATCATATGGTTCGATTACCTCAACAATCTTTATTAGGAAATTTTGAGAGTAATTTTATAAAGATAATAGCATAACCTAATATGATCCGATGATCAAAATAGGGCATATCTTATAAAATGACTCCCCCTGAATTTTGCAAATCACGTAGTCTTTGCATACCTATTCCCTTAACATATTTTTGGAATGTCGAGGTTGGTAGTGATTTTGTGAATAAATCTGCTAGATTTTCACATGATTTTGTTTGTAAAACTGTTATTTCCCCATTCTTTTGTAATTCATGTGGGAAAAACAGTTTAGGGGCAATATGCTTAGTTATATTACTTTTAATGTAACTAGTTTGCATCTGGGCGATACATGCAACATTATCTTCATAGATAATTGTGGGTGACTCTGATGAACCAACATTGCATGTTTGTTGTATATGATTAATCATTCTTCGAAGCTATACACATTCTCGTGAAGCTTCATATAAAGCTATAATTTCAGAATGATTAGTTGATGTAGCAACAAGAGTTTGCTTCGAGGATTTCCATGAAATGGCAGTACCTCCATATAGGAAAACAAATCCTGTTTGTGATCTGGCATTATGTGGATCAGACATATATCCAGCATCAGTATATCCTATCATGGATAAGTCTTGATTTTTCTGATAGAATAAACCAAGATCTCTTGTACCATTTAGATATCTTAAGATTTGTTTTGCCCCAACAAAATGTCTTTTAGTTGGTGCCGCACTATGTCTAGCTAGTAAATTTACCGCAAATGCAATGTCCGGTCTTGTACAATTTGCTAGATACATAAGTGCTCCTATTATACTTAAATATGGAACATCAGGTCCCAATAGTTCTTCACCTTCTTCCCTAGGTCGGAATGGATCTTTATCCATTTCTAGAGATCGAACGACCATAGGAGTCTTTGATGGATATGATTTATCCATATTAAATTTCTGCAATATTTTTTCAATATATGCAGATTGGTGAATTAATATTCCTGATGGAAGATGTTCAAGTTGTAAGCCCAAACAGAATTTAGTTTTACCTAAATCCTTCATTTCAAATTCCGTCTTAAGATGATTGCTAGCTTCAATTATATCTTGTGTAGTTCCAATGATGTTGAGATCATCAACATACACTGAAATAATACAAAATCCAATGATGGATCTTTTAATAAATACACAAGGACAATCATCATTGTTAGAATAACCTTTATTAAGTAGAAATTCACTTAGTCGGTTGTACCACATTCTACCCGACTGTTTTAAGCCATAGAGTGACTTTTGTAATTTTACACAAAATTTGTTGCGATTTATATTTGGATTCGGAGTATAAAGTCCTTCAGGGACTTTCATGTAAATGTCTGAATCCAATGACCCATATAAGTATGCGGTCACAACATCCATTAACTGCATAGATAAATTCATTTGTACTGCCAATGATATTAAGTATCGGAAAGTTATTCCACTCATAACCGGAGAATATGTTTCATCATAATCGATGCCGGGTCTCTGCGTGAACCCTTGTGCTACAAGTCTCGCTTTGTATCTCACCACCTCATTGTTTTCATTTCGTTTGTGAACAAAAACCCATTTCGATCCAACGAGGAAAACATTTTGAGGAGTAGGTATTACTGATGTAAATACCTCTCTTTTTCTTAGCGAGCTTAATTCTGCCTCAATAGCTTCTTTCCATTTGATCCAGTCTGAGCGCTTAAGGCACTCTGCCATGGTCTTAGGTTCTGGATCTTCCTCGAGGTCTTTAGCTATACTTGAGGAGAAATATATGTCGACAATTGTAGTCTTTCTATTATAGGATTCTCCTGAATTAATGTAATTGGTGGATATTTCTTCTAACTCTTGAGTATTTCCCATATTAATAGAGTTAGTTATTTCCGATGGTTTAGCATTTGTATTGGTGCACCCATCTATGCTAGATTTAGGATGAGAATCATCCGTCTGGTGTCTTTCAACATGAGGTTGAATTTCATTTATTGTTTTAGAAGATATCTTCCTTTGTTTTTTAGATTGCTTTTGAGAAGCATCAGTTGCAACCAGATCTCTCCCCCTGATCTTAGGATTTGGGAGTTGAGTTGCTTGATGAGGTATTTCAACTCTTTCTGGTGCATTAACTGCAGGAATATGAGATTTTGTGACACCCTTATAATCAGTAAATGCGTCTGGCAGATTATTTGTAAGTTGTTGCAAATTTATTATTCTCCGAACTTCTTGCTCGGATTCTATAGTACGTGGGTCTAATGATTGAAAACCAGTGGCATTCCAATCAATTTCCTGGCATTTATTATGGTACAAATCTCCCCTAATGCCGGGAAATTATCTTCATCGAAGATGCAATCAACATACCGGGCAGTAAATAAATCTCCTGTTAGGGGTTCGAGGTATTTGATGATTGACGGTGAATGATACCCGATATATACGCCTAATTTTCTATGGGGACCCATAGAGGTACGCTGCGGTGGTGATATCGGTACGTATACAGCGCAACCGAATATTCGCAGATGGGAAATACTAGGTTGATTTCCACGTACTAATTGTAACGGGGAAGTTACATGATATGCAGTTGGTCTAATTTGTATTAAATCTGCGGCGTGTAAGACCGTATGACCCCAACAAGAGGTTGGTAATTTGCAATTATGTAAAAGTGCTCTAGCAATTAATTTTATTCTCTTGATTAGAGATTCAGCAAGCCCATTTTGGGTATGAACATAAGGTACCGAGTGTTCTAGATTGATACCTAGAGCCATACAATAATCATTAAATGCTCGTGAACTAAATTCAGCGGCATTGTCCATCCTAATAGTTTTTATCCTATGTTCAGGATGGCTAGCTCTTAATTTGATAATTTGAGCCATTAATTTTGCAAATGCATGGTTCCTTGTAGATAAGAGACATACATGGGACCATCGTGTGGATGCATCTATAAGCACCATAAAGTACCTAAATGGTCCAGATAATGGTTGTATAGGACCACAAATGTCTCCTTGAATGCGTTCAAGGAAACTTATTTGTTCATTTTTAATCTTAAGATATGATAGTCTTAAAATTAATTTTCCTGTGGCACATGCAGTGCATGTAAAATCTGATGATCCAGGAAATCTTGCAAGATTAATATTGTGACCTATGGAGTTGCTAATAATTTTTCTCATCATCCCTATTCCGGGGTGACCAAGGCGATTGTGCCGAGTCTTGAATTTATCAAGATTTTGAAAAATTATTTTAAACGCAACATGTGATATGGGTTTTATGTATGTGTAGTATAAACCAGATGAAAATGAAGGAAATTTATCAAGTATCTCTTTGTTTAATCCGTTGGATTTGGTGAGAAATAAGTATTCTACATTATTTTCAGTTTGGGTTTCAATATGGTAGCCATTTAGACGGATGTTTTTATAGCTAAGCAATGTACGAGTTGAATCGGGATACAGGAGTGCATCCTCAATTATTAACTTTGTACCCATTGGGAGCGTAATCATGGCTCGGCCTGAGCCTACAATTAATGCATCGCGTCCAGCGATAGTCATGATATTTCCATGTTTCTTATGAAGATTTTGGAAATATTTAAGCTCACGTAGAATTGTGTTAGTAGAGTCACTATCTACTAAACAGATTTCCTCATCTTCCATCTATTGTAAATCCCGTAAATAATTATGATAAATACTAAAAAAAAATTGAGTTAAAGAGATATAATATCTACATATATATACATATGATGTTTATAATAACATGTCCAATACATATTACAATATATGTTTTTATATTTATACAACATTTATAGTTCTAAATTTGGCTATTTTACATATGAGATATGTATAATTTATTTGAGATCCCCATATATATCTTCAGTGTGATATTCGATTATCATATTGTCGATATTGGATGGGTCTTGCTCCTTCTTTTGAACTTCATTTTGATGGGCGCTTTGAGAAGGTCCCGCAGGTAAGTCGTTGACTTGTTGTTCATTGAAGTGCGTCTCAAACTTATTCTGGTGAACTTGCTTGTCCTTACCAAACTTTAGATAAAGTTCAGCCAAATGCTTTGGGATCCTACATTTGTTAGTACGATGATTCGTACAACCACACCTTTGACAAATTTCAGATTTGTCTTTAGGATTGTCCTTAAATGGACTTTTCCCTTTATTTGTCTTATACCCATGCCTGTTATTTTGAAACTTTGACTTTCCCTTAAAGTTTTTATTCCGTTTGTTGCCATGAAATTTAGTACGCTGAGAGTTAAAATGTACTTCAGGAAGAGGAGCTGCGCTTGTTGGGCGATTTTGATAATTTTTCATTAAAAGTTCATCATGCTTCTCCGCCTGAAGTAATGTGTATATTAACTCAGAATACTTTGTATATTTCTGTTGGAGATATTGCTGTTGCAATACCCGGAATGTTGGATGGAAAGTACATAAAGTTTTTTCGATCATTGCTTCTTCTGAAACAGGTTGATCACAAAATTTCAATTTAGAGCAGATTTTATGTACGGCGGAATTATAATATGCTATTGATTTGAAATCTTGAAAGCGAATTAGTGACCATTCGCGTTGGGCTTCGGGTAATATGACATTTTTCTGCTGCTCATATCGATCTTTAAGAGATTTCCATAGAGCAAGGGGGTCTTCTTCCATCACATATTCAGATTTTAAATCTGAGTGTAGATGATGGCGCAGAAAATGGAGTGTGGCATATTTGTTGTAGTCCGGGATCTCAGGTGCATTTGGTACTGGATCCATAATGGTATTAATGCATCGATGGGCTGTTAAATTTATTTTAACATCTTGTGCTCATGTCAAATAATTACTACCATCTAAAACAAGTTCAGGGAATTCTTTCTTTGAAATATCAGCCATGTTCTACATGTAGGGACATATTTTAATTTACTAAGAGAGTAAATAAATATAAATGTTGTAAAAAAAATGCTAATTATGCATAACACATATTGTAGATGACTTTTTAATGTATAGGTAATGATTTACCATTAATATGTTGTGTAATATTCCTGATGGATTAAACAACATATATAGTTTATTTTATAGGAACATGTTGGTATTTTAATATTGAAGGTAATTACCATATGGTGTAGGCCTATCAATATTTGAGCAAATGATTTTGCTGCTTGTGATACGAATAACGTCTAATCTAGGTAAATGATTTAGTCGTTCTTGTCGTATTTAAATCAACAGTTGTTTAAGTGATAGTCATCAAATTTTATGTAGCATTTTTTGAAGCTAATGCTTAAAAAGACATGTATATAAAGACAACATGCATATATATATATATAACGATGATATCGTATTTCTGCCTTATTACAAAAGGGGTTACAAACATATGTAATAACACAAACAATGGCAGAAAATATAAACAACATTTTAAAGTCTATTCATGGATAGGCGGTCCTGATGGACCACTTGTGAGGAACGCCATATATTCCTCCATAGGAGCATAGGAGTACCCTCCATCCTTGTTCTCCGCTACCGGTGTATTGAGTGATAGCCCTGAAAAAGGAGACTCCGTTGGAGTTGGCAGGGACACTTCATTTTCTGGCAACACAGTTCTATTCCAGGCATAAGGGTAGCAACCACGTCGTGCAGCTATTGTGGTTGTTGGGTGAAATAAAACTGATGTTTCACGTGTATGTCCGGTCAGTGGCATAGCTGGTGGTTGGCCAGCCGGCGGCGTGACACGGCTGTGCAGAGGCGATGGTGCATCGTGGAGCCATGAAGGCAGCAGCGTAGCACGGCTATGCGGAGGCGACTGCAGCGCGCCAAGCGGCAGCGGCGCGAGGCGAGGGCCACGAGGCGGCGGTGCGGCGTGGTAAAAGGGCGGCGGCGGCGCACCGAAATGGTTCGGTGGCGTCGCGCGGGGGTCGCACGGCGAAGGTGGCGCGTTGGTGTGGTGGCGCGGAGGCGGCGGCGGCGCAGCGAAATGGCGCTGTGGCGTCGCGCGAGGGCCGCACGGCGGAGGTGGAGGCGGCGGCCTTTCGCCGTTGCGGCCGCGCGGAGGCGGCGGCCTGGCGCCGGTGCGGCCGCGCGAAGGCAGGGTGGTGCGGAGGCCGTGCGACGGCGCGGCAGCACGGGCGCGCCTGGCCGCGGCGGCGTAGGAGGGCCAGGCCGGCGCGGCGGCGCGCGCGCGCCAGGCCGGCGCGGCCGGCGCGATGGCGCGGGGGCGCCAGGCCGGCGCGGCTGCGCGACGCGGCCAGGCCGGCGCGGCGGCGCGGCGCGGCCAGGCCGGCGCGACGCGGTGGCCACGCGGCCGTGGGCCGGCGACGCGGCGCGGGGGCTCGGCGTGGGGGCCGCGCGGCGCCGGCGGACCGGCGAAGCGACGCGTGGGCTCGCCGAAACGTCGAGGCGGCGGTCGTGGCTGGACGGCGGCCCGAGCGCGCCATGCCGGCGCGGCGGCGACGCGGGCCTGCCAGGCCGCCGCGGCAGCGGCACGCGATGCCGGTGCGGCGAAGGCGTGGACGGCGCCGGCGTGGGTGCTCCATGCTGTTGAAGGAGAGTCCATCTGCAAGAAAAGGAACTGCAGTTCGTACCTTTCGCTAGAAAAAATGGCAGAGTCTTCGTGCTGATAACGTCTTATAATGAAAAGTGATTCTTTTTATTGATTGATATAATACACAGTACAAGGAGTATTTATAGCATAAGAAAGGATGTTTCTAATCGTCGCGTTTCTCCTAATCATCGCGTTGCTTCAGCAAAACGTCGCGTCTGTTCGTCCTTCGCGCCTGTGTCCGTTGCAGCCTTCGCGCCCGCACCGCTGCATTCTTCCATGTGAAAAAACCGCATTGTGCGGCTGCAGCAACTGCTGCTTTATTGCACAAAAAGGCCTCACACCTTTTGAGGCGAAAAGCCTGCTGTAACATTAGTAACCTTTCCCTCCCTACCCACCAACACCTCAACATCCCACTAATATTATTATTGATCAATTTAATAATTATTAAAAACTATTAATATAAACTAAAATTAATATAAAACAGAGTAATATAGTATAATGAATCTGTACCGTTCTGCTGTCCAGATTCATTGTTATACCCCTCACCCTAACCGGTTCCGGCGTGTCAGTTTCGTGAGCTTCCTGATGGGGCCGAGGCGAGCCGCGAGCACAGCTTGTTACCGCGGAGCTGCCTTTCTCGCGAGGCGGGCCGAGGCGAGCCTGCTTGCTATCAACCTCCGCCTCCTGCCCTCCACGCTTCGCCTCCCCCCGTAGTCGCTGGCTCGCTGCACCGTCGTCGCCGGCGAGGCACTATGCGGCTTTCTTCCCGCATACCGGCCGCTAGCCGCCTCCTCCGCGGCTCACGCTTTGGTCGCTCGCCGGAGGCCGCAGCCGCAGCCGCTCCCGCCCCTTTATTCCGGCGGCTCGACAGAGTGAATGGCCCTCCCGTGCCGAAGCCTCTCCCTAGACATCTCCTTGGAGGCTTCGGGGTTTATCCCGGCAAATATTCCCCCTTTGGTCGCCTCAGCTGCTTCCTGCCGGACTCTACCTACCCGCCGCACGGGGCGCGGCCTCCCCGCGACGTGGTAACATGTGCTTACCGCATTTGGTTTAGTTTCGATTTGGGGATGCTCAGAAGCAGTAGTTTTTGTTTCAAATTTTTTAAAATCGTTTCTTTAGTGAAACAGGTGAGTTTTCTATGAAAATAGTCGGAAGCAGTACAAGCAATTAGTTAGTAGCTTTACCCGTAAAAACTGAGAAGATTAAGCATAGTTGATGGCATTGGCAGAGGCTTTTGATTTGGTTTCAGTCTTGTTGCTTAGCAAGTGCAAAAGGGTGAATTTAGTGGAACTTTACTATAGCCTTGTTTCCCCATAAAAGCCGTCATCGCTGAGATACATGCTTTCAAAAATGACATTTGTTAAGATCATGATGATGTTTGCAGACTTAATCCATCAAAGCACGAAATAAAGGACAATCACGATTACTAACTTCTTTGTCTTATGTATGACGATTCTATCAAGCAATAATGATTATGTTGTATTTGCCCTGTGCCTGTTTGCATCTCAATTAAATGTTATTCAAGTATCTTATGGTTGATTTTGTGGTTATTGCCATGTTTCCAGAGAGGGCATGCATTCTCCACATCTGCCAATGCCATGGCAGTTGGGAAGCCGTCTGATGAGAAAGTGCAGAAAGATATCCTGAAAAAGGATGTTGATGATCAGATAGCAGATACACAGATACTGAAAAACCTTGGGAAGTATTTATTGTTGAATGATAGCCCTGATTTCCGTTTCAGGCTTGTGTTGTCGTTGGGCCTCTTAGTCGGCGCAAAGGTAATGCTACTCCTGAAAATGATAACCCAAATGAGCGGAGTATTTTGTGGCTAGGATGGACCAGCAACCTAATTTTATTTGACAACTTTTTTGTTGTTAGTTAATCATCAATGAATAGAATAGATAAGTACACATCCTAACTCGTAACAATTCCTTATGAGCTGCCACATATCCATGATAGTTACCATTGACAATTATGCTGTAGGATCAAGATCAGTACTCTTCTTCGCTTGGTTGTAGTTCTGTACATTTCACAACATATACTGCAGTTGACATTTTTGACATTATAAAAGGGGGTCATTGACATATTCTGATGCAACATAGTAATTTAGATATGGCCTATCTATTGGATGTGTATCTTCAAGATAATTTTGCCAAGTTGGCTTGTCAAATAGTTCAATGAGGAAACAATATTTGTTTACTATTGTCAAATCAAAGGAATAATTCAATTAGGGTACATAAGAAGTGATAAGTGCAGAAATCGGCTGTTTTTACAAGTTTCACGAAACTTTCAACTTTTTTATCTGACCTTTTTCATTTATAATGAACACCAGGTTATAAATGTTCAAGTGCCTTTCTTGTTTAAGCTTGCTGTCGATTGGCTTGCAGCCCTTGCTGGTGTTGAAACTTCACTTGCATCATTCACAGATGCTAATGCCACCCTATTGGCTCTGTTTGCAAGCCCAGCAGCTGTTCTGATTGGATATGGAATTGCACGATCAGGAGTATCAGCCTGTACAGGTAAGCCCTTCCTGGTTTGAAAAAAAGCAGTATAGTTGTTTTCCCCCCCTTAAAACTGTGAAGCTCCTTTCATGTGCTTTGAACACACACACAATGTCATGCTCCTTGTCCCCACGTTGAAATGTATACCGATACAGCTGGTTTATTATCATCAATTCTTTGTTGCCAGAATTGCGAAATGCCGTCTTTTCTAAAGTGACATCGAGAGCCATCCGTTCAGTCTCCAGAATGGTAATTATTGAATTTCCTTCTTTTATTTCAATATTGACACTCCTTCGTTGCAGTTTTTCAATCACCTACCAAGTTCCTCTATCATCCAGATGTTCCAATACATTGTGAATCTTTGTTTAAACAAATATTTTTTTCTTTCTATGAAGTGCCATAATTCTCCTAGTATGTCATGATGCTGGTATTGCAAACAGTAGTATCTACTGTCCACATTATTTATATATTTAGATTCATGGAAAAAGAACTATTACTATCTTGACATTTGCATCGTCTTCTGGCCGTCCATTGCCCGAATGGTCTGTAAGAATTATTACTTTTAGGGATATATGTTTTCCAACATTACACTCCCAGCTGCAAACACTCTGATCATTCTTTATCATGTTCTGTTAGATATTTTTTTATCACATGGAATTGTTTATCCTGTAAAGCTATATGTTTCTTTAGTGGTTAAATTTATGGGTTTTCTTAACTTGTGCGCTCTCACTGTTGCAGGTATTTTCTCACTTGCATGAGCTTGATCTTCGTTATCATCTAAGGTACTTCTAGAAATTCTCAGATTCATTCCATATGCTTATCACAATTCACAAGAAATGTAGGTTGCTTACAACTTGTAGCAAACAATTGCTAGGAATTTAGATATCTTGACTGCTTGACCACTTGTACATATTTCACACTTATGCATGGGGAAATAATGAAAAATGAGAAATCTAGTCTAGAGCTGCACTATTTTAGTAGCTATAGGCCCACAATGATTCTGGAAATCAGTGAAGATAAGAAATAAAACAAAATTATATATATATATATATGCAAATATATATATATATATATATATAATGGAGTTTTAGTACGGGAGAGTTGAAAATTATCTGAGTGCTCATGTTTCTTTACCTGGCTTCTGTATTTCCAGCCGGCAAACTGGAGCCCTAAATCGCATAATTGATCGAGGCAGTCGGGCAATAAATTACATTCTTACAGTGATGGTGTTCAATATTGTTCCCACGATATTAGAGGTATTCAAATTATTCTCTTTGACTGTTCTATTCCATTATCTGTGCACATTGCGTGCAATGTTGTTGTTTCTAACTTTTGGTAATATATGGAAATCACATTTTGCATTTTTGTCTCTCATGTGTGTCTTCTGCTTTTTTGCTTTCTGTTTACAGATTGGTATGGTGTCAAGCATACTTGCATACAAATTTGGTTCCACTTTTGCTTGGATTACTTCAGTTTCAGTTGCTAGCTACATTGCTTTCACGTTGGCTGTGACACAGGTGTGGATGCTGTGGTCTATCAGACTGTCAGTCTCTCGCCCATACCTAGTCTTGCAAGATTGTGCTATTTTCTGTCAATAAGGCTCAATTTACCTTTTCAATAATTTGTTCTCTTGCAATTATGCATTACTCTGGTCCCCCTGTCAATGCCTTGACTCATGATGTATCATTATGACAGTGGCGGACCAAGTTCAGGACTGCCATGAATAAAGCTGATAATGCTTCAAGTACTGTGGCAGTTGATTCCCTTCTGAATTATGAGGTCATGTTATGGTTATCCATTCATCTGCTGTCTGTTTTTTATTCTTATTCTAATTGTAGTAACTTATTTTTTACTTCCATTATTGGGTACAGACTGTGAAATACTTCAACAATGAGCAATTTGAAGTTGAGAAGTATGACAAATATTTAAAGAGTGAGTACATATTGCCATATTGGTTCATCCTGGAAAGAAACCTTGTTAACATATAGAGTATAGACACACACTTGTCACTTCATACACTTTTTTAACTAATTGGTTTTAAATTCTGTGTTCATGTTTCTATAAAAAATTACGAAAAACATAAAATTGAAGCCATGGTATACATGTGGAAAATGTGATGTCTATCCTTTTCATCTAGATTTGTTTAAATCTGTTCTCCACAAGAAAAAATAGGATCGATATTGCATTTCGGATTTTTTAATCTTCACAAACATTAGGAGTTGTATAAGTTGTTTGACCGGTTGTTCAAGATATCAGGATATGCTTTGTACATTTGATGAATACTAACATATTACATTAGAGTATCATAAGTTTGTTCATGAAATTTGATCTATTAACTGCTTTTTATTTTTCACAATGTGGTCAGAGTATGAGGATGCTGCACTCAAAACACAAAGTAGCCTTGCCTACCTGAACTTTGGACAAAATATCATATTTAGCACAGCTTTATCGACAGCAATGATTTTGAGCTCGTACGGTGTAATGACTGGTGCTCTAACTGTCGGTGACTTGGTAATTCTTTATGCCATCCATTTATATCTTATTTGATGCACTGTTGCATTTCATGTCATTTGGCATGGTTGGTAATATTTCCATGTCAAACAGTGGGAAAGTCATGTTTCTGCAGTACTCCCTTTATTATGGAAAAAGTTTGATCATATGCCATCCATGTTTGTATGACATGTGGCCCCAGGGTCCATTTCTCATAGACACAAGGGGTGGAAAATCATCAAATGCTACTCTAGGGTTGTCAAAATGATCAACGATTATGAGCTATTTATGTGCATTCAGAACAATGATTTATTTGAACCATGATTCACCATGCAGTTCCAGATGTTTCCTGTTTTCTGCTTTTTTTTCAGTCATTTTCAACTTATTTCGATTATTTTGAGTAAATCTTAATATATAGGTCATGGTTAATGGCCTTTTGTTCCAACTTTCGTTGCCTCTGAACTTCCTTGGAAGTGTGTATCGAGAATCTAGGCAAAGCTTGATTGACATGAAGTCTATGTTTCAACTGCTTGAGGTAAAAGCTTTGTAGTTATATGTTTGGTTCTTAATGATTTCAGTTTCAGTTTCATCCCTTTGTAGTCCTGGAACCTTCATTACTATTATTTCACATTTTTAGGAAAAACCTGGGATAAAGGATAAACCGCATGCACAACCTTTGGAGTTCAAGGGAGGATGCATTGAATTTGAGAACGTCCATTTTGGGTAAATTTTGTGTTCTGTACTTCTGTTAATTTGTTACATGCTTGTACTATTTCCTAAAAGTCACATTGGTCACAAAACAACTGAACGCCAAGGGGAATATTTCTTTTCAATTTTCATCATTCATAACCATTAGATGGAATTTTTCTTCCCTTGTTTTGCTCAACTTAATTTGCTATATAGGGGTTCTCTTTGCTTGTGATCTCCCAGTTATATTTAAATTTCATCTTGACCATCAACTAAATTCTCAAATAAGCTCAAACAGGCAAAACATTATTCCTATTGTTCCTTTTTCTTATCTTACATCTATCTCTTGTTCCTTATCACCTGAGTAAACATGACAGTATCAGATAGTGGTGCCTTAGGGATTTATATATGCTGTCAAGACTTGAATTTGAACAAACTTTAATTACCTCATATGCATGACAACAATTTCTGTGCATATTGGGATGCGGAATGACTAACAAGATCCTAACTCACGATATGCCATCAAGAAATCCACAAAAGCATTAAGTACAACAACAATAAAGCATTTTAATCCCAAGCAAGTTGGAGTAGGTTAGAGTTGAAACCCAATAGGAGTCATTAATCAAGGTTCAGACACATGAATAGCTTTTCTCCATGCACTCCTATTCAAGACCAAATCTTTGGGAATATTCCATTCTTTTAAGTCTTTTATTGTCTCCTCCCAAGTCAATTTCGGTCTTCCTCTGTTGTCTCTCCTCACACTATTGTTGTGCCTCAAGATTCCACTATGCACTGGGTCCTTTAAAATTCTTTGTTGGACATGTTCAAATCATCTCAACCAGTGTTTGACAAACTTTTCTTCAATTGGTGCTACCCCTAGTCTATCATGTATATCGTCGTTCCGGACTCTATCCATTCTTGTGTGCCCATAAATCTAATGTAACATACACATTTCTACAACACTTACTGTCGAACATGCCGTCTTTTGTAGACCAACATTCTGCACCATAGAACATTGCAGGTCTAATCATTGTTCTATAGAACTTGCTTTTTAACTTATGTGGTACCCTCTTGTCACAGAGAATGCTAGATGCTTGTCGCCAATTCATCTACCCGACTTTGCTTCTATGGCTAACATCTTCATCAATATCCCTATCTCTTTGAAACATTGATCCCAAATATCGAAATGCATCCTTCTTAGGCACTAGTTGATCTTTCAAACTAACATCTTCCTCATGTGTAGTAGTGCTAAAGTCACATCTCGTATATTCAGTTTTAGTCCTGCTAAGTCTAAAACCTTTGGACTCAAGAGTTTGCCTCCACAATTCTATTTTCCTATTTACTCCCGCCTGACTTTCATCAACTAGCACTACATCGTTAGCGAAAAGCATACACCAAGGGATATCCCCTTGTATGTCCCTTGTGACCTCATCCATCACTAATGCAAATATACAAGGGCTTAAAGCTGATCCTTGATGTAGTCCTATTTTAATCAGAAAGTCATCCATATCACCATCACTTGTTCGAACACTAATCACAATATTGTTATACATGTCTATGAATGATTATTATGTAGAATAAGTTGTAGACTAGAATTAGCTAGCTGGATAAGTGTTGTATTTGCCTGAATGATTTGATTTTTTCCAGGTATGTACCAGAAAGGAAGATTCTTGATGGTGCCTCTTTCACTGTACCTGCAGGAAAAAGTGTTGCAATAGTTGGAACTAGTGGCAGCGGTACAAGTGTACAACTATTTTTTATTTGTCAAATAATGTCTAATGATTTTTTTAACTGGACTCAAGTTGAAGATGCCTATGAGTTATGTTCATGTCAATCAATTGTTTTGGAAGATCGTGGGCTTTTTATGTTATACTCAAAGTTATTAACTCTACCCTTAGCCACTAGCCAATACTTTGTTATTTTTCTATGCTATGTGTTCATGGCAAAGAGAGAAAAGATAGTTCAACGAAGAACAAGTTTTCTAGCAATGGATGCATTCAAATACTCTGGAGCCTGCTTGGCCTACCTATCTTGAACAACCCTATGCTTCTGGGTCTATATTGCAATTGAGATATTCCTAAATAAATGTTGTCTTTTTCCTTAATATCCAACTGGGAGTGCCTCTTAAGGCTTACAATATTAAATTCTGGGTTAACCCAAAGAAACATTTAATAATCAGTAACATTCTCTGGTCTATACTGCGGACACAAACATGCACATAGTCAGATAAGAATATAAGATCACAACCAACTGGCATGGCTGTACGTTTTGTCTATTTGAGTCTGATTCTATGCTAGCTATGGTTATTTTTTGGGGGGTGTATGGAATGAGGCATCTTGTTTCATCCTTTTTTTGTGTGAGCTGTTCCTAGCCTTTCTTTTAATATTAGCACCCAGTTCAAATTTTTGTGGTTAATGAACAATTTACTAACTGTGTTTTCCACTGCAGGAAAGTCAACCATACTCCGGCTTCTCTTCAGATTTTTTGACTCCTCTTCAGGATCTGTAAGAAAAAACAATTTGTCTCTGTTTTTTATTTCGTGATGAAATCGATATCGATGTTATGGACTTATGGCATCTACACTTTCAGATGTGTATATCAAATTCTTGCGATTCCTTTTGTTTTATCTACCTTGCAGATTCGAATAGATGGGCAAGATATCCGAGAAGTGACATTGGAGAGTCTTCGGAACTATCTTGGTGTTGTACCACAAGATACGGTTAGCTCTTTAATATTCTACAGCCGTCAATGCTACCACACTTTTATTATCTTTGTTGAATTTGCTAAACTATGCTAAACAGATGAAAGATTATAGACTCTGTAAACATTCCAGTGCCCTCTTGCAACTTAAGAGAGCATATGTAAAATTGTTGAGTAAATAGAACTTATAGAAGTAGTTCTATCAATATGCTTCAAGTTTCAACATGTCACTTAGGAGTCAGACATTCAGTACAGTTCCACTCCAAGGTAAGCTCATGCTGTTAATACCAATGCAGGTTCTTTTTAATGACACAATTAAGCATAATATACAATATGGGCGGTTATCAGCAAAAGAGGAGGAGGTACTTTTTCTTCCAATACATTTACATTATGAAGTTATAGTTGGTCATTTGGCTTTGTGGAAGGCTAAAGTTTGTTCCCGCAAAGGTTTACGATGCTGCCTGTCGGGCTGCTATCCATGACACAATTATGAAATTTCCTGACAAGTACAACACAATTGTAGGAGAGCGAGGATTAAAGGTGAGATTCAGTGTCTTGTGACATGCCAAATCCATGTGTGTTGCATCCTATTGTTCCTATAACCAGCATGTCTCAAAATTTGTGATTGACGTGTTTTGCAGTTAAGTGGTGGGGAGAAACAACGAGTGTCAATTGCCCGTGTATTCTTGAAGGAGCCTTCCATTCTGTAATTCCTCTTTTCCATTTTAGCCTTGAAAAGAAAACTTTGTGCTGTGTTTTGTTGATTCTACGCATTCCCTTCTCTGAAGCTAACATGTCATGTCAAACAGTCAGTGTAGACCCTGCTGAATGCATCTGAACAAATCTAAATCATATCACATACTGTTAGCAAACACTAATATTGTAATATTGGCTTTACTGCATTCCTTCCTTTGCTTATTATTATTTTTTGGTATCTGATTTATGCCAGATTATGTGATGAAGCTACAAGTGCTCTTGATAGCACTACGGAGGCGTCGATTCTGAATTCTCTGAAGACATTATCCATTGATCGTACCTCTATCTTTATCGCTCACCGACTCACTACTGCAATGCAATGTGATGAGGTATGTATGTATGTATGTTCATGCACATACATTAGAACAAAAAATACTTCATTTTATGAAAGCAACGTGACTTATTGAACTTTGAATAGATACTAGTCAGATGTCTGTGCTTTGCAACAAAGAATTTTATTTTTCAACAGGGTATTTGTGTAAAATTCATATTTCTGCGTGATTTTTCAGAAATCTATGGGTTTTTATACAAAATTCATACATCCGCCGCGTAAAAATAAAGAAATTAAAAAATTAAAATACAAAAATATATTTTTTCTTTTTTTTTTCTTCTTTCTCACGTTCCTTTTCAGTTAGCATGCAGCACGTCTGCACGGCGCATGCGTCCGGCCGTTTCGGCGCATGCGGCCGGAGCGGGCGCTGCGCACTGCGCAGCAGGCGAGGGCGGTTGCAGGCAGGGCGCAGGTGCCCGAGCGAACCGGTTTGGGCGGTTTTTATGAGGCACAAATTTTAGCTGGTTTTTTATGGGATGTGGGAAAGGTGCGCAGCGGAACGCACTGCGGACGGAAACGGCGAACGATCTAGCCGCTTTATATTAGTTAAGATAAGAGTAACAGATCAGTTGACAGCAACAGATTGCTTTTGCAATAACTCAAGAAATCGATGGTCACCATCGTGGCATAAATCTCAATTATTACCACTGATTTTCACTTGATCATATATTCGCGCTTACGGTTTTTCTAGTGTACTTGATATTGTTGAATGCTTGCAAGTTGCAATGATTTTTAAGCAAGTCTTGTTTCAAAATTCCATTTCCAGATCATTGTTTTGGAGAATGGCAAGGTAATGGAACAAGGACCACATGATTTTCTTCTGTCAAAGGGTGGGCGATATGCGGAGTTGTGGTCACAGCAGAATAACAGTGACGCCATCGATGCTGCTGCGGTTAGCTTAGAGGTTTCATAGAACTACATTGTTTTCCCTTTTGCAAGGGAACCTCTTATCTGCCTTGTAAATTGATCTTTAGATATTGGGGAACAGAAATTTTTAGTATAGGATATAAAATCTCCGTTTTTAAGAGAGCCAAGAGGCAAAATTTTCCTCTTGAGAAAATATCTAATGTGAACATTTCTTTAACTACATATAATAATCCCAGTAATTTTCTTGTTTCCGTTGAATCCTATGACCTTCGCAGGTTGCAAAATGCCCAGAGTTTATAAGCTGTGCCTGTGCGTGCCATCATGCTCCCGTGATTTTCTGATCAAGAACTACTGTCAAGTCTTGGTGGTTTGATGCTTTGATATCACTTTATCCTACTTTTGTTATTTCGAGTGATTACAAATGCCATGTACAATACACTAGAGCATTTTCCAAACTACTCACTTCTGAAGATACGTATCTGAATGTTATCTTTTTTTATCTTCCAAAAATATTATTATCATTCTTTTGGTCCCCTGATCTTCATATGCAGTTGCAGAATGATGTTTACATGGTGTTCCAGAAAGCAATGTCCATAGACAACCACATCGTAGCAGTAGATAGTTCACTGACTTGCATGGTCATTTTATACGTTTCTTCTCTTTCTTGGATCCAAACTCTCATCTGCAGGCAATGCCATTGCTACACCAAGTCAAGCAGGGGGTTCCTGCCCCTGAAGAGCAACCATTACCATGGTGGTTTGAATACACGAAGACATCTGTTTTTGACATGATGGAGGTATGTTTTGACTGATGACTTCAAAGTTCAGACAGTTGACAGACAAGAGACAAGACCAGCAATAACATGCACACTCGATGTAAAACGGTCTCCTTGAGCATTAACATGGAGTTTATTTATAGCTGAGAAGTCGTCTTCTTCCTAACACCACCGCTCTTAAAGCGTTGCACGGCAGTAAGCCCCACCTACGTACAGGGACAAGCTTTCTGCATTAGCTCACTTCGAGAGGCTGGACAATCAGATGATGGGTATCAGTTGCGTCGGTGTCAACCTTTCCAGTTATCCTTGATCTTCCTAACCTCTCTCAGTGCCTCAACTGGCGACTTGGCACCAAACTTAGCCTGCAAGATGGATGGCATGATCTGCATAAGCATCACTGACAGAGGAATCGACTTCAGATTTATGAACTGATACTTGCTGTTGCTTCTGGTTAGTAGTGAGTCAGCAAGAATCTAAGCAATATTTGCTGTTATCATGGTATCCATCTCTGTGAGCACAAAGATATCCCAATGCTAGTACTAAAAATGTTATCATGTAAAATAGAAGTAACCTATAAGAAGATTAAAGACCTGTATCTCTGGCAGATCAACACGCATGAAGGTGTTTATCTCAAATTCATCTCCTATAGTTGATGGAACAGTTGGTTGATTTGCTTCACTCTGCTTTTGAGCCCATTCCAGTTTCTGCTTCATCTTTTCATTCTCTGGCTCAACTGTCAGCATGAATTCCAGATTCTTCACAGTGTACTGTAAGTTAAAAACTCAAAATCAGACTAGCAAGAACAGTAGGCGTTCTTTTGTTGAAAGGACAAGTAGCATACCACAATAATAATAGTAGAATACATAACAAAGTGAACCAAACATCCCTTGGTTGCACATATGGACTAATGGCAAACATGTTCTCCACAATGTTCAAACAATTAACAGCAAGAACATACTTTTCCTTGATGAAGGAGGCCAGGCCAGATCAAAAGAAGTTTTTGTCAGATAAAATGGATTAGGTGTCTTTTAGTTAAGGTTTCACATACTAGTATCATCAAACTTGTCATATAGAGATCAAAGCTTCTGGGCTTCTGGCATAATTTATATTAAGTATGCAGAGAGGTGAATCTTCTAAAAAAGTGTTTGCAGGTTCACACAACTTCACATCAATCCTAAATAATGAAATGTCATTCCAGGAAGAGAAAAGAAGTAAAGAACCAGATCTTAAACCAAAAAATGTACCTCATGCCCACAGTAAACTTGAGTTGGCTTAGGCAACGAGCCCAGTGTTACAATAAGGGACTGATACATTTGCTCTGCTGTACCCTCAAAAAACCTTCCACAACCAGCAATAAACTGTATTGAAAAGAATAAAAAAGGTCACAGCATAAGAAAAAAAGAGCAATCACTGTAAGTCAGATGCATATACTAACCAAGGTATCTCCAGTAAACACCGCTGGATCTTTGTCCACCTTGCTAGTTACATAGTAGCTAATATGACCTTTTGTGTGACTGTTACAAGAACAGAAATGATAGGACAAGGAGATCAGATAACAAACAAGCTACAGAAACATATGGATGTCTACACTAATTCAAATGGGTTGTTGTCGAAAGATTTCAACCATGAACCAATTCGTTGTAGCAATATTGTTGCCTGTTCATGCCATTGCTCAGTTGCATGTGGTCCTTGGATATACAAATGCGTCCTAAATATCTCAAGTGGCAACTGCAGGATGGGTTATTATAGCAAAATACATATGCACACATGTTGGTCTTATCCCTACAGGTTCAAATTCTTATCTTCAGTGCTTCTATGATCCCAGAAAAGAAAACCACATTGATGATATCATAAACAAAATGAGACATGAGAATAGAAAACAAGCATACCACGGTGTGTGTAGGCATAGTATCTCAATGTCCTTCCCAAGGGACAATTTGGTTCCATTCTCCACCTGATCAGTGCAGCCTTTCACATTGTCCAGGGATCCTCCATAGACCTTAATCCCTGGCACCGAGTGCCCCATCTTTTTGTTGCCACCAGCATGATCCCTACAACCACGCATTAGTTGTGCATTTCATTACCACTGCTCTACACAGTTGCTAACGAATTCCAGCACAAAGCTGTCATCATAGGGCACCGCATCATCTCCTTCCTAGCACCTGAGAGTTATCCTAAAAAGCCTGCCATGTATTTATTTTATCTGGAATTATCACAACAAGCAGCACTCATGATATGCTGCAGGAAAAAAATGGATCATTTGCCACTCTCAAATGCTCCCCTTGATGTGCAAACAACGCTTTCTCGATTTATTATGAACTCCTAAATCCTAATCCCCAACAAACTCAATCATTCACATGGGGGAAATTTGGGCACGACATCGATTGCATCCTACACGGTGGAATTGGAAGACATTCTAGAATTCCAACATTTCTGGTGGAGTTTTCCATATTAAGCTGGACAAAGGACCGGGGAATGCTGACCAGTGATGGTGCGTGGTGAGGACACAGTCGACGTGGGCGCCGACCTCTCCGGCCGCCGCGAGCACCTTCTCCGGCTCCACGGGGTCGACGGCCGCCGCCGACTTGGTGCTCTCGTCCACGATCCTTCAAGGAGGAAACGAAGAATCATCAAGAGAGATGGTCGAGCAGAGCGCAAGGAGCAAGCAGGAGGGGCGGATTGATGAGGGTACAGGTAGGCATAGTTGTCCTCAAGGCAAGCGACCGGAATGATCTTCATCTGCAGGTTCCTCTGGGGATTCGGATTGAGATTTCTGGAGCAGGGGAGGGAGAAGAAACCTGTTCGGTTAATTTCCTTCGAGAAGAGGATGGAGAGGGATTGGAGGGTTAATCCCCAATCTCTTTGGGTCCCCTTCTAACTGAAAAAATTCTGAGTGGGTGACTGTTCGATCTTGAATCGAGGAAAAATATTTAGGGTTTTTGCTATTAGGAAAAAAAGAGATTTTGTACTGTAGTGAATTCTGCTAAGTCAAGGGAGAAACATTTTGTAACAAACGATTGATGTCTATTTGGAGGTATTTTTTATTTATTGCAGTATTGGGCACACAAACTTGCATGGCACCATTAGCGGTAACGTACGCACATGTGAGTCGAGTATGCCGATACGGTACTAGCTCGAAACATTTACTTCCTCCGGTTTATATATAAAAGAAAGTCATTTTGAATACGATTTAATTAGTGTGTATATTTACTTGTTTATTTATATTAAATAGATGCAGGTAACCAAATTCAATAATCTCTCATCGTCCTATTAATTATCAAGAGTACTATTTAAGAGTAAAAATATCTGGAATACACGTAAATATACAAAACGATATCTCTTAAAGAAATTTTATATAATTTAGACACTAGAGAGGGAGTAACAACCCCGTGAACAGAACTGGTGGCAGACTGGAAGTAGAAGCTCCTCAAGCAGCTGATCCTGCAAACAGAGGGTAGTGATCATCGGCAAAACACCACAAGCCGTCAGTTGCCATTCGTCGTGCGCATATGTGAATTTACTTGCACGGTTGGTTAAGATAGATTTGAACCTTGGCTTGGCGTTGACATCATCGGGGACGATGCTGGTCCTCGCTTTCAGAGTAGTATTTCTTGTATTTCTAACACCCAAAAGAATATACAACGGGGACTAGCCAAAGTCAATAAAAACAGTGGTACGCGTTGTTAACTGTACACACTAAGCGTTCTCCTCAAGACCAAACAACGCCAAGAATCCACTGTGGTTCATCCAAATTTATCTTGCCTTTTTTTATGGCATGGAACATACAACTACAAGTCAACCAACTTGCGTAGAGAGTAAAGGAGCAGTCAAAAACTCAGAACGATTTGGTTGTCTTTGCCTTAGTGAATGTGTCACCACTGAACAATCGAAAGTATGCATTATAATAGAAACGGATAAATCTAGTAGCCAATCACCATTAGTAGCAGATGGACAATAGCCTACAACAAATGTCTGGAACCGGCCGTTCAAAAAAAATACACTCACATGCACCAGTACAGGTTATGGTTCATCACGAATTTGTTTTGGATAAAATATAGGGGCTGGCCTTTGAAGATCTAACCATGGAAACAAACCTCAAACTTTGAATTCTTTATAGCACAATGAACCCAACTTAAGGAATAGATAATATTTCAAACTGAATAAATTGCAGATAAAGCTCAGGATTTTTTGTCTGACGTGTATGTATACAGATACTTTTCCTGCATATAAATGGGTGCCTTAACATTGTAATCTAAAAATTCCCAGGACATGAAGTGGATGTGATCTGTACTCACGGTCTCATGGAGAACTTCCAAAAGTTAACATGTCTGGCTAAATGAGGCACTACGCCACCAACTCAACATCTACTGAATTCAGCATGCAATGCTCTCAGCATGTATACTGATGCCTCCTTTGGAATAAAGGAATTTCAAAGGAAATCATTTAAAATTTCTGTGTTTCAAACAGCCTGAAGAATGTATGGAACAAAGTAAATGACCAATCTATATAGGCTATGGCCTTGCGTACCCCAAAAATTCATTTCAATTATTAATCTGCAATAAAGCAACCGAAATTAGTCTAATCCACATGAATCTGATTCACTTCTGTACATACCCATCTCAATATATTGTCATTATTAGTCTCTTTAACCAGGATGAATTGACGATACTGTTTACAATGCAAGTGCATGGAAAAAAAACTTCAGTCTAGGAGGAAATTTTTTATCTAAAACAGAAACAAAAAAGAAGAGGAAACAAAACACGACCTTTTTCCATGCTATACAGTAGCAATATCTTTGTAGCCAGACTCATCAACGTAATAGGCTAGAGATCTGTCGCCAGTCTTCACTATCTTTCCCTTTTCCTGGAAGTAAACAATCAGAAGTATTATCAATATTCAACACCAATGTATGCCCTTCATTTAATACTTCATCTGTACTTTTTTAATTGACGCTTGCAAATCCATGCATTTAGACATCCAAATTGTGAGCATCATTGTTAAAAGTATCAATAAATGAATTTCTGGATATATGCATTACCATGATGTGAACATAGCTGGGCTTAATAAGATCTAAAAGACGTTGGTAGTGTGTAATCATCATAACAGAGTTGTGCGGTGTCAACATCCCATTCACTACTTTAGCTACATCTTCGATTGCATCAACATCTAATCCTGAATCAATCTCATCAAGAAGAGCTAAATCCGCCCCAAGGACCTAAAATTTAAAAAGAAAAACACACATAATAAGAGGCAGAAATTCATTGAAGTACATAACTAGATAGTCAAAACAAATTCTGATGACATGTAAAATGTTCACAGAAGAAATATCTAACATAAAATATACCTTCCAACAGCTTTTCAGCAAAAAATTGTTGATATTGTTGTCATATAAATATATGAGCAAGTTGCATTTTGGACCACAAAGTTTAACTTTGGACCCCATAAGACCCAACAAAGCAAGAGCACTGCATAAAATATTACATATATAACAGAAAATGACATCTGAAAAAAGGCTAAGTAAACCTTGATAGTGCCAAAATACTTCATGTGAAACATGTTTGGACTTTGGAGCTATAAATGTATAGAGTATTAGAGGTGGTGAAACGCTGGAAAAAGGTCTAGCAAGGATTTCATTGATTGGGTCCAGTAACAACTAACAATCAACCATATAGTTACCTTACAGCAAAGAAGATACTGCAGGAATCACAAAAAGTAATTTTTCCCTAAGGTCATATATAATATATGCCACCAAGTTATTTTTTATGCCTGAATAAGTGAATATGAAATGCAAAAGGTATGTTTCCCGCCCGAATTCATGTTCAAACAAAAGCACTTAAGTGCAATATTCGTTTAACAATTAAACTTCATAGTAATCTTACAGAGAGTTGCAATATTTCATTGCGCTTCCTTTCTCCACCACTAAACCCTTCATTGACAGCACGGTTAAGGATATCTGCCTTCATATCCAAGGCTCTAACTTTTTCCTCCACAATTGGGAAAATCTGTATGATAAAGAAAAGTTATATCAGAGTTCCTCGCAGTAAAAAATAGCCAACACTAAGAAATGACCCCAAAAGTGCCACCAAGCTCAATTATGTTAGTCTAGAATATTCTGCAACAAATGGAAAGATCTATACTGATAAATTTCAACTGGAGTGGAAAGCTCCATTTGAACTTAAGTAAAAAGAAGATAAACAAACAGAGTTCACACTGGGACTTGTAAACTTCCTTCTAATCATCCCTATAAGATATTGGTTGTCATATCTTGAAATAGAGTTGTAGCTATCTTAAAAATAGTGAAAAGCACATGACACCTTATAATTCTCAACCTCATATAGGTCTAGTTGTAACCTGTAAATTAAGAGTGAGATAATAAATGTCTCACTCTCACAGCATAATTGTAAATTTCAAACCTGAAGTGGCCCCAATGCTGGTAGACCCTTCTTCTCTCGGCGAGCATTTAATGCCATAAGCAGAAAATCGTAATTGTTCACTCCAGGAATCTCAACTGGTGCTTGGAAACTCATAAAAATGCCCGCAAGTGATCTTTCCTCAGGCTCCATGTCAATCAAATTCTCACCCTTAAAGATCACGGTTCCAGCAGTTACCTCATACTCAGGATGGCCAGCCAGAACCTGTGACAAAACAGATGCATTAATTAACTGAATTTGTAGTTATCACAGCAACAAATGCAGCCAATTTCTAACAGTTTAATCTGGATGGAAGGAAGGCACATTGAACAGAACTTAAAATTGAAGATTACAAACTGGATTATCCTAATTACACTTTTTTAAGCTGGACCAAGTATACATGTGCGGTTATCAAAGAACATCTTGTATGGATGGCACAATTTGTTGCTGCCAAAAATATTAGAGAAGCAGGCGGCAACAATTTCATATAGAAGCAATTTCCATCACAGTCAGAAAGGACTTAATTCATGTTATTACAGGTTGGAAAATGAAATTATACAGAAGCAGTACATGAGTAACATATAAGATTTCGGGTACAATCCCGATCCTAGTAAAGTTGCCTCTTCTAATGTATTTTTTCCACGGAATAATAATGAATGCATCCATTTTTTTCATTGAACAATGATGAACACGTCGAGCAGAAAGAATATTACCTTCATGAGGGTGCTCTTGCCAGACCCGTTCGGTCCCATGAGCGCATGAACCTATCGAAATGCAGACAAATACCTAGTATAAGCAAGTAACCTCCACCTTGCAGACCCCAATTAAGCACTAATCAAGCAAACAACCGCACAGCCATACGAACCTCGCCCTCGCGGATGGTGAGGTTGAGGCCGGTCAGGATCTCCTCCCCGCTCTCCTTCACGCAGGCGAAGAGATCGCGCGCCTCGAGAAGCGCCCTCCCGGTGGACTCGGCGGCTGCGGAGGCCGCGGTCGTGCGGCGCCGCGGCCGCACGGAGATGGAGCTCGGGGGCATCTGGTGGCGGTATGACGAGGCGGAGAAGAGAGCGTAGGAGGACGACGACGCGACGGCCGCGGCCGCGGCGGCTGCGGCGAAGGGCGGCGCCATGGGAAGGTGGGGTGCGTGCGCCTCCAGACGCTTCTTCGGCTCGTCGTGGCTTCGGATGACGGGGGTGGGGTGGGCCGGTGGGGGGCGGCGCCGTAGGGAAGACAGCTGTTTTTTTTTTCGCGTGCGCGACTCGTCCATCACTCGGGCCGTTTACTCCGGATATCTCGGCTCGCTCTCGATTGGATCGGGCCGATACTTGGACCTTCAGGCCCAATAATAATCAATTAGATTTTTTTAAGAAAATCCCGTGGCCTGATTCGTTCGAAAGGCACGTGATTTTTTAGGTAGTGCGTTTGACTTGTTTTACGTGTGTTTGTCTTGAAATTATATAGAATTGAGTTATTTCTCAAAAGAAATATTCCTCATAGATCCAAAACCATCCGCTTCCAAAAAATTCACCGAATTGAACGACTCACCTCCCACATCTCCGACGACATTCGCTTTTCTTCTCATTTTCAGTGCCGCTTTTGAACCAAATAAGGGACAAAAAAACTTTGTCATGTCAGATTTCAGAACTAAATAAAAAATAGAATAATTCCGTTATTGCTTCTAAACGCAGAGCAAGAGTTAGAAGAAACTAGAATAGAGTTATTTGTTCTATCAGATTAATGAACCAAACGCCCTAAAAAGAACTTTAATTGAAAAATATGTATGAAAAATATGATATGAGAATTTTTCAAGTAATCACTCGTCCACTACTACTCTCACCGGAATGTGATCCGATGACAACTTACCACGTCCTTAGAATTTTCGACGGGCTAGGCCGCGAACATCCCAGGCCAGAAAAAGGTAGGGAAAAAATTGAATAAAGGCTACTGATGATTAAATTAAAGTTTCATAATTTGTAACCGAGCAAACTAATTTCTCTCTTTTGTTTTTTTGTCGTTACCCTCCGTTTAATTGACACTGTTAGCTACTGTGAAATATCTGTTTTATCCTTTAAACATATAATCTTTAAACAGAAGAGTTGTCAGTAAAATATTCCAATGAAGTCCTTGCCGTCCTCTCTGTAAGAACTGCATGAACACTACTGCTGTATGAATCAGTATCTCTTTTCTGTACGATCGATAGAATACTGTTCTTGCTCCTGCAACTTTTTGTTTTTTTTTCCTTTATTTTTTCCGGAGAGGTTCTTGTTGTTCTTGACTTCTTGTGCGGCGTTTGTCCAAATGGATACGGACAGGCCGTGCAGGTTTTTTTTGGACAGATCCACCTTCCAAACTCCCGAACTGCCAAATCACAGGATCAAGGCAGGACAGTACGATTTAACGTAGGATTTAACCGAACTATAGCTGTGATGATTCTACCAAGAACTAACCTAACAAGTAAAGGACCGGTGAAAATGTGAGAACAACATGTTAAAACAGTTCCTTAAACCGACTAGATTATCGGTTCACCAGTTCAGAGTGAAGCCTCCAATTCAGCTTGAATGGTGGCTTGGGAGGAGGTGGCTGTGGCTTGCCGCTTGCAGCAGCGGCCGGCGGAGTCTCCACCGGAAGGAAACTCATCGGTGGCCCTTTTGCTCCGGGGCTCCGGGGCTTTGAGCAGCCGAGCATGGCGCGGGGCAAAACGGTAAAAGGGCACCGCGTCGGCAGCGAGAAGAGCGTGCCGCGCCTGCACCCACGCATCAGTAAACGCACTCCGCCTGCCACTGCCACTGCCAGTGCCACTGCCACTGCCAGGCTCGTCGGCCTCGTTTTAAACGCACACCCTCTCTCTCCCCCTCACCCCCACTCCGTCTCCCGAAGTCTCCCCTCCCCGGCGTTACTGCCGCCGACGGGTGGCACATCGCAGCACAGCAGGCAGCAGCGTCCATCCATCGAAGGTACCTCGCCGCCCTCTGTGTGTTATTACGGTCTTTAGCTTGTGGTTTCTTCCCCCCTTTCCTTCATGTGTGTGTGGCTTTGTTGCTGCTCTTTTGTGCTTGTTTATCTCCGCGAGATTGTTGCGTTTCACTCTGTTGGGATTAGTTGTTGTTCCCTTCCCGCATTGCCTGAGCTCGAGGCATTTTCGCCGACGACAGAACAGGATTTTGCCTTTTTTCCAGTTTTCCTTGCTCATTTTAGACATTCAGTTACTGTCTTACTGAACTCGATTATTGTCTCATTTCATCCTAATTAGGATTGTGGCTCTAGACTCTTAGGTGAGATTCACTGCTGGGAGAGAGCTTCTCCCTGCAAGGCCTGTAGCTGTATGCTCATCTTCCAGCCTCCTAGGTTCTGTTTGTAGCAGGGAAGAGAGGACTGAGGAGCACATCCCAGGGAAAAAAACATTTTTTTTTGCGTTTAAAGGATATGACGAGCTTTGGCAACAAATTTTATTAGTCAGGTACACATAAGTTTCCAAGAATCGGTAGCAAGTGCATTGGGACATCAAACATTCAGGATTAGGAAACAAAAACCCCAAACCTCCCAGTAGCATAGCCTTCGTTGCGTTTTTTTTTCAGTGTCGCCAGCACGGTAGCATTAGAGATAGGTTATGGGTTTGATCTTTCTGTTATTTTCTACATTTCTGATCTCTCGTTTCAGGTGAATTAGTGGATCTAGTGGCAGAAGCAGCAGCAGCAGCACCGCACCGCACCACGGTGACACTGGTTCTGATGTGCTTTTAGGTTGATAGAAAGGTGAGCTCTTGCAGTGCGGTGTTATGTCATAATGGGCTCATGGAACTGGTTATGGAGGACTGCGTAGTACTTGATTGCTCGCCGAAGTTAAAAAAATGTGGCCTTTTAAGTGGAAATTAAACAATTGTGCACTAACCAAGACCTTGTAGTCAGTAAACAATGGTGGAAACCCCAGCATGTGCAATTACTCCAGCCCATCTCCTTGCCAATGCCCTAGCTTCCCTAGTTCACATTTTTCTTTGATTAGAGCAGTTCATGTTTTCCTTTGTTTGTTATACTTTTCTTTTCACATTTCTTTAGTGCCATTCTTTGGTCAAACAGCCTTTTTATAGGGGAATATAGTTTTTCAAAGAAATTTTAGAGGATTTAATTTAATTCCTGAGAAAATCCTATAAAATTTCTGCGCTCTAAAGAAACCTTGTTGCGCTATGGCGGGCCTGGGAGCCTTATGCGGTTGTAAGGCTGATGCATTTTTATCCCAGATGTAGATGAAGTTGATTGCACTCAATGATTAGCTTAAAACTTCGTGTAACTGTACTGTAACTCTGTATGCTGCAATTATCTAGTATCTGACTGCTTGAATTTTGAGCTTAAGCATGCTGTCCTATGCAGAAAACTTATTACCTTGTCCTAAGCTAAGCGTGCAGTGTCCTACACTACTTAAGAAACCGTAGCACTACTAAAGTTAGGCGTGGCAACTTTGGCATCAAACTGAATACCCCTTAGCATCTAGTGTTGATGTGCTTGAGTGGCTTTGGTTTTTTTTATTGGAAGGCAGAGTGATTTTGATTTCTGGTAAACATACTTTAGTGTTTCATTCAAGAAAGTTGTGAATGATGTGATATGCTCATCTATGAGGCTAGTATTGAATTATTTGTGTGCTTTATTTTCCTACTTGCCTCCCTCTTCTCTGCTTTATTGATGCCTTTTGGCTTTTGCATAGCTACCCTACCATTTCAGATGTTTCCCCCTTTAATTGCTTTGTTCCCTAGACTTTTAATCAAATATTTCTATTGAAATTTAACTAGAACCGTCCTTTGGAAGTAGAATTCTTGATCCTTGTGTTGATTAGGTATTTTTGTTTTTATTCCCCTGGTTTAGCACTGCTTTGAGCTAATAGTGAATCATCTCTCTTTATTGAGTTACAAGGCTCAGTAAAATGATTGGCTGAGAGGCCCTCCTAGAGGAAAAACATAGGCTCCCCATACATGTTTCACACTGACCAATTTGGCAGGGTAACACCTTTATTACCAGCATCCTTTAATTTCTTTGTTGAGAAAAGCAGGTTGCACTAATTTGGACAAGAGTTTTAAAATCATTAGGCTTTGATGAGTCCTTTTTCTTTTGTAAGTGCTTTGATTTTTTTCTTGGCATGAGCCTCTTGTGGGGCAAGCTGATAGCTTTATGTTTCCTCATTGTGGCTTCGACAGGCACGCGTGTCTGTGCATATGAGAAAATAGAACTGTGCTTCACTCTAGTCTCAACACACACACATCATATTTGTTGTGATTGCTCATATTGCTATATTGTACTGTCAGTTTTCAAGATTGTAGCACTAACATTTTCCATTTTCGCTGCTGCAGGATTGGTAGTTACTATGGTATAAACGGATGGTCATGTTGTTCATTTACTCCGGTTGATTCAGAGATACCTCTTTTGGGCTATAAAATGTTTGAAGGTTCTTTGACTCTACTGTCATTGTTGCTATTCACCTCATTGGCTACAGCAGACATCCCTTCCGAGAAGCAAGTGCTCCTTGCTTTTGCCTCTGCAGTCCATCATGGCAACAAGCTCAATTGGGATCTAAACATATCATTGTGCTCATGGCATGGAGTAACTTGCTCGGCGGACCGATCACGCATATCTGCCCTTAGGGTACCAGCTGCTGGCTTGGTTGGTGAAATTCCTCCTAATACTCTTGGCAGGCTTGTCTCCCTCCAGGTGTTAAGCCTGCGATCTAATCGTTTGAGTGGAAGTATTCCATCTGATATCACCTTACTCCCTTCTTTACAATCCATATTTCTTCAGCATAATGAACTGTCAGGAGATTTGCCTTCTTTTTTCTCTCCAAGCCTTACTACTCTTGATTTATCCTACAACTCCTTTACCGGGCAAATCCCTGCAAGTTTGCAAAATCTTACCCAATTATCTATCCTGAACTTATCGAAAAATTCTCTCTCTGGACCTATCCCTGATCTCAAGCTACCAAGCTTAAAACAATTAAATCTGAGCAATAATGAGCTGGATGGTTCAATTCCTCCCTTGCTCCAAATATTCTCAAATAGTTCATTCTTGGGGAACCCTGGATTATGTGGGACACCTCTAGCTGCATGTTCCACTTTTCCTCCATCAACACCCTCACCAGAATCTTCATTACCGCCATCACCAACATTGCCGCGTCACGGGAAGAAAATAGGTACCGGCTCTATAATCGCAGCTGCAGTTGGGGGCTTTGGTGTATTTCTCCTAGCTTCTGTGATATTTACCATGTGTTTTTGTAAGAGGAAGGAGAAGAAAGATGATGAGGTAGATAACAATGGTAAGGGTGCTGATAGTGCAAGGGTTGAGAAGCGTAAAGAGCAAATCAGTAGTGGCGTCCAAATGGCCGAGAAGAACAAATTGGTTTTCTTGGAGGGATGTAGTTACAACTTTGACCTGGAGGATTTACTGAGAGCTTCTGCAGAAGTCCTTGGCAAGGGGAGCTACGGAACTGCCTACAAAGCTATACTTGAGGATGGCACCACAGTGGTTGTCAAGAGGCTAAAGGATGTTGTGGCAGGGAAGAAAGAATTTGAGCAGCAGATGGAACTCATAGGGAGGGTAGGCAAACATGCAAACCTTGTGCCGCTTCGTGCTTACTACTACTCAAAGGATGAGAAGCTTGTGGTTATGAGTATGTTGCCACTGGCAGCTTTTCAGCCATGTTACATGGTATGCTAACTTCTTTCACTTCAACATGTTTATTTTTGATATCTATCAATTTTTCCAAGTAGGAATCCACAATCCATTTTAGCAAAGGTTGCCAAACATGCCCACCCAAGATGTAGTAAGCCTGATTTACATGTGGAAAATGCAATGCCCACCAAAAGCTTACATGGCTGTGAACTTACCCTTAAGTCACAATATTGCCTAGACCAATGGCTGAGATTAATTCTATCTCTTATCTTTTCAAGGGGTAAGAGATGTACCGTAAAAGAACTCTCTACACATACACATTTTTTTCACCAAGTTACCAGGCTTATTCCCTACACCGTTTCATCTATCAGCAACTTATTTGTTCAAAAGATTAGAAATACTACTACTTTAGATTTGTCTTAATTAATGTCGTTCATTGCTAGCGCTTTCATCTTCTCAGTGAAGTTCTGATTAACAGGTATTAATGGTGTTGCGGAGAAGACTCCATTAGACTGGAATACCAGGATGAAGATTATACTTGGAACTGCACATGGTATCGCGCACGTTCACGCAGAAGGCGGCTCCAAGCTCACCCATGGCAATATCAAGTCAACCAATGTGCTCCTTGATCAAGATCACAATCCCCGCGTCTCAGACTACGGGCTGAGCGCGATGATGAGCCTCCCTATCAGCACCTCCCGAATTGTCGTCAGTTACCGTGCACCAGAGACCATTGAGCCCAGGAAATTCACTCACAAATCCGATGTATACAGCTTCGGTGTTCTCCTCATGGAGATGCTGACTGGAAAAGCCCCCCTTCAGTCGCAAGGACAGGACGACGTCGTGGATCTACCAAGATGGGTGCATTCTGTGGTCCGGGAGGAGTGGACCGCCGAGGTGTTCGACGTTGAGCTGATGAAGTACCATAACATCGAGGACGAGCTGGTCCAGATGCTCCAGGTCGCAATGGCGTGCACGGCGCGGTCTCCTGATCGTCGTCCGACAATGGCGGAGGTGATCAGGATGATTGTGGAGCTCCGGCAGTCTGCTTGGGAGAGCCGTGATTCCAATCCTCCTGACGAGCGCTGTGTTTGACCTCTTGCAAGTTGCTGCAAATCGTCGGATTTAAAAGCTAATTGTGTGCCCGGTGAATGTGGCCAGAAGCTTCAGCACTGGCACTATGTACAAGCATTGCATGATGTGCAAGTTAATTAGTGGGTTTTTAACCTTTGATGTGTGCTGTGTTCAGGTGTTCGTAGCTTAGTTTCATCAACTTAGTTCGTTCATGTAAGCATCCGTTCATGTGTTTGCGCGCGGTCGTCTTCTTATCGCGACGCAAAATTGCAAATGAAGAATCCAAAGGTGAGCTCGAGTAGGAGCAACTTTGATGCGCTCGAAACATATCTGTGGGTGTTTCTGCTTCCTACAGTAGTTTCCAAAGGTAATATTTGCTTGTGTTGGTGACAGGTCGGTACTTGTGAAACAACAATTTGATGTCTGAAACAAAATTAATCGTTCGAAATACATATATTAGGGTTTTTATATCATAGAGGAAGCATGATTAGGCATATAATGGATTTAGATATATCAATGGATAAAATACCCATAGGTATGTCCCATTTTATACCCATACCTGACTTACCAAATATATGCTCATACTTGCATTGCTCAAGAGTATCACTTTTAGCCTATACCCATACCCGGCTAATTTCTCATCATAAATTACCTAATATTTATAAAGCATTTTGGGTAATTTCTCATCGTAAATTATCTAATATTTACAAAGCTTTTTATTTTTTTGAAAACAAAACGAAATTCAAACCAAGTCGGTCGGTTTACCCAATAGGCAATAGTCCAGGTAACGAATCAAAACTTTGCAATTTTGTACGACGAGACTTTTGATGGCATGTTTCAAGTGTGCAGAAACGTAGCACGAAACAGGACCGTCCGCCAAGTTCGTCGCAGAATTCGGACGAGGTTAGCAGTAAACAAAGAAAAATAACTTAAAGTAGTAGAAAAAGTGGACTAGCACTACTGCTACCTGTTTCTCTTAAAAAGCTAAGGCGATAAATGGTTAGATAACTCGTCTTTCTTCATCTGTTCTAAGGCCAAAACTGATTATCTCCAGGAGCATGGTTATTACATCACTTATTACATGCAGACTTGCAGAGGTTCGCATGCTGATGCGCAAGAAATGAAACGCATCAGCTCCAACGAAACAAGGCATACTGTTACTCTTTGAATAACAGGAATGAATTTTATGTTTCCTCCGGCAAAATTCGCAGTGCAAAATTAAAATCTCCAGTAGAACAAGGAGCCGAAGATGTATATAGCCAGCTTTATTTACGGATGAGCTAGAGTTAGGAAATCCACCTCACAGGAACTGCCATGTGTCAGCCTGAAATATTCGAAGAAAAGCCAATCTGCCAGTTGCTATCAATCAGAAGGACCGATCATTTTCTCTGGAACAACGAGTTCGTGGAATTCTTTTTTCCGTCAAAACTCCAAGGCTTAGAGCAGCTTCCTGGAAGATAAAAGGAAAAAGGGATAATCCACATGAACGGGTGACAAAAGAGGATAGCAGTGAGGGGGGAATGGGCCCCGTATAGCCCTAGATGTAGATTCCTTATCCTAATAACATGGATTTAATACCTTAATAAAAGTGAGGGAGATTTGATGATTAGTCACTAAAAAATTTAGGCTATTTGATTATTTGTTACTTATGTAAATGCCATGTAAATCATAAGTCCATCTAAATCTATGACTATGAACTAAAGTGACAAATACTTAGAGGTGACAAATCATCAAATATTCCAACATATTCGCAGCAGTGTGGAATTAAAAAAACTAAAATAAATACAATAATCACCTTCAACGTGGTTCCTTCTTTGTGTGCTTTCTTAGCAACAGCTGCAGCATTGTCGTAGCCAATTTTCTGCATTTGTAAGAGAATTAAGCATGTATTAGCAAAAGCAGAAAAAAATTGAAAAATAAAGGTAAGGCACTAAAATGGATGAATTTTACTTACAGGATTCAAAGATGTCACCAACATCAAGGACTGAACAAAACAGGACACGTAAATTAATCAGACAATTTATAGAACAAAGTATGCAATTATTTCTGTAGTTATGTACCAGCTAGTTACCTCATGCAATAATTGTGAAATTCTCTTATGGTTTGCTTGAATTCCCTTGACACAGTTTTTCTCGAAGGACACAGACGCATCCCCTAATAATCTCAGTGACTAGAAAAACAGTGGCATAGAGCATCAGTCAGATTGTAGCATTCTAGCAGAAATAGAAATAAGTTAGCAAATCACTGTAACAAGAGGTTATAGGATTTATATGAGTGTCTATTATAGTTATTTAGAGAAAATTTGTACTTAATTAAAGCATATTGAAGCATGGATAATAGATATCAGATCATACTCGAAGTAATCCAGCGGCGATCATTGGTTTGAAGACATTCAGTTCAAAATGTCCGTTAGAACCACCTACTGTAACACCAACATGATTACCCATAACCTGCAATATCACAAATCCAAACAACCGTTATTCCAAATGTTCAACTTTTGAATGGAAAAAGAAGTAAACTGCATATTTTTGAGAGTGGATCATACAAAAAAAGAAGTATAATACAAAGTACAATTCAAATACTATCCCAGTCAGGAATCAAATGCATGCATTATTTACAGAAAGCAAGGATTTAAGGGCTTCTCTTTTAAAGAAAGACAATGGCTGGAAATGATATAGCATCCATTTGTATAACTCATAATTGTATGTCATCACCATATTTAGATGCTCAGATCCTTATCATGCACTACAGCACTAAGCTTTTAAAGCAGGACAAAGGGGTATTGTATAAACATGCAGTGGCAGATCCAGGAATTTTATTAAGCCTTGGCAAGCCTAATGATAAAAAACAAGCATGCACAAATCCATAGTCCATTTACCATCGACACAAGCAAAGTTGACAAGTGCAATAGTTTTTTTAAGTGTTTGAATTTATATATAAATATATTCATATATGTGTGTATAAAATAAAATATGACAACAAAGGTCTCATTACGACATAAAAAACCTTTGAACACTTGCCAGTGCCAGTGCCAGCTTCCAATGCTCAGCTGCAAACGCTTATCTCCATCCTCAGTCCTCACATAAAAACAGAGAAATAGGAGCCTGGCAGCTGCTGAGTTGTAATTTTGGGAGTTGAAACACAGAGAGAATTGGGCTGATGGTTCAGTATTTGCCGATAGGCTAGACTATGGGTGTTAGTATTTATCAAAAAGAAAAAGGTGATGGGTGCTACTGGACTGCAGCAATCAGCATCGATCTGCAGCCTGAAGACAGACCTCTGCAATCATTTGTCCAAAATGAATGGGCTGGTTGTACCATGAAAGCCGTATTAAGCAAGGCTACAGTATCTCATCCGCGCCGAAGATGCTCAAATCTAACCCATCGTCGTGAAGCTTAGCTGGATGCAGTAGTCACTGTCTGACAATAGTTTGGACTTCTTGAAAACTTTTGGTTTTTTGTTGGATCCTGGTTCGGCTGGTTGGAGTGGTCTGGGTGGTTATGTCTGTCTACAACCCCGTTGTGTCACTTGATGTAATAATTCCGGTCTGTGTCGTCAGAGGGTGGTTGTACCAGTCTTGGGTGTTTGGGCGTCACTGAGATCGGCGTTTGTCCGATGTAAAACTTGGTTTGCTAATTATCTGCTTTCTAATAAAGCAGGGCACCTTTGTTAGTTGCCTTTTTCAAAAAAAAATGAAAGCCGTATTAAGCAAGCTATTAATGTGTAACTATGAAAGTCATTCATGAATGTTCAAGATAAAAATGTAACACTGACAAGGAATACAGAGTGCAGATTAATTAATAGGACCACATGTAACAGAGAAATTTTTGTACTAACAATATGATAAGTGCATTAGAATATCAGACAAACTAAATTGAGAAAAATAAGGTATGGTTATTATACATTTATACCTGAGCACAAACCATGGTCAAGGCCTCGCATTGGGTAGGATTAACTTTTCCCTGTACGGTAGTAGCTAAAAACCAAAGATTGACAACAAAACAATGTTTAATTGAGGAACAGAAACAACCAAATTAATACAGCAATAGATTTCTTACAGGCATAATGCTGCTCCCAGGCTCATTTTCTGGTAGACCAAGTTCACCAAGTCCACATCAAAGGCCGCTGATCATATATCTTTACTACTTAAAAGACACTAGTGGTGGTGAGTCTGCCTGCGTCTTTAGTCCTCATGCTACCATATTCGCACTCGGTTTCCATCAAGCCTGCCCACCGCCCGCGCGTCTTCTCCTCAATACCTCGGCCTCCTCGCCCAACCAGTCGGCGGCTGTTCCCTACCCCTAGGTTAGCCCACGTCCCTTCGTTGGCTCGACGCCGGAGCCGGGGCTGCGCCTCCTCCACACCACCGGCTCCACTCTTTGGCCCGTTGCCTCCCCCATCTCCACGGCTCCCTGCGCCTCCTCCTCCACGTCGTCGCCCCCCTCCGCTGTCGTGGGACGTGCTCCGCTCCTCGGATCCCTGCGCCTCCTCCTCCACGCCGCCGGCCCCCTCCGTTTCCGCGGGACATGCTCCGCTCTTCGGCCCATCGCCTCCCCCATCTCCTCGGCTCCCTGCGCCTCCTCCACGCCGCCGGCCCCCTCCACGGCCGTGCGGCCCGGGCGCCCGGGCGCTCCGCCTGCGCTGCCTCCCCCACGTCTCCCTGCTCCGGTAGCTACCTTACCGCGTCCGATGGTGCCGCATTCCGCCTCCTCGGCGACTCCTCGGCGACTTGGCCAATCTCAACCCTCTGGCCTCCTGTCACTTGTGCTGCCCAAGTCCCAACCATCGTCCTCACACACGCACGGCTAACGCCTGCACCGCCCTCTCCCACGCCGTCTGCGCCGCTTCTCGGCACATCGGCGCGTCAGCTCTCTGCCACCCCTGGCTCCCTCTGCGGCTCCGACCAGGCACGGGATGCGTCACTGCACGGGCACATCCCACGGCCAGATCTGAGTCTTCCGGCGCACCGACGCGATGGTCGGAGGTGACCCTCGGCCCCTCTGTGGTTCCGTCCCTCGACAGTCAGGCCATGGCTTCCCCGTCGGTAGTGGGGGTTTCGGTTCCTAGCTTGGCATCTTGGTGGTGGGGGTTTCATAGTCTGGCGCTAGGGACGGCGGCACTCCTCTTCACCACCGACATCCGCAAGTCCGACACGCTCTTCTGCCGCAACGCTTGGCAGGTTCGTTCCCGGCTCGAGGAGGACGCCGCCTCCCCCACCTCCAGGTAACCCGGCTGTTGTCTCAGCGTGTGGTAGGCAGGCGCTGATCGATGGAATCGGCTTACTTGTTGCGGGCGATCTTGAAGTTTCGGGTGGTGGATAGTAGTAGAGCGTCCCTGAGGCGATCGTTGATTCGTTGGGAGAACTTTTTGGGCGCTGGATTTGAACTGCTGTCTGCGGTGTGCTAGGGGGCTGGGGCCAAGACGGATCAAGGTTGAATTTCACTTGGTCCATATAATGATCTGTGTTTGTATGTTTGTTTGACTACAAAAGGCACGATTTTTATATTAAAAATGGTTTTAGGAGTTTATGTTAGCAGTCTGAAACTGAGTACTGCATATAAACATAGGGTTAGAACTTAGAAGAAAGTTCGCCATGAAGTATTTACCTAGCACTTTCCGAGTCTGCTTTAACTGAAGTATGGTTTAAATCTTGAAATGCATATTATGTGAGTCTTTAAAGTTGTTTATGAGCAACAACATGTTTTTTCATGCTGCAAATCCTCATGAAAACTGATCTTGTTTCAGGTCAACAAAAGAGACACCACCTCCCAAGAAACTGCTTGTGGAGATTCGTAAGGAGAAACCAAAGGAAGATAGTCACCGATTTTTTTAGGTAAGTGTACATGCAGCCGACATGATGGGTGGATTTGTGGATAGGATAGCTATATTTTGATCAAGGGCAGCAGACATGATTGTTTCCTTGTATGGAGGGGATTCTAACATAGTTTCAGGCTTACTACAGGTAATTCTTTTTCATGATTTCATCAACCATAGCAAGGAAGCATCCATGCACATGTCCACAAACACAGCTGAGTGGATGATGTAGCAATCGTGTGCATCTTCCCTCCTCACGGCTGTCGTTGTCGCTTGCACGCCATCTATGCTACCCTCCCAAGCACGCCGATGGGTCACACCGACACCCGTGGAGCTTGCATAGCCTCCTCGTCCCACCCCTAGCTCAACGTCGGTGCACTGTCTTGTGCCCCACCCATGCCCCTACCACGTCGCCCTGCTCGGTTGCCCTCGCCCTTGCCCTCGCCAGTCACAGTCACGTCGCTCCGCCTCTACCCCTACACACGCACGCCTACACTCACCCTGCTTGGTCACCCCGCCCTTGCCCGGATGGCCTTGTTCACCATTGGCGTGCTGCCTCGCCTTCGCCCCGCTTGTGCCTCCCCGCGCACCCATGCTATAAGTAGTGCTTCATGTTCAAGTGGCGTTCGTCTCCCTCTCCCTCCTCTCTCTCCAGCCTCTCCTTGGATTCCACTCATCTTGAGCAGTAGCTAGCTGCACCATCCATGTCTCTAGGTCATCGGTATCTCGGGGTATCTACGCCGTGATGCTAGAGGAGGCGGATGTTGTCACTCTGAGCACTAGCGTCGTGGTGGCTTGGCTGGGTTGTTGGGAGGGCCAAGTTGCTACACTGGTGATGGGATTAGGGTTCTTGTATTGGAGGTTGTTGTATTTTATTTTGATTTGAAGGGTGGGAGGGGGTAGCTTGGATTTCGAGGAATTTCTTGGCTGCTTGGTTCTTGGGAAAGTTTGAATTTTTTGGGTGCAGTTTCAGCTGGAGGGTTTGATTTCTTCAGGGCGGTTGTTCAGACTCACTGCAAATAAGTTAAAACACATTGGAGTTGAAACAATGCTTAAGGGCATTCATGTGTACATACTCGAAGCAGTAGTAGGCATACATCAAAGATAAGAGCAGGAAGTTGAATGCCTTGCCAAAGTAAGGTATGTAACCAATCACTGATACATGTATGGCATCACCTTGAATATCAGTGCAAATATCACCAGGTAAGCTTAAATGAGCAGGAGGTGTAAGCAAAACGTGATCTGTGAAATTAGTCATTAGATATACAGTGAGTCATGATAAACTTAAAAACATATGCACAAAAATGCATTTTTGTCTAGAATAATTTAGTTTGGGGCTTCAGTGCTTCGGGGTTTTGATTTTAGTGCTTTAGTGTTGTTCTTGATGTTGTTTCCCTTACCATCCAGGATCCATAGTAGAGTAAGTGTAATCTTTGTGTCGAATTGCCGATGCTTCACCACGAAAAATCTATTGCATTCTTATGTACATTCTCGAGCATCCCATTTGATTTCAAGGTACCTTGAAACTAGATTGACTCTTCTCTACCAGTGTTGTTTATATTCATGTCTGATTCGTTCAATGACTCAAAAAAATTATGAGATGCAGTTTTCTTGGTTAAGATGTTTGCAATTATTTTGTAAACTGTAATCTATAGTTTCTTTGTGATGTAGAATTGACCAATGGTTGGAACTTCTAAAATGATTTATTGTAGTAGTGTGAGTGTTAATATTCAGCGGCTACTTTTGTTTCCTTTATGGATGTGAAGACAGTTTTGAGTTATTATGACCGGTCACATTCAGAGGCAATTTACTACAAGTTTTTAGTAACAGTAAGAACTAAGAACTAGCCAATTGCTCATCTGAATTTGATATACCTATGCATCTACACATGTATTGCGTTTTATGTTTAGAAAGATATTCATCACGACCATTGCTTATGATTTCCTCTTTGATGTATCTTCTGAAGCTCGTCCTAGCATATTCAACTAGAGAGACGGTTAAATGAGATTCATGGAAGGATGCTGAAGGACCATCATGTTTTGATGTCTTAATAGTAATATTAGATGAACACCAAGATATTTTCATTTTCTTAATAATAACATATTTCTTAGGTTGATATAAAAGAATAAAATTTACCGTCTAAATTTCATGTGTTATATAAATTTTGTAGATGTTGTAAACTAGAAATATTATGTTTGAGCTACTGTAAACAGATTATACCTATAATTCCCTACGTGTTTTATATTTAGTTTCCAATATGTATGTAATGTAATTTATATCTTTCTTTCTTTTTATGATTTTATAGTTTTAAACCAATAGTGATCATTGTCAGGGATAAATTATTTACCACATATTTAACTACTAGTGAGAGGTCCGTGCGTTGCAACGGATGCATAATGTTAACGGTAATATATTTAGAACATGATATATTTGTCGAACACATTTGTTTAGTAATATTGCGATGATAAGAAACAATGCAATATATTATTTCTCAAAACAATACATAGAAGTATGCTTTCTATATAAAGTGTCGTTGAATATTTATAATTACAGATCTGGTATAAAATCGTACAATATAATATACAGTGAGCACATCTTCTTTTATCTACTCAGTGAGCACTTCCTTGTAGACGATATTCTTCGTTAGCGCGCTTGTTGAATTGATTCCATTATTTTTCTCGGGAGCGGCGAGTATTTGATGTTGCTACGAGAAGTTGCTCGTGACAGAGCTACATATAGTTGTCCATGAGAGAACACCGGGTTCGGGAGGTATATTCCAACATGTGGTATTGTTTGCCGAACACATTTAGAACATGATATATTTGCCGAACACATTTATTAGTAATATTGCGATGATAAGAAACAAAATAGTTAAGAAACAAAATAGTAATATTGCCAAATTTAACCCTTATTTTAGTCACTTTGTTTTAGCCCCTTAGATCCAAACAGATCCTTAGCCAAATTTAGCACTTTGACTTTCTAACCACAATTAGCTTCTATATATAGATATAAAAAAATTCACAATGAACTTGACATACAGTTATCCAAATTTGGCATTTTGAATTTCTAACCACAATTAGTTGCCATATATAGATAACAAGTTCACAGTGAACTTGCCTTATACATTAGCAGCTAATTGTATATAAGTTCACAGTGAACTTGGACTTTCTGACCACAATTAGCCGTCGTGTACAGACCGACGAACTTATTTAACTGGCATACGACAACAGCAACGAGGTCACGGAGGATATGAAATAATGCATCATTAACTTTTAAACGGTATTGTTGATTTTTATTACAAGTTTTGATCATTAATCTTATTAAAAAAACTTTTTGAAATATTATTTATTTTGTTATAGTTTGAAGGTATTTTGAATATACCTTATATTTTTGTATATTTGCATAAATTTTATAAATAAGACAAATGATTAAAGTTTATGATAAAAATCAATGACATCATTTAAAAGTTAACGGAGGAAGCATCTCAAATGTGTGGTCGTCCGGTGATCCATACAACATCACACGCTCACGGTACGAGATTATTAAACTATAAATGAATTATTTATATTTTCTTATCCGTAATTACAAGTGCTATTACATATTTGTAATTATAAATAGGACATGAAATTGAATAAGATATTTATATAGTGAGCGCTTCTTTGTACACGTTATTTTTAGTTAGCGTGTTGTTCAATTCATACGTCCATTTTCTCTATAGAGATTATATTTTTATATTTGTTTACTAATCAACTATATATATATATATATGTAAACATCATGATAGATCTACATTTTCATATTTGTTTACTAATAAACTATATATATTTTACATGTAAACATCTGTTTGATTACTACATATAAATCCAGGTTTGTCTGACTACATGTAAACATATATAGAGATTACACGAAAACAACATTTTTGCAATACAGTTGCATCATCAAGAAGTTGCGTACATGCCATCAAGATGAATGGAAATAATCAGAATTATCAAATCAGGTAGCAGCATACAAACACATACAAACTGAACACTGTATAGCTTGAAGACAAACACATACAAACTGAACAGAATTAGAGTTTTAGTGAAACATTGAGGTCAATGTAGAAAACAACTTTTTTGCAATACAGTTGCATCATCAAGACGGAAAACGGAAATGCCATCAAGATGAATGGAAATAATCAGAATTATGAAATCAGGTAGCAGCATACAAACACATACAAATTGAACACTGTATAGCCTGAAGACAAACACATACAAACTGAACAGAATTAGAGTTTTAGTGAAACATTGAGGTCAATGTACACATCAAACCATTATCATCAATACTGAATTAGATAAGAGTATAATAGGAGATATGACAACAATGAATGGTTCTAAATCCGCCCTTGTCCGGCCAACCAGTTGTGTTCTACGTAAGCGTGCCCCTGAAGGTCCTCTTTTTACTTCTGAACTGCCAATCCATATGATGCAATTGATAGGAATGTATGTGCACATGACAATTTTTTTAGAAGGATGCTTGTTAATTGTAATCGACTCATGACTCACGAGGAGTTGGTAGTAGTAGTTACAACAAGCAAAGCCAACACGTGCAAAGATGATGATATGCCATGTGTTTTTCATTATAGTATTCACGAGCATGCAGATGAACAAACTTGACCGAACACCCGGCCCTGTCTAACTGACGGCCATACCAATTCAACAACGATTCTTATAGTTCTAAGCAACAGCAACTTTCCAAGACGTGTCACGGATAAGCGATGAATTCAGACAAAAAGGTTCATAATGGGACTGAATATTCAAGGTCGCCAATTGGAATGTAACAACAGTAACCTAGACTGGAACAGTCATGCCTAACACATTCTTACCCAAAACACTATTTGCATTGGAGAATCAAAATTCAGATAGGTAGCATTATAATGTGTTAGGTACGAGATCACTACACATTATAGGCACTGAAAGAGGACAAGCTAAGCCAGATAGGTAGCAGTTTAGCACAGTACTATTCCCGAGCTTTCCCTTGGCTCTTTTGCACAGTACTAACCTTAATCTTGTGTCTCCAAACCAAACAAAAAATTACAATTCTGTTTGTTAGCTATGGAATCAGATTATCCCAATTCTGTATGGTGTAGTCCTATGATAGAAATTCCTGACTTTCAAACTATGTCTACTGTTGCAAACCAAATGTCAACTATGTGCATCCTCAATCATGAACCTCTTTCATCCACACAAACAAAATCAGTCACATGTATATGAATCAAATCTGAGCAACAAAATTCATACTAAACTGATCAAACAAATTTAGTAGCAATACAGTTTGACACCAGCAGAATGTTCAGACCAGGAAATACATTGAGTTCATGTACAGACATTAGCAGAATATAGGAGTGCTAATCAAGAACCCTAATCAAGAACCCTAATAATGTACAAACCTAATGAAGCTTCGAGCACCCTCTGTTGAGCAGGTTAGCTGTAGGATGTGTGAGATGAGCAGCTGTAGGGGATGTAGGGGATGGCTGAAATAGAGTGATGGTGATGGTGGGCAGTTGGGCGTGATGGCGGCGGTGTCTAGTCTTGCGGGGGAAGCGGGCGGCGTGCGCGACGTGGTCAACGTGGCAGTTGCCAGATCTTGTGCAGACCGACGACGGGCGATGGAGCGGGAACGGCGGAGGGAGATGAGCATGGCTCGTGGACTGAGCGAGAGGCGCTCCACGCGTCGGCGCTCGGAGCAGGGCGGGGACGGTGCGAAATGAACACGCCATCCGACGGGGTTCGGAGCGGGTAAGGCGGAGGGAGGAGGCGATGTGGCTGGCCGGGGGAGGAGGCGAGGGAGGAGGTGCTCGGAGCGAGCAAGGCGGAGGGAGGAGGCGGCGTGGCTGCGGGTCGCACGCGCCGTCGGGGGGCGCGGGCGGCACGACGCGAGGGGCGCGGGGGGCACGGCGCGAGGGGCGCGGGGGGGGGGGGGGGGGCGACGCGCGGTCGCATGGAGGCGCTAGGGTTTTGCGTGGGGGGCGCGGCGGCGCTAGGGGCGCGGGGGCGCGGCGGCGCTAGGGGCGCGGCGCTAGGGTTTCGCGAGGGGGGCGCGTAGGGGCGCCGCGGCGCGGGCGCGGCGCTAGGGTTTCGCACCGGGCGCGATTATCGGACGGAGAGTTTGATGGGCCGGGCAGGCGGGCGGACCGCGCGAATCGACCCGGTTTTTACGGAACCGGTTCGGACGGTTTTTATGGGGAATGGTTTTTAAGCGACGGGAGGCGCACGGAGCGGACGGAAAACGGAAATCTGAAGGCTTTATAATAGTAGAGATAAATAGGTAAGATGTCTTGATGATCATACTATCATTGTTGTGACCATGCTAAGAGCAAAACAGTTACAAGGTAACCTTATTAACACATCCTTATTAAAAATGTGGCAATCTACCTTGTGATGAGAAACTATCTAACATTTGATTACTTTGACCTATTACTATTTACATTTTAGTCTATATTTTACATGTTTTAGTTGGGCCTACAGTGGGGTAAAGATAATAGAAGTTTAATTTAATTATTTTATTAATTTAGTTTTGCTATTCTACTCATCTGATAATTAATTTATAGTCTTAATTAACAACGAATTTGATGAGAAACCTTCTCCGTAACATCAAGAGTGTAAGAATTTATTGGACAAAGACTTGTTGGATAATCATGGTTATGTAATTTTGTGGTAATTTTTAGATGCATTTATGTAATTAAGTTATAACCAAATTACGATAAAATTAAAACATAATTTTTTTCCCGTTGCAACGCACGGGCACTCAACTAGTGATTAGAAACATTGAGTGCATCTCTCCAGAATATTACATAAAAATATCTACCATCTAAAAAGGCTAAATATTGGAGTACAGACCTTCCCAACAATCGTATGTCGTTTGCTATCTTCATAAGAGAAACAGAAATTGTGTTTACAGCACCACTACTTTCAACAAAAGCATCATGTGCTGCCTACTCAAGTAAAAAAAACAGAATTACATAAATGAAGAAACTGAATTTATGGAACCTCCAATCTCTATTGACAGTTTCGAGTGTTGACTGTGCACAGAACAACTAACCAGAGCTTCAAACTTGTTTTCTGCTGTCACAAAAGGTAGCTCTGTTTCCTCAGCTACTGCAGCAGCAATTTTGACATCGAATCTGAAACAGCAGACAGAACTTTCCATGAACAGAGAACTTTGCAAATTTTAACTAAATGGCTGTGATTAAATAGCATGAACAAAGAACTTTGCAAATGCAAGCAGATACAAATTTAACTAAATGTCATCAAACATAATTGTTTTGGAGGAATCAAATGTATATTTATGGTTAAACAGATACAATGAATCGTTTCACATTTGATACAATGCAACCATCAAGTCAGCTTTCTTATCTCATTAATTCTAGCCCAGATTACCTAAAGTACAATATATATTGTTTATAGCACAAAATTAAACTGGCATTTTGATAATAGCAACATTATTTTCATTTAAAAATCCATCTAGATTAAGAGCATAACACCATATGCAAGGGTTACATGATTCTCCCACCAAGGAGGTAATATGGTCTTATCTCCATAAGGGCTTTTTAATGCAGAGACGAAGAAAGTTAACAAGTGTCACGTGACTGTTAGGACCGGCCTCCATTATGGAAGGCGCAGGCCTAATTAGAGGGCCCAATCAGGGGCCAGATTTATCCCCTTTAAATCAGTTTCTAAAGATAGATTATTCTGTTCTAAGGATATAGATTTGATTAGATTGTTTCCAAAGACAAGAGATCTGATTTGATTGTGTTAGGGTTATAAATACCCCTTAGGGCTGGTTTGGGAGCCCAAAATCCCAGCCCATTCCCTGGGGATGGGCCGGGATTTTAGGCTAAAATCCCGGCCCATCCCTAGGGAATGGGCTGGGATTTTGGGCTCCCAAACCAGCCATTAAGGGTGATGGAATAAAGCAAGCCTAGCAACAACTTTGTTGTCATGGTTTCCCCTAGCAGCCGCCTCCCTCTGTGCACAGGCCGCCACCACGGCGCCCACCCGCCGCTGGCGCACCCACTGCCGGCAGCACGCTCCTCATCCCTACCATCTACACCCTCGCAAGATAAGCTCTACCAGTGACACTGTAAACAAACTGTTCTGAAAAGAAAATTCAAAATTACCCTTTCTTAGTGTTCAAGCCTGTTCCAACTGCAGTTCCACCTTGAGCGAGCTGTTCACGTAGAGAATGATCAGAAATTGTTCATTTACACACCTCTATTGAAAAAAGATTGAACATTAGTACAGGTACCTGATACATCCGTGGTAAGGTACAAACAATTCTATCAATTCCATACTTCACCTATAAATGGGTTTTAAAACAGCCTATAAGTATTTCTGTCAATATAAAATGCATGGTAATCAATAAAACACTAAAAAAATGCTGGAGATTTTCCTACCTGTGTAGCATAACCACTGAACTCTTGGCCAAGAGTCAATGGGGTTGCATCTTGAGTATGTGTACGCCCAATTTTAATTATGTCTTGAAACTCAGCAGACTGTTACACAAAGTTAGCAGATTTGTTAGAAGAGCATAGCTACGGTAATAATGTATGGTATATGAAGAAACACAAGTATATAATACATCTCCTACTGTTGCCTACAAACAGTGTTAAAATAGGGGAAATATTATCTGGCTGAATAGTCAGCATAGATGTTCTGTTGATCTATTTTATTGCCTTCATTGGCAAACAAGTGAACTGTTGTTATTCAAAAAAAAACAAGTGAACTGTTTATCTTATCAGTTAATTTGCACAGAAGCGGTTATGTATGGAAAATTGCTGTTCATAATGAAGACAAAATAAAGTAGCTTGTGTTTAAGGGCTGAGATCTCGGTGTGACAAGCAAAACAAAAGTTTGTCCCAGCCACACATCTGTCAGTTGGAAAAAAAGTAGAGGTTCAACCTACAAATGCACATGGAGAGAAGATAAAGTCCTAGAAACTGATGGATGAACAGAATATAGAAGAATGGTGGGAAAATAAAAAAGGAACAGAATGAGACATCCATGATGCCCATTATAACTTCTAATGCTACTGTATGGAGAGCAGCCAAGACATGCTACATGTCAGATGTACTGTGAAAATATCCAATTTAGCAAAAAAATTAACAAAAACTTAGAAAGAATGCAAAATTATGACGCACTTATCGTTAATGTCATATAAATAGGTTCAAATGCAAAACGAATAGCAGACGTTACTGAGATTAAGAAGCAGATTGCTGCAAATTGGAATTGAGTCAATAGGTGAAACACGGGTCCATCCATCCATAAATATAAAAGGCACAAGACAAGGACAACCACTAATCTTCCCAAGGACACAAGAGAAAAAATACCTTAGAATGAAGTGACTTATGCAACTGTTCCAAACTTGGGACAAACCTTGAGTTGATCTCTGTGGCTGCTGCTATATGCATGACCTGAAAATGTCAACGACACAAATCATAACATCTGCAGAGGTGGATGTGTATTAAAATGAAGACCAAAAAGTAGTGAAATCTTACAGTGGGAAATGTATCATTTGAGGACTGTGATCTATTCACATGGTCATTAGGGTGTACAAACTTGTCGCCACGCTTGTTGTAAAATCCATGTTTTTTTTTTTAAAAAAAAAACAATGAAACAAAAAAAAAACACACACACACGCACACCGACCGGGCTGCAGCCAGCTGAGTGGCCGGCAGCCACTACCGCCGCACTTGGCTGCGCGCGGGCGGCCTTGCTGCGCGATGCCGCTGGCCAGCGTGCCTGTCCGCCTCCCGCGCGGCTCGCCACCTGGCAGCGCTGCGTTGGGCGCCCAGCCGCGTCCCCTCGCCTCCTGGTCCGTCGCCTCGACTCTCGCTCCCGGTGCTCAGTCCGCGTGCGCGCCGCTGCCACAGCCAACCGCATCGCAGTGGCGTCGTTTCCTCTCCCTAGTCCCTCTATTTAAGCCCACACTGAACTCCCGAATCCATTTTCCGCAAATCTCCTCCACCGAAACCCTAGTCATCGCCAAGCAGTGAAGCTTCGTTCCGCCATCCTTGGTGAGTCCCCTGCTCTTGCTCTTTTCATAGCATCTCTAGGTCCTGAAAATGGTGTTCTAGGCTTCGTCATGGCTAAATATGGTTGAAATGTATATCTCCACCGTGGGTAGCTTTACACGGGCCATGGTATGTCGATCAGAGGCCACAGTTAGATTCCTGCTAGTGCTAATCCCGTGAAAATGTCCGTAGTTGAGCGCCGGAGTACCCCCATTGCCCCCGGCATCACCCCTCTGTTAGTTTACCCCTTTTTGATTATGGGAAAACCGTAGCTCTAATTGAAAATCCAACCGTAGATATCATTAATCATAGTATGTTTAATCTACGGTTAAAATTTGGGTTCAATCGGAGTTGAAACGAAGAAGTTATGCCCCAGAGAAGTCTCGGCCGTTGAAGGTCGTCTTCAACCTCCAGCCGCCGTGCCCTCCTCTGCTCCCTGCCACTGCCCTGTGGGCCCCCCCCAGCCAGCAGCCCCAGCCACTGCCAGGCGGGCCCCACCAGCCAGAAGCCCAACACCACGCCGCCTGGCCGCGCGCCGCGCCATGGGCTGTTCCGGCCGGCCCACTGTGAACAGTAGCCTTTTTATTTTCTGGTTTAATTTCTGAAAAATTGAATAGGCCGGCCCAACAGCGATAAACAGTGCAATTTTCTATTCTTCCCATTTATTTCCTGTTCGGCCCATTAGGAATAGTGAGTTTTCTCTTTTTTTTCCAATTTCAGAACATAATTGCAACTTTAAAAATTCATAGAAAAATCATTTTAACTCAGAAAAATTCCATTCAAATTTCTATAGGTTCGTAAAAATCTAAACTTTAATTTAGAATAGTATAAAATTGTTTTCCCGAAACTTTTTGTGTGTTTTTATTTATGTGATGTTATTTGTGCTATAGTTACCGTCATCGAAGACCCGTGAGACTACGACCCGGAGATCCCGAGTATTATACGGTTCGAGGCAAGTCTTCCTTTGAACATACTTGATCCTATTGCATTGATTGTTCCACAAAAATTATATATGCATGATTAGGTTAAACACTCACGTACACTATTAGTCAATTGCTTGGGCAATTATGACAAATAAAACCTACACTTGTAACGAGCCTCCTTGATAATTGAATATCATGTTTACCTTGTCGCTCTAGGATTTATTTTTACATCCATGATTTAATTTATTCTTTTAATTGATTTTAGCACATTCCTTGTCAAATGGGTGCACTACACATACACTTACACACTTATATCAAAACATAACGACTAGATGTAGAATGGGTGATGATGATGTGATTTTGCAAATGTGTTGTGTGAAATGAAATTGTGTGTGTTACAAAGACTATTAAGGACCGATTCCTTGGGAAAGCATGAGCACAACATCGTGCAACCTTATGGGTACGTGAGAGGTGCCCCTGGGCTAGTACTTAGTGGGTTTGGGATAGCCTGATTGCCGATGGATGTGGAATCACCGGGTGGCTCGTGGTATTACCTGAAAAAGTCCCTAACGGGCACGAGATTGTGGTTGTGATTCGAGGAGTTGGAAGTGGAGCACCCGTGTGATTGCCTGGGGAGAAGAAGGAAGACGTACTTTCCGGATCCTTAACCGTGAATCCATCTAGGTGGCAATGGGATATCCTAGGTTTGCTTTGGAAAGTCTTTGTCTCGAACCTCCCCTACTACGCGGGTAGCGGAGTAGAGTTTGAGTCGCAAGGGTAAAGTGTGCACCTTCAGCTGAAGTATAAACTGTTCGAACAGCCGTGCCCACGGATATGGGCAAGTGATTTCATGTATCTTCCCTAGCGTAGTGTTTACTTGCTTTTCAACTAAATGGGAAATGGGTTGGGACGTTACCAGAGTATACCGTTGGGTATACGACTAGCCTGTGTGGTTGGATAACGTTCCTATGTGGAGCGGGAAGTCGAAGGCTTCATAGGGAGCGATGTGAGATGTGATAACTAGTTGAGCGTTAAAATGAATTGGGATGAGATGTTGATAATGGGAACACTTCCCCGATGGATGGGTAAGCTAGTACCGAGATAATGATGAGTTATGATGATAAAATGATGGTCGTGATGTGTGGAATTGATGAAAAGAAATGTGACTTGTGGAATTGATGGAAAATGATGGTGGGATTTGTTGCAAAGCAATCCCGGTTGGTGAGAATGTGAGAGTTGAATTAACTTTTGAACTATTGCTACTTTATGTGGGAACGGTTAGAGGTTGGGACCTCTATCCGTGGGTATCAAGCACTTAGAATTTATAAACTATAAATATTCCCTTGAGAACCATAGCCGCTCTTTGTATCCTGCATCTATACTACTTCCAAGACTTGCTGAGTACTCTTGAGTACTCACCCTTGTTGTTTTACACCCCCACACCAGAGTTGCTAATTCTCGGAGGACGTCAAGAACCTTGAAGGTGAAGATGAAGTTGTTGCCGATGAAGATATAGAAGATTAGGGTTTCGGGCCTAGTCCCCAAGTGGTGTTTGGATAGTAGTACATGTTTGAGTGATGAAATGCTTCCGCTGTGTTTTTGTAATGATTGTTGCTGCGAGGTATGCCTCTTTAGCAGCTTTTGTCATATTTAATTATTGTAATTTTCCTTCTGCAATGTACTACTGTCGAATGGAACAATGTCAACGACGATATTGTTCGTCTTCGATGACGTACCGGCTCGTCCCGCTCGATGGTATTTCCGAGTTCCGGGACGGGTCGTTACAAAAGTGGTATCAGAGCAGAACTTGGCCCTAGGAACGAAACCCCTACAGACTATAGGATTAATATATTCTTATAAAGAAAATATTATTTTCTCCAAAACCCTTCTGGTACTCTTATCTATTCTACTTCAATTTTAAAACAAAACTTGTCTCTTACTCGCTATCTATTCAAAGATTTATTAAATGAAAGTTAGTAACTTCATCTCCTCTACGAGAAAGGATATCAGCAAGGAAGAATGCAACAAAGGAGTCTTCAACAACGCCAAGCTCGAAGTTATTCAACTGAACGTAGTAACGTCAACTCTTTAAGAGTTGTAATATATTGTAGTAAATTGTATTGTATTGAACTATTGATTTGGATCTTCTTAGATGTGCGATCAGTCTGCTATATGAAGCAAGTGACTTGACCACATCGCCTAATTTATTTGTATCTTTTGTTTGAAAAAAAAAAACTATATACATTTTGTTTGCTACCAATTTATTCCTTGTCCCTAATTCATGTTCCTTTCTATAGTACATGGGTAGAAGTATTTGTCATTAGATTTGTATCTTACACCAAAACCACAAGGAATGATTCCGTAGAAGCCCTTTATCTAACTTATGTGTCTAAAAATATTACATGGACAAAACACATAGGGCTTTGGTAAATCAAACAAGACAAAGATATAATAAGTGCCTTAGTCCTTCCAACAAACATCAAAATATTTATAACGAATGAACTCAACGTTGGTTAATATATGCAAATATCTATATATTAATAAAATGATAATAATAATAAAATGATTAATAAAGAGCTTATTGTGAATAAACTTCACCTTTCATCTTTTAGATCAAACTAGTCAACAAACAATCTCGATCAACCTGAATATTATAACAAAACAATAACTCTAGCAAGCCCCGATAATACAATGATAATCTAGGATTTATTCTACCTTAAATCATGTGTAGATCGTTAACCTTATAAAAAAATTAAGTAAATTAAACCACTAGTCTAAGAATATATCGAGCTTTAGCAGATAACCCAACTAATCCCCCACGTGATAAAGTGCTAGAATTATGTATAGAAGTTATATTTAAACATAATCAGAAACACAATTAGCTCAAGCAAAAAAAAATAATTAGTAGTAATATGTGAAATACTACCTATCACTCGAAAAACCAATTTATTAAAAGAATATTAAAACTGATAAGCATAATTAATAATTATGAAATCATTCTTTATCAATTGAACATCTTATTTCTATCTTCAAACAAATTCACCATTTATTTTATGCCGTCATAACATAGATATTAAGTGAGATCCTCCTAATTAAATTACAAGTAGTAGTTATTAGTCATAGAATGAAAATCATATTTATGATCCATAACTACAATACAATTTTCAAATTCACTATACTAAATTCAAAAACATCCTTCATTATTCAGAAATATTATACACCACCTGTATGTATGTATTAAAATTCAGAATTTAGAATTTAGCAAAAAAAAATCAGACTATTACTTCTCTCTTCACAATCCTCATGGTATCATTTTAATTCTAAACTGATACACTCTTCAATAATTGCGACGGCAACGCCAAAAATAAAACATATTAAACCTTTAGGCAAACTTAACTTTAAGTGAATCTTTATCTATCTCCTATATCTGAATTGAAAACTTGAACATAATGTCTTGATTAAAGTAATTTATTCAAGACTGAGCCACATTAATTTACAAAGCTCTCTAAAAAAAATCAGAATACAATATCTGAGAAAACGAGTTCTAAATCTGAATTTATTATTTCAAACAACCTATTAGATCAATTCACATTTCAAAATCAGTACACACAAAAGAAAAGAAAATGATTAAGTATCTCTAATTAAAATTAAAAATAGTAAATGCATTACTGTTCATGACTTAAAAAAATTTCCTAATACCCAAAAACATCCTCTCTAGTTCACCCTCCTGTTTTAATTTAAAGTTCAAATAAGAGACATCTACCTCTTCGTGTTTGTAGCATTCTCTGTAAATAAAATTTTAAATATCACTTCATTTAACTCGAAATGTATTTTGCAAACACCATCCTAAACCTACAACACTATTCATGTTCTATCAAACTAATAAGAATTCCTCTTTTACTATTAAACTAACTTATTATCATGTTATATCATCAATCCCGTGAATCATTCAAATTCCAAAAAAATATATATGTATATATATAACACAATCGGGTTGAAGTAATCAAATTATAATATGTACTTATTATTCACAGTATGAAAACCCTATCCTAAATAAAACCAAACGCATTTTCCCTAGCTATAAATCAATATACAATATCCAAGAATATTGAATTGTCATCTTCATAACACCATTTCCTAATAAAGAGAAGCAACCTTTTGGTTATTCAAACTTCGCGCTTATGAACCCATTGACAAGCCATGTTAATCTTTAAGTTGCACATTGATCAAAACAACATCGATCAAAACAAACCCTTCTTAAAAACCTAGTATTCCTTTGAAATTAGAATAAAGCTCACCCTAAGTAGTAATTACTATTGTTAAAAAAACTACTCATCTATAAAACTCTAACTATCATCTAAAAATGGTGCTCATAAACATCACATTATTATCCGCACATATTCTTCCTTACTCATAATCTAATCCACAAATTCCTTTCCACAAACAATAAAACCTTTAGATGGAAATCGGTGTGAGATGTATAATGATCATATGTAAATAAGAATGTATATATATAGGCATATACATATATACGTATATACCCAGACCAATAGGAAGCTAAGCTAAGAAGAAAGCTTTTAAAAATATATATATATAATAATACCAACAAGTTGATATCCCTTCCTATAAATATAAAATAAAACTAATGTGTTGGTAACGGTTACAAGTTAGAAGACCTTTTACAAACTAGTAAATAATAATAATAGAATATATGTACAATAAAATTTTTACCAAAAAAAAAACTTTGAATTCAAGGTTAATGATCAAGCACCTTTGATGTGTATACATTTATAAAAAAAACATTACAAGAAGTTCAATGGTCTAATAAATGACTAAAGGAATCCATAAAAGAAAATATATATCACGATCAAATCACCTTTTATATGTACCTTAGTCATGGCTCAACGATATAAAGTCCCAATGTCCTAACTAGAACAAATTACTCCTATTAACTATAAACAATCATAGGAACACATGCCAGATGTTAGAAGTTGTCGTATCAATGATTTATAAAAGAAATGTAGTTTCACCTCCAACATTAGATAACCACATAATAAACTCCATAATGGCCTTAGTTTATTATTGATCTAAGGATAGGGATATAATATCCAATATATATATGATAAAATTAATAAGGGTAAATAACTAATGTTATACATATAAAGACCATACAATGTATGAATATAATGAAACCATATTCATAGATCTAAAATAAACTAGAACATTATAACACTAACTAAATGCCAAAGGTGGAAATATTCTCGATCTCTCCAAGCACTAACAATATATATAGATATATATATCATTGATGCCTCGACCAAAACTAAATGAGCTTAACAAAGATCAATGGATTAGCTATGCCAATAAATATAATAGTTATAAAGATGATAAATCATTCAAATCAAGGAGTTATTAAAGTAGAACCCCAAAGAAAGAAGATTATGTCCCATAAAGCATAATGCCTAGATTATTCCAGATGATATTAACTTTTACAAGTCTAATGAAGCCAGCATTTTGGGAAGGCAAGCCATAGTAACTTCAAGATTAAAGTTAGGTATCATGTATATCCCCCAATGTCATCCTTACGTAGTATTAAGAAAAATCGGTGTCACATACAAGGAATTAAATTTATTAAGGACCAACGTAGGAAGAACATTTACTTCATATTCTTTAGATTAAAGAACACCAGACTCGACGAAGGTTGTCAAACTCTATAAGGATAAAGGGTAACCACTCGGAAGAAGAAGCTACATCGGTTCGAGAAGACCACGTACAAGTCGAGTACCTACAGTTGTTCGTCTAGCCTAGAAATCTCGGGTCGAGATTTTCTTAAGGGGGGTAGGTTTGTAAAATCCATGTTTTTTTTAAAAAAAAACAATGAAACAAAAAAAAAAACACACACACACACGCACACCGACCGGGCTGCAGCCAGCTGAGTGGCCGGCAGCCACTACCGCCGCACTTGGCTGCGCGCGGGCGGCCTTGCTGCGCGATGCCGCTGGCCAGCGTGCCTGTCCGCCTCCCGCGCGGCTCGCCACCTGGCAGCGCTGCGTTGGGCGCCCAGCCGCGTCCCCTCGCCTCCTGGTCCGTCGCCTCGACTCTCGCTCCCGGTGCTCAGTCCGCGTGCGCGCCGCTGCCACAGCCAACCGCATCGCAAGTGGCGTCGTTTCCTCTCCCTAGTCCCTCTATTTAAGCCCACACTGAACTCCCGAATCCATTTTCCGCAAATCTCCTCCACCGAAACCCTAGTCATCGCCAAGCAGTGAAGCTTCGTTCCGCCATCCTTGGTGAGTCCCCTGCTCTTGCTCTTTTCATAGCATCTCTAGGTCCTGAAAATGGTGTTCTAGGCTTCGTCATGGCTAAATATGGTTGAAATGTATATCTCCACCGTGGGTAGCTTTACACGGGCCATGGTATGTCGATCAGAGGCCACAGTTAGATTGCTGCTAGTGCTAATCCCGTGAAAATGTCCGTAGTTGAGCGCCGGAGTACCCCCATTGCCCCCGGCACCACCCCTCTGTTAGTTTACCCCCTTTTTGATTATGGGAAAACCGTAGCTCTAATTGAAAATCCAACCGTAGATATCATTAATCATAGTATGTTTAATCTACGGTTAAAATTTGGGTTCAATCGGAGTTGAAACGAAGAAGTTATGCCCCGGAGAAGTCTCGGCCGTTGAAGGTCGTCTTCAACCTCCAGCCGCCGTGCCCTCCTCTGCTCCCTGCCACTGCCCTGTGGCCCCCCCCCAGCCAGCAGCCCCAGCCACTGCCAGGCGGGCCCCACCAGCCAGAAGCCCAACACCACGCCGCCTGGCCGCGCGCCGCGCCATGGGCTGTTCCGGCCGGCCCACTGTGAACAGTAGCCTTTTATTTTCTGGTTTAATTTCTGAAAAATTGAATAGGCCGGCCCAACAGCGATAAACAGTGCAATTTTCTATTCTTCCCATTTATTTCCTGTTCGGCCCATTAGGAATAGTGAGTTTTCTCTTTTTTTTCCAATTTCAGAACATAATTGCAACTTTAAAAATTCATAGAAAAATCATTTTAACTCAGAAAAATTCCATTCAAATTTCTATAGGTTCGTAAAAATCTAAACTTTAATTTAGAATAGTATAAAATTGTTTTCCCGAAACTTTTTGTGTGTTTTTATTTATGTGATGTTATTTGTGCTATAGTTACCGTCATCGAAGACCCGTGAGACTACGACCCGGAGATCCCGAGTATTATACGGTTCGAGGCAAGTCTTCCTTTGAACATACTTGATCCTATTACATTGATTGTTCCACAAAAATTATATATGCATGATTAGGTTAAACACTCACGTACACTATTAGTCAATTGCTTGGGCAATTATGACAAATAAAACCTACACTTGTAACGAGCCTCCTTGATAATTGAATATCATGTTTACCTTGTCGCTCTAGGATTTATTTTTACATCCATGATTTAATTTATTCTTTTAATTGATTTTAGCACATTCTTTGTCAAATGGGTGCACTACACATACACTTACACACTTATATCAAAACATAACGACTAGATGTAGAATGGGTGATGATGATGTGATTTTGCAAATGTGTTGTGTGAAATGAAATTGTGTGTGTTACAAAGACTATTAAGGACCGATTCCTTGGAAAAGCATGAGCACAACATCGTGCAACCTTGTGGGTACGTGAGAGGTGCCCCTAGGCTAGTACTTAGTGGGTTTGGGATAGCCTGATTGCCGATGGATGTGGAATCACCGGGTGGCTTGTGGTATTACCTGAAAAGTCCCTAACGGGCACAAGATTGTGGTTGTGATTCGAGGAGTTGGAAGTGGAGCACCCGTGTGATTGCCTGGGGAGAAGAAGGAAGACGTACTTTCCGGATCCTTGACCGTGAATCCATCTAGGTGGCAATGGGATATCCTAGGTTTGCTTTGGAAAGTCTTTGTCTCGAACCTCCCCTACTACGCGGGTAGCGGAGTAGAGTTTGAGTCGCAAGGGTAAAGTGTGCACCTTCAGCTGAAGTATAAACTGTTCGAACAGCCGTGCCCGCGGATATGGGCAAGTGATTTCATGTATCTTCCCTAGCGTAGTGTTTACTTGCTTTTCAACTAAATGGGAAATGGGTTGGGGACGTTACCAGAGTATACCGTTGGGTATACGACTAGCCTGTGTGGTTGGATAACGTTCCTGTGTGGAGCGGGAAGTCGAAAGGCTTCATAGGGAGCGATGTGAGATGTGATAACTAGTTGAGCGTTAAAATGAATTGGGATGAGATGTTGATAATGAGAACACTTCCCCGATGGATGGGTAAGCTAGTACCGAGATAATGATGAGTTATGATGATAAAATGATGGTCGTGATGTGTGGAATTGATGAAAAGAAATGTGACTTGTGGAATTGATGGAAAATGATGGTGGGATTTGTTGCAAAGCAATCCCGGTTGGTGAGAATGTGAGAGTTGAATTAACTTTTGAACTATTGCTACTTTATGTGGGAACGGTTAGAGGTTGGGACCTCTATCCGTGGGTATCAAGCACTTAGAATTTATAAACTATAAATATTCCCTTGAGAACCATAGCCGCTCTTTGTATCCTGCATCTATACTACTTCCAAGACTTGCTGAGTACTCTTGAGTACTCACCCTTGTTGTTTTACACCCCCACACCAGAGTTGCTAATTCTCGGAGGACGTCAAGAACCTTGAAGGTGAAGATGAAGTTGTTGCCGATGAAGATATAGAAGATTAGGGTTTCGGGCCTAGTCCCCAAGTGGTGTTTGGATAGTAGTACATGTTTGAGTGATGAAATGCTTCCGCTGTGTTTTTGTAATGATTGTTGCTGCGAGGTATGCCTCTTTAGCAGCTTTTGTCATATTTAATTATTGTAATTTTCCTTCTGCAATGTACTACTGTCGAATGGAACAATGTCAACGCGATATTGTTCGTCTTCGATGACGTACCGGCTCGTCCCGCTCGATGGTATTTCCGAGTTTCGGGACGGGTCGTTACACTTGTATCCAAGAATCTCAGCTGCCCTATTTGCAATTACCTAAGTTGGAATAGCAGATCATAAATAATACAGTAGTACAGTACAGCGAGAAACAGATTTAGTTTACCCCAATTGGACATTAAAACTTCAGGACACACTCCTACAACTAACTTAAATTATATATTACTAACTGAAGTTACAACCAATTAATATAATAGTGTATGAGAGGGAAAATAAACCTCATTGGCATTCATGTTGCTTTGCGTGCCACTTCCAGTTTGCCAGATAACAAGTGGGAAGTGATCATCCAACTGTCCTTCTGCCACCTCCTGAGCCACCTGCATTATTGCCTTCCCAATTGTTGGATTAAGTCCATACTCCATATTCACCTTTAAAATCAAATGACCAAGTGATGAGCCCTTCAGACATACATGACACTTAAGCATCCTACAAAACACCCAAACAATGTTAGCGAGGGCATAACCTGAAATCTGGCAAAACAAAATGTGAAGCATGCCTACGTGACATTTGCGTATCTGATTTTTTTTTAAAAAAAAGCAGAAAACTGAAATGCATTCTTTCTGAGACGAGTACAAAGTATAAAATGTGACAGTACTTGCCATCACTAGCTTGGTAAATGGGAATGTTTAGCAATAACATTATAAACATTATAGCCGAAATGTTTAAAGAAGAAAAACAAACATGTGCACATTATGTGCAGCTACATTGCTGCAACCTCAGGTACAATTACAAAGCACGTAGAAATTTCTTTCCGAGCTCCGTGTTCCACAGGACCACAAAGGCAGTCCATCAACAGGATCTAGCCACCCATAGGTAGGTATTAAAATGATAAGTCTCGCTTTATACCTTAGCGGCGCACTTTTTGAGCACTCCAAAGGCGCGGATGATGGGCACCGGCATCCGCTCGCGCTCACCACCGATGTCGAAGTTCTGCAGCGATCTCTGCGTCTGCGCTCCCCACAGCCTACCGGAGACAAACATTACAGATTCCACCACCAGATCAACCACGACATCGATCTCGGCACAGCACGAAACAGATCCGAACAGGGAACACAAAGCCCGCGACGGACAGATCGATCGCAACAAGCTCCTAGCAATCCAGGAGAGGGAAACCACGTACTTGTCGTTGGGGACTTTGATTGGGCCGAAGGTGTCGCGCTCCTCGCGGAAGCCGGTAGAGATCGGGCGGGTCAGCGCCGGCCGGAGCAGCAGCGCGGCCGCGGCCGCGGCCGCCGCCGGCGACGGCGAGCCACCAGCGGACGCGCCCGCGAGGCGCCGCAGAACCATCGCCATCACGGCTCCTCTCTCTAGTCTCTACCGCTCTCTCACACACACACAGGGTTTCGCGATTTTTTTAAAATAATACTTTTTGAAAAAACAAATTTTTGAAACTGTTATCCACTAACACATTTGTTTTTTTCAAAAAAAAATCGGGTTTCGCACGGGCGCAGATTGCGGAGGGTCAGGGAACCGACGTCTGGTGAATGAGAGGAGGGGTTTTACGAGGTGATCTCGACATCTCGCGCGTGCATACTGCATCGGACGGTGAGATATTGTACACTGTTAGAGCTCGATCTCGTCAGGCGAAATAAGTTTGTTTTATCCTAGAATTATAATAATACAGCTTATTTTTATAATTTAAAATAAATATACCAATTTATTATACTTTGATCGTAACAGTTCAATGAGTTAGCACAACTTAGGCTTTTTTCTATAAGTAGAATTATTATAATCCTAAGCTAACACAAATAAAATTAGAGTGGTTTAATAAAGCGCTTCTAGATTTGGGGTTTATACGATATAATGAAACAATTTAAATTTAAATTAAAATAAAAACTAAAATTTTCGACTAAACACCGTTAACTTTCCATTAAAAACTCTATATACAAGATTTCTTGGAATTAGATTTATTCAGCTCAAAAAAATCTAGATATAGAGTAATACCAAACAAGACATAAATATATTGTTTTGGACCATGGGTCCACCGCACCCACCAAATCTAACCAGTTATAGATATTCCGTAACATGTATGGTCTATTTAAGCTCAATTTAGCTGGTTCACATCCTGGCCCATTTCACACGAATAAATCAAGATTTCAAAAGCTACATCTCATTGGATTAATAGATGGTTTTCGACCATGGATACGACCTAACCACCCCCCTACACACACACACATATATATATGATCTATTCAGGCTTAGGCGGCGTTTGGTCGGAGCGAAGTGTGGATGTGATAGCTACATTCATTTTTTAATTAGATGGTTCGTTTTTTGTTTGGTTAATTGTGATTATATTATCTAGTTTTTGTTTGACAGAGGTAGACAAAATTACAAGTACTAAGGTGATAATAAATAGAACAAGATAAGTTGTTCTAATTGGTTATCGAGAGATTTTAGTAGTGCCGACTTCGTAACGAATCTGTAAGACTTTAAGGGTGCGTTTGGTTTGTTGGATATACCTAGATGGGATATGGTAATCTCATCCAGTCAACTGTTAGGTTGGAGGGCGAAGGTGGATGTGATGATCACCGAGAGGAATATTCCTTCAATATGCTAGATGGAGAGATTCAGGAAATTTTTCTGGATGAGCTCATCCAATATTGGATGAGATGACGTGTCGTCTCTTGATTGGTTATTACACATTTATTTTTTGTTTATAAATATTCAAATGATTTTTACTCCCAAATTATTTATCCAAATTATGATCTAATTACATCATTGTATTGATTATAATTTAATCTATAAAATAAGATCTTATTTGATTATATTTTTGTTAAAAAATATATTTGATAAGTGGTCCCACTAAATTTAACCTTATCTCGTCCAAGTCGTATACATCTAACCAAATAAAAAAACCAAGGAAAACGAGTTTCGACTTCGGACTTTGGGCTCCATTAATGGGCCTTTGTCTAGTGAGTAGTACGAAGGCTATAGATGTAACTGGGCTTTGTGCCACCGTCTATACAAAGAAAAACAGAGCACGGTCCAACTGTTTTTCACCTGAAACCAAAAAATATGGTGACTCCAGTGAAGTTTTTTTTCATCGGCCATACGTTTCAGCTCACATCAAACTCAGCTAAAATTAAAAGTCTTCCACTTTAATAGTTACAAGTGAACAGTTTTTTCAACAAAATCAAACTTAAAATTTGAAATAATTGGTATTTTACTTTTTAAATTACAACATATGATATTTACTTGTGCGAGTTTCGCTCTTGCAGTGTGTTAATTAAGTATTCCTTCGGTTCCAAAAAAAAACTCTTTTATAGCACAGGTAAATTCTCCGTGCATTGGAGGGTACTTCGTTCTCGTTTTTCAGTTTGCTTTTTTTTATATGGAAAATACTTCGTATGTTATTATAATTTTCAAGAATTGATTAAATGTCACTGTCATTAATTGTGGTGACCTTCGTTTATCATTGACACACCAATGATATATTGACAAACCGTGAAAATTATAATGACACTGAAAAATTTAACCTTTTTTATATTTTTTTATATAAGGAACGGTCGATGGCTCTTGTGATCCTTTAGTAATTTTATTTGTGGACAAAACATTTGTAGAGCAATTATTTACAACGACAGGTCAATTGAAAAAATCATTACAAAGAGGAGAACGGTGTCAGGAATTGAACCTTTTGTGCGAAATTCCTGCCTTTTGGATCTAACATCTGAATTTTAATTTATTCTTGACAAATTAAGTTCACGAGCAGAGAGCCATTTATCTTCTGCAGGAGAAGCCCTCTTTTGTCAGTAAAAAAGTTGTTCTGGACTTGCATGCATGCTCTAGTCACTAGCTAGTCAGAATTCAAGAACTCCGAACACAAATTTTTCCTTTAAATACTCAAATAGGCTGGTTGCATATAAGTTGTATATACAATATTATAATAGACGCTAGGTGTTAGTTAGGCGGCGACCCGGTGCCTAGCACCTAGGGCACTTAGGCAGCGCCTAGATCCAATTTCCAATCATCCATATTACTAATAGTTTCTAGATCTCGTTACTTCACTTTACTAGTTCCCATAAAGATTTTTCTTCCCCCACCCGAAGCGCTGGACAGCTAAGTGATATGCGTTTTGCTGCTCGCCAAGGGTTTGAGACTTCGAGTCTAGAAGTTTTCCCTCCCCTCTTTTCCCTTCCTGTCATTCCATAACTTCACATCGGAGCGCATGGTGGTGAAGAGGCAAGGAGGAGGCGACCACGATGTAGGATGTGCAGGGCCCGCCGCGAGGAGGAGAGAGTGGCTGCCAGCTCCCCTCCCGCCGTCTGATCTAGCCTCCTATCCCCTTCCACTACCGGATCTAGCTGTCTGCCCCTGCTGCCGCTAGATCTGGCCGCATGGCCTCTCCCGCTGTCGGAACTAGCCGCCTAGCCCTCTCCCGTTGTTGGTTCTAGGTCGCCTAGGCACCGCGGTCAATCGCCCAGGCTGTAGTTGACCCGCCTAGGCGTCCCGCCCACCCAGTCGGCCTCCGCGCGACACTAGGGTGGCGCCCAGCGCCTTTTGTCGCCTAGGCAGGCATCTAGATCCGATTTCTTAAACACTATGTATATGTAGATTTTTTACCACTTTAACAGATTGGTCATTAATTGTGTTGTTTTGCCCCACAAAAACTTTGAATTTCATATAAAGTTGATAAAATAATTGTAAGTGTAAAAAATCAATATATCATTTATTAATAAAAAACATTATTACAAAGTGTATGTCCTAGAATACAACAAGTTTTAGTTTACAGGATATGTATTAAAAGGAGATGAATAACAAAGCCATACTAACTTCCTCGTATAGGTGAGTTCAGGTCTGAAAGGTTAGGTAGAATAAAGTATAAGGGTAGTATTTGTATTTTGAAGGTAAAAATAAAACTACATTTCAGAAGTACAATGTTGTTAGATTCGTGGTAAATTTCCAACTCTAAAATTTATTAAATTTTGAGATGAAGAGAGTACATAAGTAATATGTTAGAGTTATTAAACCGATAGAACCTCTTAGTTTTATACTAGAGTGTAGGCAAAATGGTAGAAATGTTATTGAACCAATAAAACCTCTTAGTTTAATATTACAGTGTAGGTAAAATGGTAGAAATGAATTCCGTTTGAAAAAGTTGAAGGGATACCTGGAGTATTAATTTCGCAACGGAGTGTCAAAGTCTAAAATTGGCATAATTTGGTCGGAATCGAATAGTACATATACAGCACCTTGCCCAATAATGCATAGTAGTAGCAGACTAGGTAGCAGTGTAGCCCACGTCTTCATCAACTCATCATCACCGATGCCAACGCGAGCTACCTGTCATTGTAAATCATCTGTCGTGAGCTGTTTGATATGATCTTGTTTTAAAAGTCTCTAAAAGTAGCTATTTGGTTCTTCAAATTAAATTTTGATCATTTATTTTATATTTAGTTCTCCAAATCAAATTTTGATCATTTATTTCAAAAACTGCACTCTTAAAAGACTAGCTATTTGGTTCTTCAAGTCAAAATTAATCATTTATTTCAAAAATTGTACTCCAACATTGGCTAAACTATACCGACCAAATCAGTCTCCATTAGCTAAACTTAGGGTGAGTTTGGTTTTGCTTTTGAAATATGTTTCTCCCCTAAAAAAGCAGAAGCTGAACCAAACGTGTTTATCGAAACTGCTTCTACTGTGAAAAAACAACTTTTTTCCTAGTAGAAATTTGGAAGCAGCTTGGATCCTATTTTTCTGCTTCTGCTTTTATGCTTTTTATTACAAATTAAATAGCATGAATTCAAGATGTCTCGATTGATCTAACATTATTATGGTTTGTATTGCATTGCATAATTTCATGAGATAACATGTGATTGCTGGTTACTTTATGAGATGAACTATGCACTTTTTTATTTATCTAATATATTTTTCAGTTATTTAGTTGCGTCAATGTTAAGTGTTTCATCTTAACTATATTAATGAGACGAGTTACTCGTCCGTCCGCCTCGGCAGAGCTCGCGCGCAGCGCGACCGCGCGCCCCTCAGCAAAACCGCCCGCCCCGCGCAAAACTAAAAAAATCCGGTTCATCCATCCACTACCTCCCTCCCCGCGCAGCGCGCCTATCCCTCCCCGCCTTGACCGCGCGCAGCGCGCCTCCCTCCGCCTCGGGCCGCCGCCGCGCGCCGCGCCTCAGGCGGCCGTCGCGCTCGCCGGAGGCCGGGAAGACCGCGCAGCCGCCTATCCCTCCCCGCCTCGACCGTGCGCAGCGCGCCTCCCTCCGCCTCGGGCCGCCGCCGCGCGCCGCGCCTCGGGCGGCCGCCACCGCGCGCCGCGCCTCAGGCGGCCGTCGCGCTCGCCGGAGGCCGGGAAGAGGCCGGCGAACCCTCTCGGGTTCCTAGGGTTTTGGCCGCCGCGGGCTAGCTCGACGGAGCCCCGCTCACCCTCGGGTGAGCGCGGTGCTCCGACGAGCTAGCCGGTGACGGCCGACCGCCGGTCGTCGTCGCCGTCACGACCGCCGCCGCCGCGCGCTCACTCCGCCGCACGCCTCGCGTCGCCGCCGCTCGCTCTCGGGCCGGTGGGGGAGAGAAATGAGGATTTTAGGGTTAGGGTTTCCGCGTGGGGGTTTATATTCCGCCGATCTCAACGCCTGGCCGTCGGATCAGATCCGACGGCCAGGATTTAACGGACCGTTTTGAGCCCAGGCGGGGGGCACATTCACGGCCCAGGCCCAGGTTACGCGCGCGCTGCGCGCGGCGAAAACCTGGCCTGGGCCCAGGACTCCAACGGCCTGCAATTTTCGTTGTTTTGGGCTGGACCGTCGCACTGTGTGGGCCGAAATCTGTTTTTTTATTTTCCAGAATTAAAGAATTGATTTTCTGTTTTATTTGTTCTCTGTAAAATAAGAAAAATGCCCAAAAATCAGATAAAATTAAGCTTGATGCGAGGATAATTTTGTAAATTTCATCACATTCAGTAGTATTATTCTGAATTTTATAAGAATTTTTTAGAGCATTTTCTATGTTGTTTTCCGATTTTTATAAGACCAACGTCCTATTTAAATTGGAGAATAATTTTTTAAGTTATTAAATTCAGAGTATTTTACTGATTTTTATGCTGATTAAACATGTGCTATTTTGTTTAAGAATTCCCCAACCGAAAATTAAGATAAAGTAAATTTAGATATGAGGAAACTTTTGTATGATTCATCATGTTCAGTACCACTATTCTTAATTTTTTTCTCAGAATTAAGAAATTGTTTTCTGTTTTATTTATTCCTGAAAATTAAGAAAAGTCCCAAAAATAAGAGAAAATTAAGTTTAATGTGTTTCTTATCATCGCAATATTACTAAATAAATGTGTTATATTGACGTTAAAATTATGCATCCGTTGCAACGCACGTGCCTCTCACTAGTATTATATATATGCATAGAATATTATAATGATGAAAATTACGTAAATTATAAAAAATTGTCGGCTAACAACATTTTTTTCACAGCAGTTTCAATCAAACGACTTTTAGTTTTTTCACATCACATAACTCACAATAGTTTTTTCACAACAGACAACTTTTACTAGTTTTTTTACAGCTCACGGTAGAACCAAACTCACACTTAACCAACAAGTTGGGCGGCCATCTTTTTTATGCTACTTTTCCTCTCCGCTTCCTCCGCTCGGGCCGCCGCCGCTCGGGCCACTGCACGCACCTCTTCCTCTGTTGGCTCCAATCCTCCGCCTCGGCCGCTCGAGCCCCCGTCGCTCAGGCCGCAAGTCTTTCTCCGACCTGTCGCGCGCGCGGGCCACCGGTGACGAAATTGTAGTCTTGATTTCGTGTCTGGGAGTAGCAAAGAGGCAGGAAATTGGTTGTAGAGTGGATTATTGTCGGTCCATTCAATTCATACCGATGCTGCAGAGTACTGTCATAGTTTCGATTTCCTGTGCTCAATGATCTATTCTAATCTGACATAATTCATCTCAGCCTCAGGTGAAGTATAATTTCTGGGGAGTAGGGAATATAATGCATCTCAAGGATCTTTTGTCAGGACAGAGCGAAGTAAATTGAAGTAGGGATGAGATTTTGGTGCCTTTTTGTTGCATTCTTGATACTTTCCTTCTTGTAACCCCCTATGCAGACAGTTTTGTTGCGAAGTAAACAGCAGAGTAGTTTAACTTGTATTTGTTAGCTGCAGATCTCCCGGAGGAGAGGGAGACCGAGTCCCTCTCCTCCCCGCATGTGCATAGGCCATGCACATGCGCCTGGTCCAACTGCGCCCTGATCGGGGGCGCCCCAACAGAATAATGTTAGGGGCCCCTGTTGCGCGGCACTACAAATAGGGAGATGTGGAGTTCATGCAAATGCTGCTGCATTCGTGCTCCTCTGCCTCTACCCAAAACAGAGACCTAAACCGATCTAAGAGTAAAGTGCCGAAGCAACGGGAAGGTTCCCCTAACCTCCGTCGAAGCTCGCCGGACTTCGACGCCACAGCCACGGCCATGGCCTCCCCTTCATCTTCGTGCAACCTAAAGGTAACCCTAAGATCGTCCCTACTAGTCCTAGACCTAGAGATCACCTAAGAACCCTTAGTTATTTCCATCAATGGTATCAGAGCTTGCTAGTTAGGGGTAAGGGTGGCGTTGGATCCCCTTGACCCGTGCCACCGCCGCACTAAGTCCCCCTCTGAACCCCGCTAAGAACCCCTGTAAGACCCCCACAGTAAGCCTTCGGGTAAGACCAAGAACAAAGAAAAAAAGGGGGCCGAACAGAGGATTAGGGTTAGGGTGACACCTAACCCTAACCCTAACTTTGCACTAGAGGGGGCGCGGGTCCATACCTAGCCCCTTGCCGCCGGATCTGGCCTCGCCGGAGTCCAAGAAGATCGCCCTCGCCGCACTCGCTCAGTCGTGTCGCCGTCGCGGGCCGCCGCCACCCGCCTCTACCCTCGGGTCGAGCGTGTAGCACCGCCGCCGGCTACCTCGGCGAACCCTCGCTCACCCTCGGGGGTGAGCGAAGGGATCCGGCGAGGAGGCCGGCGGGCGGCGCTCCGCCATCGCCGCTCCGTCGCCGACGCAAGCGCGAGGTCCATCCGCCTCTTTCGCACGTTCTGTTGCAAAATGCGGCTAGGGTTGGGGACCGGCTGGCTACGGGAGTTTTGTGCGGCCGGCAAAGTCGCGTGGCCATTGGATTCCATCCGACGGCTGCCGCTGTTTTGGGCCAAAACCAGCCTAGGCGGAGGAAAGTATTGCCGGCCCTGGCCTGCGTAGCTCACGACTAGAGCGAGTGCACCGGTGAAAATCAGAAAAATAAAAACAAAAATAAAAAGCGTTTGGTGCTGTTTTCAGCTATGGGCCAAAATTTTAATATTCTGTGGGCCGAAATTCAGCCTCTTTGTTTTAATTTTCAGATTTTCATAATTATTTTTTCATTTAAGTATTATTTGGAAATTCAAAAAAAAATGCCTAAAATTAAGAAAAGTAAGTTAGCTGCGGGATTATTCTGTAAAGACTCAGTAATGTTATTTTGATTTTTTTGTATTTTTAAGTATTTTCATGATATTTTCCTATTAAATTTAGTCCAACGACTATATTTAATTGGGAAATGTTTGTTAAGAATTTTGTTTAAAGTTTAAATTCAGAATTTTATTACTGTTTTAATCAGTGTATTAATTAAGATTAAGTCTTCCGCTGTGTATGCACTGTTCAAAATTGCTGAGTAATTTTGTGTTCTAAATTTTAAAACAATTTTAGGTCTTTTTTGTGATATTTATTCATTAAATTTAGTCTAAGGACTACATTTAATTGAAGAATATCTATTAGGAATTTTGTTTAAGTTTAAGTTCAGTATTTTTTATTACTGTTTTAAGCAGTGTATTAATTAAATTAAGTTTTTTGTTGTGCATGTTTAGATTAAGTCTTTGATTACACTGTTTAAAATTAGTACCATGCTGTAAAATTCAGAATTTTATTACTGATTAAGCAGTGTATTAATTAGTTTTAAGTCTTCCGCTGCGAATACACTGTTTTAAAATTAGTACCATGTTCATCCTATCAATTAAATAGCATTTATTCTGTCAATTAAATTTGAACCAACGAGATAATTTAATTTGGCATTATAAATGTTGTATTTTGCTAACATAGTAATTTTATCTCCTGACCAACGTTGGTGGTGAAATTACTGTGGTTTAGTTGAATTGATTCTATTTCTGCCCAACGGTGATGTAGAATTAATTCGCCTTTTAAGTTTTAAGTATGTCACGTGTTAATTTTGACCAACGTTAAATTTTATGTGTCATATTATGTCTGTTATAGTATATTTGAAAATGTTCCTTATTAGAATGTGGTAAGGTAGCGATTATGCTATAGGACATAGATCTTGCTTTAATGCTTGATTGTCTAACTAAGTGTGTGAAGCCCGTGATCTAAGAGGATAAAGCCAAGAGGCTTTTGTCATAAATTTACGTGACTTCGCTGAAATAAGAATAAAATAAGATATATCGTACTAAATGAAATCAGTGAAAACACAGAATGTATTATGATTAAGAGCTCCATTATGGAGCCGATTAAGGGGTTCTATCCCACATCATGACTTTTCTAAGGCGTATGCTAGCACGCTCATTAAGAAAAGCTCAGTCAGTTTTTGTGACATGGTTTTTCAAAGCTGAAACCCATGAATAAAGAGCTCGATGAGTATATTATCGTCCAAATTTTATTATGACGTCACACTAAGTTTTCTGATCATTTTGTGATCAACTACAACTTACAGCGAGAGTGTTGGAGTTTGTAGATACTGATTTCAAACTATGTATGAGAATTAAGAAAGCACACAATGATTTAGGTCATAATGTGCAACACGAATAAAGGGGAAGACACATTATAAGACTTGTTCTAATGATGCTAAGGACTCCTCTTATAAGCTTACATAAAGGAACATTATGTCCTGAAGAGCACATACATAAGCACATACAGACATTGTAAGGAGGAACATCACATGAAGGAATATGTGAAGTTCCCAAAATGGATGAACACGAATGGTAATAGATGAATTTTCGCACTTAGAAATAAAGTCTTTAGTTTTGCTTTTGAGCATGACAAACTTTATTTATTTTCCCAAGATGATTTTATCATCTGAGAATAATGATAAGAGCAAAAGAATTGATGACGTATTTTCGAAATTATGGCACTACCTAATGGACTATATTTCGAGGGGGAGGATTGAACGTTTAGTCAATTCTTCCGCTTTAGTTTTTTAGAGTGAGTTTCAAGCATATATTGCATTAAGATAAATACGTCAAATAAATTAAGAAAGACGCGAAATTAAGTTTAATGATTGTAGTAATTTTTATCTCCTGACCAACGTTGGTGATAATGTTATTATATTTAAGCTCAATTGATTCTAATTCTGCCCAACGGTGATTTAAAATTAATTGATTAACATTTATCCAATCTAAGAGCGATCAGATCATAGCGATCAGATCATCAGTTGCTCTGGATAAATTTAAGATGTTTTTAAGGCTGATTTTTATATCAGCATGATCTAAATTTAAAAGAGTAAGATCTGACCGTGCTACGGTCAATATACCCCGTATGGCCGATTTCTCGAACTCTTTTGCAAGGTTCTATAGAAAATGGCAAAATAGTCCGGTATATTATATCGGGTGTACCTTAGCAAAATAGAGTGGCTATAAGGTGCCCTCGCACTTCAGTGGACATAGTAAGTAGTATGGTAAGTTATTCCACTCTACCGATTAATTTATGGATGGAGGCATTCAAACCACCATTCATAATTTTAATTGGATCCTTAATAAGTCTGTGTCTAAAAGCACCATAAGAATTATGGACAAGACGATAACCATTTTCTAAATTATTTTAGAATAAGGGTATGTCGTCCTGCTAAGGCTATATTTTAACCCAAATATTAATAAGATAAAGCCCTAAAACAGTAAGTTGTCAATTTTTTTTTTGACTGTAAAGATAAGTCTAAGTGATCTCGTTTATAATGTCCTAACAGACATGGTAAGTTTGTAGAAACGAGATATGCATTTTATAAAAGATGCTAATCAGGGGGAGCACGATACTTAGAGAAATTAATCTTGAAGAGAAGTGGGTTAGTGAATCCACTCCTATGATTCAAGAACAATTTTCCATGTACCTGTGGTAGTGTCTTTTGTCCAACACTTTAGTTTGGACCTTCATTAGCGGCATCTATTGTACATGAGGCTCCTGTTGTTCAGGAATCTACATTTCTAGATGATGCTAATGAAGAAGTAAAGGAACAACTCTCTAACTTAGTACATAATGTGCCAACTCAAATAAGAAGCAGATTAAATGAGACATTTTTGTATGTTTTATTTAAGAATTCTTTAAAAATCATTAAGGCATATTATGACTTAGAACTGCATCAGATTGATATAAAGATGACATTTTCAATAAGTTTTAAATGAGAATGTCTATATGACACAACTAAATGTTTTGTCATAGAAATGAAAGGAAATTTTATGATACCATTTTATCTAAGTCCAATGGACTTAAATAAGTTTTAAGTAAGGGTATCTGAAATTTAATTAGACTATTAGAAAATTTTTGGTTTAAGAATAATGTAGAGGACAATTGTGTTTGTGCTAAGTTTAAGAATGGGGATTTATTTTCCCAGTTTAGCATGTGGATGACATTCCGTTTTCAAGTGGTAATGTCCATCTACTATTAGAAACTAAGAAATATTGTCCTCTCGTTTTGACATTAAGTATCTTGGAGAAATTTTCCTATGTGTTAGGATTAGAGATTCTCTAAGATATCATTAAGGGGGTATTAAGATTATTGCATATGGCATACTAGAAAATATACTGATAAAGTATATAGTATGCATGCATATAAGCCATCGCCTGATCCGATAGTCAAGGGTGATAAGTTGGGAACTTTTAGTATCCCAGGAACCAATATGAGATCGATCAAATTAGATTGGTTCCATTTGCTTCTGCTGTCGGAAGCCAATTATGCTCAATTATGTACTCGCCCTGACTAAGTTTATACCGCCGGAATGCTTGGCAGATATCAGAAAATCCAGAAATAGATCGCTGGATTAAATTAAGAAAGCCTTGAGATTTATATGAGGCACAACGACCTCATGCTAATGTATGAAAGATTAAATAACCTAGCGATTGCGGGTTATTCAAATTAAGACCTTGCGAGATGAGTGAATGCTAAGTAGTCCACATTAAGTTGTGTGTTCACACTCGCAAAGGGAGCTGTGTCGTGGAAAAGCTCCAAACAAACTATGATGGCATCTACCACGATGTATGCCAAGTTTGTAGCAAGTTGTGAGGCCGTCGGACAGGCACTATGTTTTTAAGAAATTTATTCCGGTTTTAAGAGTGGTCGACAGCATTTTTTAAACCACTTAAGTTATACTATAGTAATGAGTCAATAGTATAATTCTCCTATAACAATAAGAAGTGTGTTGCTGCCAAACACATCTAAGCTAAGTGTTATATTGTTGAGGAGAGAATCCAAGATCAAATGATAAGTAGAGCATATAAGTACCAAACGAACGCTTGCGGATCCGCTCATAAAAGGCTTACTTCCCACTGTGTTCAAAGAACACTTAGTCGACGTGGTTTTTAAGGAAAGTCTATGATCTATGGATTTATTAGGGGCCCAAAATAAGTTGAGATTCTGTTTCAGAATGGAAAGGTGTATTGTAGTCGTTGAGTCACGTAGTACGTAACTGACTAATGTGATGCAGCATGCTCGATGCATTTATCTATAATAAAATAGATATTATGTTAAGTGCAGTTGAGAACTAAGTAGAGATCTGGGGGGAGAATGTTAGCTGCAGATCTCCCGGAGGAGAGGGAGACCGAGTCCCTCTCCTCCCCGCATGTGCATAGGCCATGCACATGCGCCTGGTCCAACTGCGCCCTGATCGGGGGCGCCCCAACAGAATACTGTTAGGGGCCCCCTGTTGCGCGGCACTACAAATAGGGAGATGTGGAGTTCATGCAAATGCTGCTGCATTCGTGCTCCTCTGCCTCTACCCAAAACAGAGACCTAAACCGATCTAAGAGTAAAGTGCCGAAGCAACGGGAAGGTTCCCCTAACCTCCGTCGAAGCTCGCCGGACTTCGACGCCACAGCCACGGCCATGACCTCCCCTTCATCTTCGTGCAACCTAAAGGTAACCCTAAGATCGTCCCTACTAGTCCTAGACCTAGAGATCACCTAAGAACCCTTAGTTATTTCCATCAGTATTTCACTATAAGAGTAGTCAAATGGAGTGTTGTTCTCCAAATACTTAAAGAGTTAAAGTTCATTTGCTTGTATATTATTTATCTCGGTGAAATTGTGCAACTCTTGTCTCTGGTTGCATGAGGTTAAATATTAGCGCAGGATGTTTCAGACATTTGATACCAACCGTGTATAAATCTAAACATCTATATGACCATTGCTAAGCATCTTGAGTTTCTCTCAATACATCATCATCATTTTGAATCCTGATTTGAACTAGCCGTTAGGATTTAGAGAGTTGAAATGGAGAGTCTGTTGGAGTGAGAATCTTTTTAGAGAATTGATTAAATGAACAAATAGATAGTTAAAAATAGAGAGACTTTTGGAGTTGTTCCGAGAAATATATCATCGTTTCAATATAACATACACAATCTGTAGGTTCAATAGCCATCCTGCAAGATAGTTTATAGATAAAGTTTAATCTGCGACGAATGATAATTATTATTTGCAATTAATATACGACATATTATATTAGCAACGTAAACCGTCCATGTATGGCTCGTGACTTTTCTACGAATGATTAAAACACTCAGTAAACAATACTCGATGAATTCATTATTCCAAGTTCGTCGAGTATTTTTTAGATCACTCATCCAATCGGTTTACCAAGTATCAACTTACTTGGCGAATCTACTATTCCAAGTTAATCGAGTATTTTTTGTTGATCACTCAAGGAATCGCTTTACCAAATATCAACTTTATTACTCGGTGAAGAAATTGATACTTGCGATTTGCATTTTTCCCGTAGCGATGGATTTACGGGCTATATGAGAATTATATTCTTCGATGCTTGGCTAGCTTGCTATATAGCTAGGCTGAAATTTCGTCATTTCCATACAAAGTCTGCGAGATAGATAGATATATAGCTGAACAGATTGAGCTCGTGTGCGGTGTGCGTACGTGCGTGTGTGCATGCAGCAAAGGCTCCAAAAGAAACGCTCGATCTCACGGGGGGAGATTTTTGCCGCGCGTTCCTTTGTCCGCTTCCATTCCCTCAGCTCCCGCGCTCAGCTCGTGTTGGCGCCAGCGCCCACACACGTGCCGGTCGCAACAAATCGTTGCCAGGAAACTAGCTAGAACAAACGGGCTTAGCTTGTTTTTGTTCATGAGTTAGCACCAGTAGTTTTGTTGCGTTGCGAAGAACGAGGCCAGCTACAGGGGACGACGACGATTAATTGAAGCATGCAGCATGCAGTACTCTAATCAGATTTCGCGTCGCGAGTCCGTGCAGTGTGTGCATGTGCATGTAGTGGCCGGACAAGATCGATCGATCGATCGAGCTAGCTAGCAGTAATTAATGCTTGCTCTTGTTAATTTTGCGTCGTATTGATTATATTATCTACTCGATCCCTACGATACACAAAACAAGTTATTTTAGACATGATTTCACGTACCAAGGAGCAATTAATTAGTGTGTACTTTCCATGTTTGCCATATTAAATATAGTGTAAGAGTAAACATAGCACGAAAAAAAGAAAAAAAATAGTACTACTTGAGGGGTATAGTTATCCAAAATACACAATAAAATGCAAAACGACTTATTTTATTAACAACCTCTTGATAGAAGACTAAAACGACTTGCTTTTGTGTACCGGAGGGAGTACAAGTATAACTAGCTAATAACATACAACTTCCTCTAGGCTTCAAATTTGAAGCTTAGTGCATGCGTACACACGTACTGTCTATCGTCTTACACTAATGTCATTAGTTACAACAACAGGTTTTGTGATAAGCGTATGTTCAGCCATTAGTGATGAGTATATACCTATGTCCATAACTAGACTAGTAATATTAACTAACGGTGTGAAGTGAAATGATAAGTTTACTTTATGCAAAGATTGAGGTTGTGGGTTCAATTCCTAAAACCACCACCCATGCATGCATAAGTTAGGTTGAAAAACATGCGACTTCATTTGAGATACGATTATAAGGTGACTCTACATGCGTGTAGCCCATGGAGTCTCTAGAGTGTGGACTATACTTTTTGTTTTACACGAAAATCTCAAATTTATTTCTACATAGGGTTCTATATATAAGAGAACCGCATGTAAAAATCATCATTTTTATAGGGGGGCCTCTTAGTAGAACCGTATGTAAACATCTATTTTTATGGGTGCGTGTTTTAATTAAGAAACCACCTTATAAATAAATTTCCATAGGCGACTATCCACAGTCTATAAAAATTAAATATTTTTACAGTCCTGATGTTACAATTAGTAGTTATGTATCCGCATATAAGAATGCTAAAATATCCTCTCATAAAAATATATTTCATCTATAGCAGCAAACATTATATATGTGTGTATATATATGTATGCAATGTGCCAATGTGCATTATTATATATTCAGAAATCATCACCAGTCGTGTCGATCATATATGTGTGTATATATGTACGTATGTATATATATATATATATATATATATGGGAGCACTATTCTATACCCGTGGTGTAGAATATCATATATATATATATATATATCATTTTCTGGCATAATTACTCGGTTCACACGTTTCTAATTTCAGCTAAAACGCGTTGGACCAGTACGTAGGTTACGCGTACACAGAGCACCTTGTGGCCTTGTGGGGCTCTATACGTACCATGATAAGCTATTGGTGAGAACTATAGCTCGAAGTCTCGAACAGATGAAGCTAGCTAGCTAGCTAGCTCGCCATTGGTGGTGTAACCATATTAATGTGCAGAGACGTACAGTGACAGTGAGTGAGGGAGAGCTGAGCTGAGCTGGCATATATATGCAGCAGGAGCCAGGAGGGCAGGGAGTTGCATGCATGCAGTCATGCAGAGCTCTGTGGAGATGTTTGGCTCCATGGAATTTTGACAAACATCTCGTGAACTGCGACTGTTGTTGATGTTTTGTTGTGTGTGTGCATACGACATGGATGACAGATGGATTGGCAACAAGTACTCACGCGTATGTACGTATGTATGTATATATCCTAGCAAAAAAGTTGCGAAGGCTTGGCATTTTGTCCTGCACTACTCCGGCCGGCTTGCATTAATTATTAGTGCGTGAGTACTGCTTTTCTTAGCTTGTTGCTATTGCATATATATATATCAAATAGGTTAGTTTAATTTATGTGAATCAGCGATGGATAAATTAGTTGAGAATTTGCACGTGTGGAATGAATTATTAGACGGGCATGAAGCCTCACTTAGGTGTGTGGTTTGTCCGGACACGGCATTTTGTTCCAAAAGCTATACTCCCTCCGGTGTACAAATATTAGTCGTTTAGACAAAATTACACATACCAAGGTGATATTAAATAAAGTTACAAGAGTTGTCTCAATTGGTCATGGAGTCTAGATTTTAGTGGTGCTACCCAAGTTCAACTCCCAATGCCCACATCTCATTTGGCAGCAATGCTTCGATTAACGGGATGACTAATATTTGTACACTCTCAATAAGAACCAAAACGACTATTATTTGTACACCGGAGGGAGTATGTCCCAAGTCCAAACACATGCATATATACATGTAGAGAACAATAACAGTGTCTCTATATCGATCTCCTAAACTACATAAATTTATAATCTTGAAATGCGCCATGCAATGTGTGTGTGTGCAAGTACATCTCCAAGACAGATTAAATATAAACATACGCACACGTATACCGATGGTACACACATACAGAACGAGCTAGAGCCCATCCGTTAATAATCGAACTTGTATGGTACTTGGTTATATAATCGTCGGTTATAGATAGAAATCAGCTTTGCCTTCTCTTTCTCAAAAAAAAATAGATAGAAATCAGCAACGTACAATATGTAACCATGTGTGTTCTGGTTTTATATAAATCGACACGTACGTACGCATAGTGTCATTTTCATATTTAGTGTTATGTGCTATGATTAATCGGTAATACAATATTCCATCCGATTAATTACAACAAATAACATTTTTAACCCTAAATTAATATATCGTAAAAAAGGTCCGACGGAGTAGATTAATTACACGGTCACTGCACACTGAACCACTACTTGTACGTTAACATAACCTGCATGTGAAGAGCTAGCTAGCAGAAACGTTTAGTACGTACGTACGTACGTCCCTGCTTGTTTCTGCAATTCTGCTCGATGTTTTTGACGTACTTTTGGCAGTATGATGGCATGGGTCGACGTCGTACACGCACGTATCTGACGAGAGTCAGACCGGTCGATCACATGCACGCATATATACATGCGTATTGATCTGTAGGCTCTATATGTACAAAACGGTCTCTAGCTAGGATTCTTGGGGGCGGTAAACTAGCTAACAAGTTAAGCCTCACGTGACGCCGATTGATCCATTGATCGGTCGAGCCAGCCAGCATTGGAAAGTACACTCGTTCACATGCCATTGGCACGACGTTAACGTAACGCCTAGCTAGCTCGATCTATCGTTAGCTAGCTTACCAGCTGCTGGCCACCACTTCACCACACGTACTGACGTACGTACGCAGATTGATCGAGCCGGCCGGCCGGCCGCCGATCGAGACCGCCGGCGTTGTTTCGTCAATCATCGAGTCATGCTGCGTAGACGACGATGACGACGTGTCACGAGTTCGAATATACATGCATACGTGTGCTGTACGTAGCCAAGAGTCCAAGACCGACCGACCGACCGACCGACCGATCGATCACATGCATGCGCGTCGTCGTCGTCGTCTCTATATCCGGCCTGGCCTGTTGCGACGATGATGCCGACGTCCGTATCGCATGGTCGACGCGGACGGACGGACGGACGACAGCCGCCGGCCGGCGCGCGGCTAGCTAGCTGCATGCAGTTGCTGGACGCCATGGATATATCAGTAGTCGTGCATGCATGAGTGGATATGATCATATAGCCGGTCGAGCTCATGATGTGTGCGCATGCATGCATGCATGCAGCTGGGGCCTGGGGCAGGATCGACGACGACCGCTGTTACGTACGTTGCTGCTGCGCGCGCCGGGGCTCGAGGGGGTTACTTTGGCGGGGAGCCTGCTGCTGCGCGTATATATATATGCGGATTCTTAACGTTAACGCTAGCGCTAGCTAGCTAGATGTACACTGATCGATCGATCGATCTTCGAGCCATCTCCATCTCGCCATGTCTACTAAGAGAGAAACTTGATTGTTCAATTCCATCGTTAGAAGAGTACGTAGTACCAAAACCATGCATACTACTACTTCAGTAGTAACAATTAATATTGATGTTTGGACCTTGGATAATTATATATGTTGGGCATCCGAGGTCGGTCGTGTGAAATATATATATGTGATCATATATAACACACGTACATCAAATTGTTCATATATTTTACTATATACTAGTCCTTGGTATATATATATATATATATATATATGTTGGGGGAAAATATCTCATCTTCGGGGTTATTGCCGCAACAACATGAAAGCAGATAGTGGATTCGAAGGTTCCTAGACATCCATCTTCGAAAATACCCTGAGTCAAGCTCGAAGTACGAAGATAGGCACTGGTTCGGAGTATATCTTCGAACTAAGGCTCTTCAAGATCTTTATTGCCAGCTAAGATGGAAGATTTATCTTTTATATTATTAGATTAGTCTTTTACCATTTTAGCCCTATCAAGGGTACCGAATAGTTTCCACTATGTCGGTTGTAATAGAGGGGTAAATAGGTCTTTTCCTTAATATTTGGGCCTATAAATACCCCCCATTTCACCTTGTAATAGAGACCGAATACAAGTTATTCAATACACACATCCGAACCATTCTAAGTTATTATCCTTTCGGAGGCTTAGAACAGTTCTCTTCGCAAACACTTCGTTTGTTAGTTTCTATTCTACAGAAACCTGTTAGCGTAATCTTTTACGCCAACAATATATATATATATATATATATATATATATAGTTCTTGAATTCACACGGGATGGAGAATGCTCTGCATCTTGCTTGTCCATAAATTCCTTCTAGCTGGTGACGCACACAGTATAACGAACCATATCCACATCCATCTTTGCTACAATGCTCAATTTGTGGCTTAATTCATACACAGACAATATATATACATATATACGTATATACATATATATGAGAGCGTTATTCTACACCACGTGTGTAGAATAGTTATTCTACACCAATCACGGGAGTACTACTTTCAATAATAGATTTTTTTCAGTAGAATAACAATCGAGTACTACTTTTTTCTTAGTAGTAGATTTTTATCGGTAGAACAATCATGCGTGCAGCGTGCGTGCTACCAAGAAATTAACCAAAACTACACGTAGGAAATGCCGGTTTGGAATGGGTCGCGCGCGTACGTGTCTAGTTGTATCAACTAGAGTAGCAGAATTATTAGCGCTAGAACTGACGAAAAATAAAAACGATCCACATTTGCCGAACCCTACCGTCCACTTGCTCGGACCGACGACGCGTGTAGCACGATGTATATTAAGCTAACTACTCTGTCTTATTTTGTCCGGTTACCATGCATATAGATTCAGAGATATATATCCTAGTAATATAAACGTATGAGCAAACGTCCATTAATGCTCCCTTTCCTTTATTTTTTATTAGATCTCCTCCATTAATGGTTCTGCATCTATCTATTTCTTTTTTTTCTTCCCTTCACTTGATTCAAGAGAGATTAAGATGATGATGACAAGGTAGAACAAAATGTTCACGTGAGCGGTGGCCACGACATATATATGGACCGGCCTTCTCTCCTCCTCAGTTCTCCATATCTAAGCTGGCTAAGCTAGCTAGCTCTATACTTCTCTCTCTTAGTCTTCGCTTGCTCTCGCTCTTCTCTTTCTCTAGCTATATATATATCTCTCTCGCTAGCTAGCTCGCTTCAATTGGGCTGTCAGGCTTCGTGAGCCAGCTTCTGTCTCTCTGTTGTGTGTGCGTGCGTGCGTGCGTGCGTGCGTGCGTGTGTGTGTGGGAGAGAGAGAGGAGAAGTGAAAGAGAGTGAGCTATAACTGCTACACTGTGTGTGTGTGTGTGTGAGAGAGAGAGAGAGAGGCCGGGACAGAGATTATGATGTCGTCGAGGGAACGCAAGAAGGCGGCGGCGCTGCAGGAGAAGCTGCAGATCCTCCGCTCCATCACTCACTCCCGTGCTGTAATTAATTAGCTTGCCTTTTCTGAATTTTCTCTTCAGTTTCTCTTCAGTTTTTATTGCAGTGCTTGCCTTTTCTTTCTCTGATATAAAATACCAGGCAAGCGATATCGATCGAGGGATCGATAGATCGATGCACACCGACCGTATATGCGTCAGTTCCGCGCGCAGTCCCCATCAAATTAGATTCATATATAGCATTCATATCTGAATTCTTATATGAATCGTTTTATCTTTCTTAATATATATAGAATAAATATTAAAGAGTAACAAAATCATTTAAATCGATTTCTTAATTCTTCTGCATAAATACAAACTAGCATACATAAGGAATCGGGGAAGTACGTACGTACATGCACTTAATTACACATATATCACTGTATGTATATATACATTTATATCCAGCTCTCTTAATTAGGATGAATTAATTCGGGACAAAACTTATTACTAATAATCAATGGCGTCCTTCCTTTGTTAATTAATTAATTTGCTGGCAATATGGATATGTATGCAGTTGAGCAACACGTCTATCATCATGGACGCGTCCAAGTACATCAAGGAGCTGAAGCACAAGGTGGTGAGGCTGAACCAGGAGATCGCTTGCGCGCAAGACGCTCTCAGACAAAACCGGGTACACTACACACAGTGCAGTGGCACGCACAGTACATGCTCTCTTCAATTAATTTTCCATCTGATGTTTCGTACAAGTACGTGAATTGCCATGGCCAGCCAGCCAGCACTAGAGACGAACGAGCTGCGAGCTGATGAGTAGTAGTTCACATGCATGCACATATGCTAGCTTGCTGGTCGATGATGAGACAGTTAATGGAGTTTTGGATTGGTCAGCAGTACGTACGTATGCATGCATGCACATACAGCACATTAGTGTTGGTCACGTCTGCATTTATATTTATGAGCTGTGTCTGTCTGATATCAATCTGAACTAATTAGTTCATGCCTCATCATTGAGCTAGCTAGCTGATTACTCCCAGCTGATCTGTACCTTTATTCGAAAACAGTTCGTTCCTATTTATATCACTTATTTGTTATTAATAAGAAAGAATTTAGTTTTTTGCTCCTACTATTATTTATAAACTAATTTTTAGATGAAGAGTAATTAATTAATATGAGATGGATATTATGATGTCTGTGGTGCAGGTGACCGTGGAAACCCTAGGGCACGGGTTCCTCGTCAACGTGTTCTCCGGCAAGAGCTGCCCGGGGCTCCTCGTGTCCATCCTCGAAGCCTTCGACGAGCTCGGCCTCAGCGTGCTCGAGGCCACCGCCTCCTGCGCCGACACCTTCCGCCTGCAAGCCATTGGCGGCGAGGTACGTAATTATATGGAGTATAATTTGTAATCAACAAATCGGCATGCAGCCGAAGATTCAGATTAAACGAAGTAAACTGCGTGCACCATATCATGCATGTCAGACAATGATGACATGCATATGATTTAATTTTTCTTTGATTTATGAATCTGGTGCTGCGTCTATATGGATGCAGAACCTGGTGGAGAAGGTGGACGAGCAGGCCGTGAAGCAGGCCGTCCTGCAGGCCATAAGGAGTTGCTGCTCCGAGACCGGCCGCGACCGCGACGTCGACGACGAGTAGAAGATACAGCGCAAGCTACTAGCACAGAGGCCTTTATTTGTACCATTCGCCGCCGCCGCCGCCGCCGCCGAGCAGCTGAGAGCATGCTGGTCGTCGTCGCAACATTGCCCGATCGATCGATCGATCAATCTGTCCTATTCTTTCCTTCCATTAATCCCCCCTTAATTTCCCTATCTCTTGTGATAATCTGCCTCCGGCCGTCGTCGTCTCTACCGACGGCGCGCCGGTGCATGCATGCTGCATGGCTATAGCTCCTAATTAATCCGGTGAAACAACGCCGTACCATTCCCTGTACGTGTTATTGCTAGGGGGCCTAGCTGCCGCCGGAGCATATGATATCATTATATATGGCAACAATAAGATCATGCATGTAACATATGTGACACTGGAGGTTAGTTCGATCAGCAAGCAAAGCTGAATGGGGCTAGCTAGCTAGCTGCCCGGCCTTCTATGATATAGTCATATATATTGCAGGATAACATGTCCAATATTTGTCGATTTCTATCTCTTCTGTGTGGTAGCTTTCACGGTGAACAGTGTCCGTCACTTTGAACTCTCTGATCTTTGAAGCTAAGATTGATCATGCACGAACACAACAGTAGGTGCATGCATCATATATATGCATGATGCATTATATCGATCGATCGATCACAAGATAGGATGAATGGAGCCCAGTGTGTGAGCAGCGTGTAGCTAGCCGGATTGGCCAGATCTTTCACGAGTAGCACGCACTGATGCTCATGGAGACATGGACACTGTAGATATCAAGCTATCAACCGGGCCCGATGAAAAATAAGTCCCATCGCAACTGGTTCCGAATAACATGGAGCGGCCAATGATCGAGTTAGCGACTCGGAATCAAGGTTTAGACCGGGCATATGGTTGTCCGAATCGCTGAACAATTCGTTATCGGAGATGATGGTTAGACGTGTGTAAGATAAGTAAAATACATTCGAACTTGATAGTCAACTTAATTTAGAACACAAGAGCTAAGAATTATAGTAGTTCACGCCTCTCAAAGAATAATAACCATATATCTAATGTTTTGGTGTATATATAATATGATGATGAATCTTACGATATGACGTAATTAAGCTATGAAGGTTTAAGAGGTCAAAAAAAATATATGGTGAAACTAGATAACTAGGTGATGTTGGGTGATTGATGATAGATGTTTGGGGTTCTCATCTCCTTCGTATACTTACTTAGAAGGTGAGTCAATAACATAGTCGAACTAGCATTATTGCCTACCAAACTCGGTGTTAAAACATGTATTATAAAAATTATGATACAAATAAATCTCTTGATACCATATATTTAGAGTTCAACTACTCGATAATGATTAACTACTCAACTTTCTTTATTGAAACTAAACATCTATTTACGGGTCATACCAGTACTCGTGTAGTATCGGAGGGTCACATCCGCAAGAGTGGTTGATGACATTTTTTGTTTTCAACATCAGCTCGAAGCAAAGTGAGGTATTCGGTTGCAATTGCTCTCTCGGAGTGTATAATCTAAAGTAATGGATTTTGGAGAAATCGCATGCATGGATGATATGAATCTGCAATTTATAGTTAAGAAGAAAACGCATCCTAAGTTGTTTAATTACGGTGTTATGCCGTGCCGTTTGTTTAGGGGACACGGGGGGAGGCGACACCCTCCTGCTCTGCCACTATGCTCCCGTGACGCGCGCGGACGGATCGATGCGTGCCGCCGCGTGATCCCGTCGATGACCTGACCTGCCGCCTGCAGTGACTCTCTCTGTGAGCGCCGAGGGGTCACGCACAGCACTGACGACGACGACGACGACGCGCGGCCCGTCGAAGACAACAATAAAGACGTTCTGGCGCGTGTGAGAGCTGAGCTGAGCGAGCGGTGGGTGGACGGATCGAACAGACACGGTGGCGAGGACACCGGCAGGACATGCGCCGATGCGCGCCACGTCCTCGCCCCCGCGCCGCGCCGTCTCGCGGCGGGGCCGGGCTGCCTCGTGATCGAGAGAGAGAGAGAGAGAGAGAGAGAGAGAGAGAGAGAGCGCTGGCGCGCGCTCTTTCATGGGCGTAACAGTCAGTGGCGTGCGTACACGGCGTAGCTTTGTCGCCACACCGCGCGAGCGCGCGAGCTGAGCGCAGCGCAGAGGTTGTCGTGTACTCGTGTACTCGTCTTGTCCAGGTGAAGGAACAACCACCACCACCACCACCACCACCACCAGCAGCAGCAGCAGCATGGCGCTGGCGGCAACGACAAGCTGCCTCCAGCTAGGGCCATGATGGCCAGAGCGTACGTACGTCGCCGATGCGGCTCACGAGAGAGATTTCTGCGCGCGGCGCGAGGAAGGGGCGCACGCCAGTCGTCGTCGTCGTCGTCGCGCGGCACGGACGAGGGGTCCGTGGCGCGTCGTCGTCTGGCGCCCCAGCCCCCAGACGTGCGTAGCGCGTAGTTCCATCTTTTCCCGCGGCAGGGCGCTGCTGGCTGCTGCTCGTGAGGCGACAATTAGGGCACTGAAGCTCTGCCCGGGGGCTGACTGATGAGACGCTCGCGCGTTCAGTCGAACACAAGTGTCTTGATGAGACGATTACCATACACATGAGATCAGAAATATGATTAATGTCAAATGAAGAGAGCAAGCCATACTGCTTGCATATTTAATTTGCAGTGTCCGATAAAAAGAATGCCACTTTTGAAAACGAAAAAAAAAAAGAGATGCTAACCCAGAGACCAGAGTGTTGCACTGCAAGATTAGCAGTTGGTGTAACAAGGAAGCAAACATACAATTGAACCAAATCTGCAGAGTCCAATCAATCAATAGCTCAGTCTCAGCATTGTCCTCATGGAAGGAAAATGTAAGAGAAATTTTACAGTCTATGAGAGGTACCAGGAGGTACCACATTTTTCAGTGTTAATTTTGGTATCTCCTGACATATGAGGTACCAGGAGGTACCAAAATTAACACTGAAAAATATGGTACCTCCTGGTACCTCCTCATAGACTGTAAAATTACCCAAAATGTAACCCTAACATTGTCTGCCCAACAGTCAGGCAGCTTCTGTGAGAAATATCTGACAGATCATGGCGTTCTCTTCAGTAAAACATTTTATTTTTCAGTTCATCATCCGCTATGTGCTCGGCTTGCTAACAATTTCGTCGCTGTTAGCTCTCTTTCGAGCCATTTTTACTCGGTCTTAATCCAATTTCCATACTATATAAGCATTCCTAACTTCCTCCAACTGTGAATCTGGTTCCGGTGGATGCTCGTGAACTGATGCAAGCTCTGGCACAAGAGGTGCCCTGTAGAATTCCAGAAACCCTTCTTGATTTCTTGAGATTTCTTCAGAACTTCAGAAGGGGCTTAACTGCCACAGCACTACAGCAGTACCATCCATCTTCCGCTGCGTCTGAGATCGAGAAAAAGAGATGCATCACGACATACTCCCCTCATCTTAAAATGTAGCAACATTTTGACACATATATTAAGGAACTATAAAAGTCATAATATCCTCACTGAGACGGATGAGTGTTAGCTTAAGAGTGGTTGGTTGGAGCAGTGATTAATAAAATCGAAGGATAGTATGTATACTTTAGAGGTCCTCGAAAGTGACCTTTTACAAGTAATAGATTGTCATATTTGGAATAGATTTTTAACTCTAAAAACTGTTACTGAGTATATTTTAGGATATAGTTAGTATATTCGCTCCACAGTTCGTGCTAAGGCATATAAACAAGGGGAATTTGATGATAAACTCACCTTTTAAATGGAAATTGAGGATTTACCCATCACATCTTAATGACATGTGGGCCAAGAGTATAAATCTTCAATTTCAATCTAAATGGAGGATATATGATCAATTTTTTTCTATAAAACAATGAATAGAGCAACCAAAGCCGACCGTTTTGCTGAACATGCACAGTTTTCATAAGGATTTCTGCTTACTGACAGTGAAAACCAAACACTACAGTTTATAAACCGTTAAACAACTTAAAGAACTGATTAGTCAAGAGGGTTATTTTTGGTACCAAGTGTGCAGTTCCCTTGACAACAGACAAAAACAACTCACCCCAGAAAGACAGGTTTCAAAATTGGGGAACGTATCTGGTACAAATCATCTATCTCGTGTAACCTTAAAAACTAAGGCCATAGAATATTAATCCAATGGATAGGGTTAGTGGTGGGATTATTTTGTAGTTAAGCATCCCACCCACCAATCATTTTTAAAGTAGTACTAATAGTACTAGTAGCTCTCCATTGAATTAGCATATTGTAGTCTTGATTCATAGTTTTCAAGGTTACACGGAGTAGATGGTTTACACTAGATACATTCCAAGTTGAAACTTTTGTTTTCACTGATGGGAGTAGTAGGGTACTTCTTATGGTTAGCATACCTGATGCCGCATGAAAGATACTCCACATGTGGCCAATTCCACAAATTGAATTCCTGATGAACCCTGCGACTCCCCTCCCCGCATGCAGGAGAACATGAGGATATCTCTGAAGTGTGAAGCATTTAGTCTATCAATTTCATCAGGCTCATGTTGCCACCTAGCTTTAATCTGCACCTTCTTGTCAGAAAAACTCAGGACAATCCTTTCACTTATCTTCTGGTGCACTAGAACCAATTATTGATGAAGAGGTCGAGTCTTCTTCATCGTGGTCTGAAGTAGTTCCATGATCCATCATCAGAAGAACTTTGATCCACACCCATTTCAGAGGACATGGAATTTACAGCCGAGCTTGCCCCTTTGACCTTTGGACGCCTTCCTGATAGAACTTTCCTATACCTGGCATGAGTAGTGTAATTATGAAAACTGAAAAGGATGGTTTCAGTACAAGTAGAACAGATTTAATGAAGAATAAGAGTACTTACTCTCTGATAATGTTTATCATTACTCTATTGTGTAAAAGGGAATCATCTGCATGGCAAGCAATTGTTCCGTGATGGTTCAGGGAAACAGCTCACCTGGGCTATATCCCAATCAGATGTCTCTTCAGAAAAAATAGCCCAGATGTGCAAGTGAAAGTATTATCTGGATCAGATTGAGTTGGCCTTTTTGCAAATTCATAATGGGTGAAGCAGCTGTTATGCAAAGAGTTATAATGAACCAGGTGTCCTTATCTGTGCAGTTATATCACCCTTACATGACTCTAACCTTTAATTTAGTCTAGTATGTAGATGAACTCAGTGCCATTCTTATTTAACCATATGGCAGTATCTGCGTGTCTCCCTGCTATGAGACAATTTATCAAAAGCTGTGTTCTTTTGCACAATCTACTGCACATGATGCAGGATATATACTTTATCATATGCATACCTCAAAAACAATTCAGTATGTTATTAAACTCTGACAAGTGCTCTGCTATTTCTTCAGAGCTACAACCACCTTTCATTCCAGTTGTTTCAGCAGGAAGAAGATAAAAGTACTCCTGATACGAGCATTCCTTCCTGACATCAAAACTCCTGAGATTGGATGCATGACATACCATGCTTACAGAAGTGACTTTCTATGGATAACTCAATCAATCACATCATATCAATGGTTTTTTTAATCTCTTACCTTTGTGCAGGCAAAACGCTGAAAACTCTAACATTGTCTGGCAAATTTGAGTTAATGAAGTTTGCAAGAGCAATGCCATCCGGATCGTTCTCCAATGCTCAATCAGGGATTTCCATTTCCAGATAGATCATCGTGGCCAGTGAATGTACCTGAGATTAGTCCATTCTAAGCATGCATACAAAGCTTTGTCAGACAAAATTAGCACATTTTCAGAATTGTCTATACAACTCTAAAGGTTATCCTATCCCTTTATCAGTTGTGCTGACTGCTACTCCTTTCCCAGCCAGCTGTTGTAGTTTTCCATAATCACTCTCAAGAATGCCCCCTGCCTTGAAGATGGCTGATTCCA